>JAJOZX010000642.1:517500-782500 GCA_023014485.1 Bathynomus jamesi | reverse complement strand
GATGGGCGTCACGTCGAATCCTACTCTTAATTATTTAATAAATGTTACCACTTTATCATTTTATGATTGAATTCCATATAATTTCCAAGTGCTTCACAAAAAAAGATCCTGACTTTATGTACACCCTGTATAGCTGAGAAAAATAGCCACTATTTGATCTAAGAAGCCAATTTTAAAACACTCACTCACTCACTCAATACAGACGTCTTGCTGCGGCCGCATTACACTCGGCAAATCCATCCATGAGATGCATTTCTGCCACTTCTCTGTTTGAATAAGCCTCCATTCTCACTTCAAATGCACACTATCACTGAATAGCACAAAAACTTTTAAGGTTTTTTTTTCACTGGATTGCACTTATTCACGGTAAGAAGTTACGAATACGAACTATGAAACACCGCGATGCACCTCTGACTGACTGATGGCTCTACACTCAACGATATTGAAACATGTCATAGAGTGTACGAAACATTACAATCGGCAAGGCCATACATGAAATAAGTCTCGTACACACTCACAAACATTGTCGGTAAGCAGTGTTTGTAAACAGTTTGCGGAAAGAATTGCTGGAATACAAAACGGGCTGTAACTCGGAAACAAAGCAATTTCAGGCATATGTTTATATAAACTTTTTTCATTGTTTTCAGGTCCTGAATCCATCCTGAAAGTGCGTCCCACATGTTATGAAACACCCTGTGTGTGTGTGTGTGTGTGTATATATATATATATATGTGTGTGTGTGTGTGTGTGTGTGTGTGTGTGTATATATATATATATATATATATATATAATATATATATATATATATATTACCTATTAAGCACCAAGAAGATTGAATAATTTTCAGGTGTTTCACAAAATATTGAGTGTATCTTTTTAATTTTGTGTCATTCCTATAAATATTTATGATATAGACGTGAACTTCACATATGAAGCAAATTAATTATGCTCGACATTCAAAACAAATACAGTCCAAATCAGATTAATATTAATATATTGTCACACGAGTAAAAATCTATTAAGTATGACGTATCATTCTTACAACGAAGAAGCTCTTAATGAATTTTATTCTTTTTAAAAACGCTTCTAGTTTATATTAAAACTTGAATAATTAATATGAACACCCTCAACATTTGCTGTATGTGAAAACTCCTTCACATGCATGCACTCAAGTCTTCGATTTGATATAATAATATATAAACACTTAAGTATTTATATATTATTAAAGGTATTGACAGTCCAATGATGGCTGGAATGATACTGCTATGTGTAGTATATATAGGCTGACTATATTTCCTTGAGACAAAAACGGGACATTGGGATGGCAAAAAAGGGACGGGGGTTATGTAATATTCTGTATTCATGAAAAAGTAAGTACATAAACATATTGAGCTTACAATTATTCTTCAGTGACAGAACCCATACAAAAACCCATACAAAACGGTACTGTCCCGTTCAAAACGGTACGTATGGTCAGCCTAAGTATATATATTAAATTAGCCCTCGGAATATACCATTTCTATATTTAATTGAACTAAATATTGTTTTGTATTAATTTCATTTACTACATTTTTAAGTGTTACGTTTAATGTAAATTATTTAAGAGAAAATCGTCGAATTTAATGTAATAAGTTATTAGTAAATATAATATTACTACAGAACTACAAACTAAGACTCAAAGACCCAATGAAGGTTACCCCAAGAAAACAGAAATTTGGCGAGAAAAAAAATGGTAAGAAAAATTGGCTCGGATTTGAAACAATCTGTCATACCACGCTCACACTTATTAAAGTGTGAAACATTTTTACCAAAAGAGCAGTGGTGGGACCGAACAGGTGAGATTCTTCTTCTACCGCAACCATTTCTGGCAGAAGTGGCAGAATTTAGGAGAGTGGAAAAACGTTAATGAAAGGAAAGCATGTATAGAACGTCCACACCATGCGTACACTTATCTCGTGTGCCCAATCATCGAAAAGAATTATAATTTAACTCTTTAACGTAGGCAATTTTGTTGGGTTAAGTTATGAATGCGTGTATTTGAAACGGCACCAGTTTGTAGCAGTGGTCCATAAAGGGTTAAGTAAGGATAGCATGAAATTCCAATGTACAGAAGGTAATCTACACCACGTATTTTTGAATGAAGGATTTTTAAAATTTTTATTTCATTAATGCGAAAAGGAAGTCATCAGTGCGCTGGTATAGGAATATATAATCGAGGTCATCACAGGTTAAGTCGTGGTCAATGTCGCATTACCGCTTCCCGTCGATCAACGAAGTTAAGCGACAATGGGTCTGGAGTGTTGTTGGATGGTTGACTGCCGTCTGTGTCCAAATTATGTAGCGACCCTGGCTCGGATTCCACGTAAAGCTGGAGATGCCTTCCGTTATATGACCTTAGATGTTACGAAGAAGGTTAACCCTTTACGGACGAGTCCGCAGCATATGCGGTCACTCTTGTTACCAGAACGTATAGGTTTTATTGCTATTGAAAACTAAATATTTTAGTAACAAGTCACTGAAATTATACACATTTTGGGTTCCTTTCCCGACAACTAAATGACATCTATATATAAACACGTAGAAACATTTATAGAAACGAGGCATTGTAGTACAATTTATATTATTATTTCTGGTGGACCTTAAGGTACCATCCATCGTTAAAGGGTTAAGCAACTCCACTAAACAAACAACATCGTGGTCATCGTCGTTTTCATAGCGTCGTGATCCTCCTTATTAGCTCCATTTATCAGTCAATACCAGTAAGCTCTCTGTTTTATTTAAGTTCATATACTATAGTAACTATACTGATATTAAGTTCAGCTTTAAAGTATATTTTACACGATTTTTAAACATGTCCACGGATGTATATTCGAAACAGCCGATAATCTTACAGGTGAAAAGGTTCTTCGCAATATTTGTCTCAAATCTTTTACCACATAATTCCAATCCGTTACGGCTTGTCACGTTTGAAAAATCTAATAAAAAAATCGTTCGTGGTTCATAGTGTCAAAACTATTTAGTATTTTAAAAACTCTAATTAGGTCGCCTCTCAAAGGATATGTTTCAAGTGAATAGAGAGCTAACTCCTGTAATCTACAGTATCTTCGATTTATCTCAAATGAATCGAATTAATTCTGTGGTTCTACGCTATACCCTTTCTATATCTTCAAGTTTACGCATATATGGAGACCAAAGCTGAACCTCCTACTCCAAATGAGGTATTATGAAAGAATTATATAACGATACAATTGAATCTTTTGATCCATATTCGGAGTTTCGTGAAATGAAACCTAATAATTTATCTTTGAATTTTTAAGTCGTTCTCGTAATAAACACCCTTAAATTTTTTCTTCGAATACAACATTCACCTCCTTTTCAAACAATTTATATTATAACTCTAAACCTCGTAACCCAAAATGCAGATTAAACGTTAAACTCGATTCGCAGTTCTCCAACCATACTACTATCACTTTAAATTTTGTCTCTATCCTGAAAGCTAACCACTTTAAATCCTATTTTCTTATTGCCACCCAATTTTTAGATGATTTTACTTATTTATATATATATATATATGATACACACAGACCGTGCATGGAACAAGGAACTCTTCTGGGATAATTAAATCCACTATAGTCCGAATAAGTAATGGTAAATGACAAATACCATAGTTTTTCTTTTTCATGATGCAAGCCCGACGTGGGCAACGGGTCTCTCGCAAAGAGGTCCCATAAATATAGCTTCCCTCACCAGCTATCTGCAAAGCAGACAGGATCCAGCTTTGGGACATGGATCTAGGGTTTAAAGCAGCCTAGCCCCACTACATTTAGAACCTCAATATAAGTAAAAGACTCGTTGCATTCACGTCACGTTCCAAAGCTGGATCCTGTCTGCTTTGCAGATAGCTGGTGAGGGAAGCTATATTTATGGGACCTCTTTGCGAGAGACCAGTTGCCCACGTCGGGCTTGAATCATGAAAAAGAAAAACTATGGTATTTGTCATTTACCATTACTTATTCGGACTATAGTGGATTTAATTATCCCAGAAGAGTTCCTTGTTCCATGCACGGTTTGTGTGTATCATAAAAAACTCAGGGAACCATTCTGAGTTCATTCCCATATATATATATATATATATATATATATATATATATATATATATAATATATATATAGTGCGTTGTTAAACGCATAGGAAATTGGAAAACTACAATGTTTTCATTCAACCATGATTTAGTAATTTTATTACATAACCTTCTGATTTTACAGCATGTGTTGAAAGTGTTTTCCACCATTTTGCAGGCACAGAGCAACTCGTCTACACTTGTTGTCAAACACTTTTTTTAAAGTGTTGGTTGACTGCGGAGAGACTTTTCGAACGCACTGTATATTACAATATTAGGAGTAACTGTAGTTTACGTTCCCCTACATTATCCTAGTGTAGTTTGCGTTCCCCAACTTTGTCCGCGTATACCTAATCAAATAAAACGTTAAAACTAACGAAAATATTAAGACTTAACCTAACCAATCGACAATATGTATATATATATACAGCGTGTCCCAAAGAAATGTATACCCACTTTGTTCGATAATACCAGCTATGAGGATAATAAATATATTACTGTTTATATGTTTTTTAATAAAGAATTTTCTCCTGAATCTAAATATGTAATTATGTTTATTAAAAATTGAAGAACAAAAACGTTACAGATGTTTAAATTAGAATTATTATTTTCGAGACTTCATGTGCGATATTTTCTAATATTTTTTTTTATGGCCTGGCCTGCCTTTTAACCGACTGTTTTGAGATACTTATGTTTAGTGCCTAGCTTAGCCTAGCCATTTCGTTGAGTTCTAATTAGGCAAGACTACAGTTTTGCTCTAACCTTATCTAACATCTTATAACTCTGCGACGTTTGTTCTTTTCTACTGTAAGTGAGAATTGCCCTTAAAAATGGCCAACTTAAGACTAACATTCGACCAACGTAAGTTTGTATTAAAGTGGTACTTGAAATCAGAAAACATAAAAGAAGTCCAAAGACAGTGGAGACGGGAATTTGAAACGGAACCACCAACGCGGATTACAATTGCACGTATACGAGATAAGTTTGAAACCGACGGCACTGTGCAAAACTTACAAAAACAACGTTCTGGAAGACGTCGAACATCTTAGATAAAGTGTCATTTAACCATGGAATTTGTAAATTTTTTGAATTAACTAATAATTACAACATTTATGCTACAATATCAACACTAAACATAAGTATCTCAAAACAGTCGGTTAAAATATTAGAAAATATCGCACATGAAGTCTCGAAAATAATAATTATAATTTAAACATCTGTAACGTTTTTGTTTTTCAATTTTGAATAAAAATAATTACATATTTAGATTCAGGAGAAACTTCTTTATTAAAAAACATATAAAAAAGTAATATATTTATTATCCTCATAGCTGGTATTATCGAACAAAGTGGGTATACATTTCTTTGGGACACGCTGTGTATATATATATATATATGAAAATGAAAATGAAAAGGTTTATTGGCAGACTATAGTCCATATGACAAGTATTATTTACAATGACAGTTCACATACTAAAGATAGAAATATATACAGTTGATTAGAAATAATACAGTAATGTCGAAGTTAATAAGTATTGCTACAGACAGTCGTTTTCATACCAAGAATTCCATAACTTAGAGGATAAACGGCAGGACTCATGGATAGCTTGGATAATCGGGTTGGTTGATTTTTTAATTCTTTGATTTAGACTGTATTGAACACGTCTTGTTACCTCCGGGAAGCTCGGGACATTGCGGGTAGCAAACATTTGCGAAGCTGAGCACCTCGGGGGTAATTTATGTAAGAGTCTAAAAGACCTGTTGTACAGTAAATTTAGGATTCTGCCAGAACCTTTTTTGTAATTCACCCAGAGTTGCTGTCCGTATATATTACTGCAGAAAGCACGAAAGAGAATGTCTTTAGCGTCACTTGTACAGAACCGAAAGTTCCTTATAGTCATATTCGCTTTAGCACAAAGGCTTCGAGATTGTTTTCTTATATCCGAGTCATCACTCAAGGAACTGGTAATAGTTTGACCAAAATACTTAAACTCTTGTACTTCCTCAATTACTTCACCTTTCATTTTAAACTTAATATCAGCTGGCTGATTACAGCTTTTAGGATGAAACTGCATAACCTTAGTTTTTCTAACATTAAAAAGAATATCATGTTTCTGCGAATACACTTCGCAGACTTTTAGTAGGCGATCCAGACCTTTAACAGAGGGACTTATTAAGACCATATTATCGGCATAAACTAAGTTATTTATCCTTGTGTTATCTATACAACATCCCACTGTTGGCTCATTAAGTGAAGCAATTAATCCGTCAATATACACATTAAACAGCATAGGGGAGAGCAAGGAGCCTTGTCTCACCCCGCAAGAGGAGCCAAAACATTCGGATAGTACATTGCCCCACCTAATGGTAAAAGATTGGTAGGAATACCAAAATTTCAATAAATTTAATATGTACATGGGAACCTTCCTGTCTTCTAGTTTTTTAAACAAAATATTGTGGTTCACTCTATCATATGCCTTACTTATATTTAAGAAAAAAACTATAAATAGTTGAATTACTGTCACTGTATTGAGATATTGTCTCTCTCAGTACATTGATACAAAAGTCAGTTGAGTGGGACCTTTTAAAACCAAACTGGTTAAGAGATGTCCATAGGTAATCTTTAATAGGAGTAATAAGAGTTTTTCTAGTAGTTTCGAGAGTATATATATATATATATATATATATATATATATATATATATATATATATATACATGTTATAATGTTTCAGACCAACAAAGACCCTAGGATCCACTCATGGCTGGTCTACCTAGCTGTGTTCGTAATTGTGTATTGTGTATGTCCTCCGTGGTGGCAGAGGGGACCTACAATTTTACGTGGGTTCCGAACGACAAGAACATAAGAAATTTATGTAAAAACTGCCTGTACATTGGCAACGGCCAATTTTTACAAAACTAAATAATTATCAATTTAAAACTAATTAATTATCGATTTAAAACTAAAGATAGAATCTCTGGATCCAGAGGATCAAGTCATAATAGACTACTATCCACAAATATGTTACAATCTATATCTATTTATAACCGACATGCAAATATATCAGATCCAAAGAATCCAGTCAATTTCATTACGGTATCCATCAATACTAGTACCTTGCCAACCAAAAATAAGTCACGGTCCATATCGATTGCGGACCAAGTCAAAATTTACAGCCATATACATTACAATATATATACTTAAGAGGAAAAGTGTAGGTGTGGCTGTAAAGACTGTACAGTAATGTAGAAATGTGTGTGCACCCATTTTGGGTCTCCCATTTCAAGGTGTTTGTGGGGCAAGTGAAGATCATGAGTTTTTCAATACCTCACAGTACTATGGGGGGCACCGCTCGGCAGAGGAATCTCTTTAAATGGGGTGTGTAAGGACAGAGAGTATCCCCTAACCCAAGATGCTGCCTCCCTATATCCCACAATATTTGTGTTGAGCTGTGGGATCTATTACCACAAGGCCTTAATTTTACTACCTTAAACTATACCCAATCTATCAACATATGTGTCTAATCGATTTTTAAACATGTTTATAGACGTGCTACTAATTACTTCTACCGGCAAACTATTCCAGCTATTTACTATTCTATGCGTAAAAAAGATTTTGCCAACTGCTGTCTCGAACCTTCTACTTGTCAACTTACACCCGTTATTTCTAGTCCTGTTATATTGAGATATTTCGAAAAAGCTATCTCTATCTACGTTATCGAACCCATTCATAATTTTGAAAACCTGGATTAGATCACCCCTAAACCCTTCTAGTCTCGAGTGTAGTCAATTTTAAATCCTTAAGCCTATCCTCGTACGACTTTGACCTAAGCGACGGAATCATCTTAGTTGCTCGTCTTTGAACTCTTTCGATTTTGTCTATATCTTTGCGCATATGCGGATTCCAAAATTGGACCGCGTACTCCAAATGGGGTCTAACTAATGATTTATAAAGAGGAACTATAATATCGCGCGATTTGTACTCAAAATTTCGAGCTATAAAACCTAACACTTTGTTCGCCTTATTGACCGCTGCTGTACTTTGTTTCGCTACTTTTAAATCACCAGTGACTATAACTCCTAAATCTTTTTCCTGCTCTACGCTTGATAAATCTTTCCCTGACATACTATACGCAAAATTACCGTTACGCGAACCTATATGCAAAATTTTGCACTTATCAACGTTAAATCTCATTTGCCTTGTGACTGACCAATCAACGATTTTATTCAGATCTTCCTGAATTTTACCTCTATCTTCGTCATTAATCGCCCTACCACCCAGCTTCGTGTCATCCGCAAACTTTGAAACTGTACTGACTAGGCCGACATCTAAATCGTTAATATATATAAGAAAAAGCAAGGGGCCCAATACAGAACCCTGAGGAATGCCACTCGCTACATTAGCCGAACACGACTCCGCTCCATCAACGACCACCCTCTGTTTCCTGCCTCGCAACCACTCTTCTAGCCAATTTATTACTACACCCCTGATTCCATGAGCCTTAGTTTTTTTCAATGAGTCTTTTGTGCGGCACGGTGTCAAATGCTTTTTGAAAATCTAAATACACTACATCAACCGCCCGATGACTGTCGTAAACGTCAACCACGCTTTGAAAAAATTCTAAAAGATTAGTTAAGCAAGATTTGTTTCGCCTAAAACCGTGCTGCGTATTTCTAACTAGTTTATGCAATTCTAAGTGTTCGACTATACGATCCCTAATTATTGATTCCAGTAGCTTACCTACAACAGACGTTAAACTGATTGGCCTATAATTTCCCGCCGCACCTTTATCGCCTTTCTTAAAGATAGGCGTTACGTTTGCTAACTTGAAATTATCTAGTACGCACCCCTCAGAAATAGACGCATTAAAAATCTTTGTTAGCGGCACAACAATGCTATCTTTTAATTCTTTTAGTTGTATGGGATATATGGAATCCGGCCCCGGTGATTTACGCGTTTTCATTTTATCAATATAGCGCATTACCTCTTCTCACTAACCACAATATTATCCAAAATATTACCATTATCAAAAGGTATTTTGTCTATGACCGAAGGGATATTCGTTACATCTTCTATAGTAAAAACGGACGTAAAAAATTCGTTTAGCAAGGTAGCCATTCCCTTGTTTTCAGAAACTAGATCTCCATTAACATTTTTCAACGGCCCCAAGACACTTTTTACTGGATTTCTATTATTGACGTATTGAAAGAATCGCTTGGGGTTTTCTTTACCATCACGAGCTATGGAGATTTCAAACGCTTCGTCCGTATCAACTGTTTGATTAGGGGGCCTATATATAACCGCAACAAGAAGTTTCAAATCGTTCAATTTAAGTTCTGCTATAGTCGAATCTATCGGTTCTGGAATTGTGTGCTTTACTTCTATAACGTCCGCAATATTATCTTTGATATACAACATAACACCGCCTCCTCGCCTACCTATTCTGTTTTTAACAAAAAGTCTATAACCTTTAATTTGATACTCCCCTACAAAGTCACGAGTTTCAGTGCTAAGCCACGATTCATTTATAGCAATTATATCATAGTCTTTACAAGCAATTAAAGAAAAAAATTCGTTTCTTTTATTTCGTAGGCTACGAGCATTTAAGGATAAAACCTTCAAATTGTTTGTAATTGCGACACCTTCGCGAGCGCAGGGGAAATTTGTGGAATTTACGCTGGGACCGTTCGAGTTACGGCAGCCTGAAAAGAAGAGACAGTATTATGAAATAGTCTTCCTAAACGCGCAGCTCCAACGTCATTAAGATGAAGTCCATCTCCGAGGAACAAGTCCCTCCTGCCGTAGAAACTGTTCAAAAAATTCGCAAAATGCACTCCTTCCTGTTGGGAAAGAGACTTTAGGTTATTGTTAATATAGGTCGCCTTGCTGTAGAAATCGTTATGTTGGATAATTCGAGGAAGTATACCTGTTAAAACAATCTTATTAGTTTTTTCCTTTAATCGCTCTAGTAAGTCCCTGTACCTAGCCAGCAGTTCTTCCGATCTAGAATTTAAAACGTTATTAGTACCGACATGAATAACATACGTTGTGTCTTCGGAGGTACCGTCTGTAAATTGGTCAACACTATTAGTTATATCCTCCATCCTTGCACCAGGGTAGCAGTAACGGCTCCTACGACGAGGGTTTCTCCCACAGAATTCCTCGAGCTGCCCCCGAACAATGGAATCGCCAACGAGTCGTATTTCCGGTTCATCAGCATCATCGAAACCTAAAACAGAAAACTTATTGTTTGTTATTACTGGTAGACATGTCTTAGGTTTTCTCAATGGGGCTCCATTACGCACTCGAACGAAGGGTTGGGAACTAGGGGAAGAGAGAGGGCTATTAATACTATTTATATTATTAGTAGAAACTGAGGCAGGAGGGGTCTTATTTGGAGTCTCAAGGGATTCTAATTTTGCCGTCAGCAGCATCACACTTTCTTGAAGCCTCACCATGGCCTCCCTCTCACGTTCTAACTCGTTCCTCAGCACTTCCATGCTTGAGCACCATTTGCAAACTAACTGTTCATTATTATTAGCCATTGTAAACGCGTAAGCGGCAAATTTCCCTTCACAGCGACTGCAAGTACTTGACGGGGGTGCCATGCTTTTAATTAGTTAAAAAACAAAAAACAAAAAAACAAAAAACGAGCGTTTGGAAATTAGTAAATTACAACGTAGGTCTACCGCGTTCTTGAAACACCGAAACAGGTGCTTGTAACACAGATTTATACTAAATGAATATAGAATTAAGCTACCGACAAAAGATCTGTAAAAGAAGAGTATTTATAATACTTATCTGTCCGCGATTTGACCCGACTTTTTTCCTTTTTTTCACACGGTGTGTGACCACACTCTACCTGACCTCTCGAAGGAAGGAAAAATGAACCTTATGACTCCACGTTTTCTGAGAGATTTGAAAAACAAACAAGGCAAGCCACGTGCAGTAGCCTTGGTTTGATCAAATAATATAGTACTGAATAACGTCAATAAATGAAATATATTCGTTAATGAATGATTAGTAGCACGAAGTAATTTAGTTAAGAATGCACCGAACACTATTTTTTTTTAAAACACTTCAACGAAAACCACTTATTCAATTGATAACACTGGACACTCGATAAAACACGTCTGTTCACAAGGAAAGACGATTGGTTAGGTTAAGTCGTAATATTTTCGTTAGTTTTAACATTTTATTTGATGAATTCATTTAAAAAATGTCTCTTACAGATCTTAGTTTAGTTTACGTTCCCCAACTTTAACCCAGTGTAATTTGTGTCCCCTTTTGCATCAGGGGGACGTAAACTACATTTGCTCCAAATATTGTTATACATATGTACCAGACGGTATAATATCGTTTTAATATTAGATATGGACCTTCCTATTTAGATGTTTCATTAGCTCCTGTATAATGAGGGCTACGTCGTGGCCAATGTCGTAACACCGCTTCCCGGAGATCAGCGAAGTTAAGCGACATTGGGTGTGGGTAGTAGTTGGAGGGGAGACCGTCCTCCGCGCCCAGATTATGTAGCGACCCGTGGTTCGGATCCCACGTAAAGCTGTACGTCCCCTACGTCATACGACCTTAGATGTTGTGAAGGAGGTTAAACAACCCCAATTAAAAAAAAAAACAGTCAATCCATCCTGTATATTGATCTCCGAAAAGAAAAAGAAGAAAAAACTTTATTTATTAGGAAAAGTTGGAAATTAGAGGAGGAAATGAAAAACTTTTCTTCTTCTCTTTAATATAATTATGTACGAGGCTGTAACTATTCCCTTTCTTTTCTATCGTTGTTTCGCTGAACTGGAGTCTGGCCTTTATATTCAGGGTTTTAGATTTATCTTGGTCGTAGCTTGTAATAGACGTGACTTTAGCTATAAAAAGGTCGCAGTATTGCGAAATTTTCTTAGAGAGAAAAAATGTTAAGTTTTGTAGGATTCATGCAAAAGATTCAATTTTCTTGTCAAAGAACTTGATGAAAAAGTTAGGAAGAGAAAATTAGGGGTCGTACAGCAAGTTGTATTTAATCCATCTGACGCGTAATATGTTCAGACTTAACTCCTTCCATACTTTAATTTAAGATTAATTTTATACGTAATTCTAAACTGTAATTGAAAGGGAAAGCTAGTAACAACCTTTATTGCATTACTCGTAAAATAAATAACTAAATTCAGCGTTTCTGTTGAAATGCCGAAATGTTCTTCTGGTCAAATAATTATCAATGAAATTTAAAATCGGATTGGGAATACCAATTTTGTAGTGAAAATTAAATGCAATAATGCAATTATGAAGCGCAAATTAGAGAAATTTTATTAAACATTCTAAAGAAAATTGACTTAACTGCGAATCTTCTTATTTCGAGCTTTGAATAATAAAAGATTTCGGGGGGGTAATGGTCACACACACACACACACACACACACACACATATATATATATATATATATATATATATATATAATATATATATATTATATATATAGACACAGTATATATACACAAACTAATTATAAAAGTTTATGAAAAAGTTTAATTTATACTCTCTAATCATCGTTAATGCTAGATACTTATAAAGTAATTTGATTTATGGGGTGTATAAAGTGTTTATCGAGTGAATTTGATATGCGTGAAGTGAGTACTTCATGCATTATACTCGTAAAACTTTCTGTCAATTTGCTTTGCATATTACAGTAGATTTATTCTGTGGATCGAGTCTCGACATATATATATATATATATATATATATATATAATAATAATTGATTTAGAGTTTAAAGCAATAAATTATACAGGGTGTCCATAAAGTTCCTATTTACTATGATTATCAAACAAAATAAATAGGAACTTTATGGATACCCTGTATTGCCGATAATGTTGTTTAAGACTTTTGGATCATCAGTTAAATGAATTTAGAAATAACCATAAAAGAGACAATGAACGAAATGCGAAATAAACAATGTTACAATAGTAACAATTGGAGGAGATCGTAGACACCAATCGACCAGGGAAGTACTCTGGGGATGGGGGCGTTAGGCAGGAGACGGGAGTGCTGGAACTCCCGTTTCTCCTGTCACTGTCCTCCTTAGCTGGTCTTTTTCGGTGTCTCATCTACCTTGTGAGCAGTCCAGCTTCAAACACACGCTTCTCCCTCTATTCCTCACTGCACATACATGCATCTTGGACACTACAGAATCTTTTCAAAATTTATATTAAAAAAATGGCATCGTTGAGCCTTGGAGACGTTGATTTCGTCTTTCTCTTTCTTTTATGGAGGAGGCATTCTTGCGAGCGCTCGCCCTTGGCCCCTCCTTCCTACATAAAAAATAAAATTTAGAATTTTCAATTTCATAAACGATGTCAAAAAATGAAAAACGAAGTGAAAGACAAGCTAAGATGAACAAAACACAGATATTATAAATATTATATATATATATATATATATAATATATATATATACACAGGCGTCCCAAAAAAATGTATACACACTTTAACAGCTGATAGCTCAATTGATGTTTCTTTCTTTCCAAGTTAAACCCATTAGAATTAATAATGGCAGTCAGACTAAGCTTTGAACAAAGGAAATTCATTCTAAAATGCTACTAAGTGTGAAAACGCAGTTGAAGTGCAAAGACAGTTTAGGAGGTAGTTTCAAACAGATCCACCAACGCGACTTACCATCACTCGAATTAGAGATAAGTTTGAAGCCGATGGAACTGTTCAGAATGTCCACAAGAAGCGTTCCGGAAGACCACGGACATCGACAAGCCCCACAAAGCAAGAAAGAGTACTGGAAACGTATCACCAAAGTCCAAGAAAATCTGTGCGGCAAACGAGTCGTGAGGTAGGAATTTCAGAATCGTCTGTCCAACGCATTTTGAAGCGCTGTCAATGGAAAAGTTACATTCCAAGATTAGTCCATGCTATTAATGAAGATGATCCGGACCGAAGAGTGGAGTATTGCGAGTGGTACTTGGCACGATGTGGATGTGGATTGGACGAAGGGGTTTCGTAGAATACCCTCCGCGTTCACCAGACCTCACACCACTAGACTTTTTTTTATGGGGATACTTAAAAGCAAAGTCTACGCTATAAAACCTGCAACAGTCGCTGAATTGAGAGCAGCCATTGAACGAGAATGCACACAAATACCAAACGAAATGTTTCGTGATGTTTGCGATTCCATTGCTTCGCGTTATCAGCAGTGCCTGGACCAGAACGGACGTCAGTTTGAAAACAGGCGTTCACAAAACAATTAAATAATGTCTGTAGATTCTATTACATTTTGAAAATGAAATGTATTTTAATAAACACTGCCTTTATAATTATTTAAAGTGTGTATACATTTTTTTGGGACGCCCTGTATATTATATATATATATATATATACACCTTTGGTAACCTTTGGTTAGCTTCCTCCCGAATTGTTCATTCTGATGAAGGTCAAGCTTTCCACTCCACCTTAGACCTACAGTTTAACGTGGAATCCGAACCACGCCCCATCAGCAGCCCAGCGTCTTAACTACTGGAGCACCCAGGGTACCCATTTATCTACCAACCATTTTCTTTGTGTGGAAGGATGAACAGCTGGGTTTTCCTGCGTGCCGGCTGCCGTCACCGGTTCTCGAACCCGGGGCCGATGGATTCGTAGTCAGCGACGGTAACCACTACACTACGAGGTGCATATATATATATATATATATATATATGAGGCAAAATTCAAGTCCAGTATTTGGAACATCATTTGATTAGAATGTTTTACATACGACACGCAAGAGAAACCATGGCAGAGGCTCTCTCTCGCTAAGGGACTCAGAAATCCCTTCAGCTATCCAGAATTATACCTAAAGAAAAAGGAAAGATGTTGAGGAAACTGATAATCTCTCTCTCTCTCTCTCTCTCTCTCTCTCTCTCTCTCTCTCTCGTAATTCTATTGTTATAACAATAGAATGTTATGACTGCTAACTATGGTAAAATTGCCATTAATCTTAATTTCCGAATTAACTTTCGTACAGAGAAAAACTTGCATGAAATATTTTTCATTGTCAATAAACGTGTTTGTAATTTCTTTGAAATCTGAGAGATTCCGAAATTAAAGACAAACAACAAAAGAACGAAATATTTACCAGATTTTAAGGAAAGGTTCAAATTTTCATTATTAACTTTATTTTGAATTTCACTTAATTTCCTTTTGCGAAAAGATCTTCAAGAAAGGAGATAAAAAAAGTGCCTTACAAAAGTCATTACTTGACATGCACATCTTGTTTCGAATATACCACATTTTTTTAATTTTCAAATATATATATATATATATATATATATATATATATATATATATATATATTTATATTATATATATATATATATATATATATATATATATATATGATACACACAGACCGTGCATGGAACAAAGAACTCTTCTAGGAAAATTAAATACACTCTAGTCTGAATAAGTAATGGTAAATGGCAAATACTTTAGGTTTTTCTTTTTCATGATGCTAGCCCGACGTGGGCAACGGGTCACTCGCAAAGAGGTCCCAAAAGTATAGCTTCCCTCACCAGCTATCTGCAAAGCCAATAGGATCCAGCTTTGGGACAGGATCTAGGGTAAAGCAGCCTAGCCCAGCTACATTTAGAACCTCAATATAAGCAAAAGACTCCCATCATGAAATGGACATGTTATGAGCCTTGAAAAGTGGACGCTCAATTCTGCCAGTTGAGGTTTAAGTTTTGGTTTTTGGCTAAAAATATAATAGTTACCCCTTTTCCTTTGATGTATTCAATCTGACGTGAAGGCAGCGAGTCTTTTGCTTATATTGAGGTTCTAAATGTAGCTGGACTAGGCTGCTTTACCCTAGATCCTGTCCCAAAGCTGGATTCTATCTGCTTTGCAGATAGCTAGTGAGGGAAGCTATATTTTTGGGACCTCTTTGCGAGTGACCCGTTGCCCACGTCGGGCTAGCATCATGAAAAAGAAAAAACTATAGTATTTGTCATTTACCATTACTTATTCGGACTAGAGTGGATTTAATTTTCCTAGAAGAGTTCCTTGTTCCATGCACGGTCTGTGTGTATCATAAAAAACCTCAGGGAACCATTCTGAGTTCATTCCCATATATATATATATATATATATATGTATATATATATATGCTGTCCAAAATATTCAATATATTACACTGGTCAACACTCATTTTATTGCCAATCATATTAGAGTGATTTTGGGGTAACTTTGTGGTGCTGATTCCGAATATGACGTCGGTTTTGCTAGATTGGCTCTAATTTATGAGATAATTGGTACCCCATTGAAACACGTAAAAATGCAAAAAAATTAATGTTCAGGCGGAGCCTACTTACAAATCGCATTGAAATTGTCTCAAATCATACAAAAGTAAACACATGAAATACATAATGGCATTTTATTCGGTCTCACCATCTAGAATGTTCCGGTAGTTTCCCATATGCACGCGTTATGGTTACGTTTCCTATTAATTGAGGGAATTCATTATCTCAAGAACTAGAGCCAAATCGGAAAAACTACTTTCATTTTGGAATTCAGCAACCCCAAAATACCCTAAATTCGTACGAATTTCCTTGGCAACGAAACAAAATTTTTTTTTTGTTGAGCTGTGTTATTTAACTTTTAGTAGTGTTCCTATTCCGTTAAAATACACAGGCATTTTGTAATTTGAATATATATATATATATATATATATATATATATATATATATATAAATATATATATAAATATAAATGTGTGTGTGTGGTGTGTGTGTGTGTGTGCCTGTAATTTTGAAATTTAAATTTACATGGTTTTGCAGTTTACCTTTATTTCCACAGAGAACGGGAAACCTCAAGATTTCGGATCGATGTGAGCGTGGCTGCTCAGGACGAAGTTATATTTTATCTCAGTTATGAGGTAAGTTTTGTCAGGAAATTTATCTTTTATTTTTACGTACAAGAGTTATCACTCCGTGTAGGTCCCGGTAGCTATAAATATACTGGAATTATTTATGATAATTTTTTTTATCAGTTAGACCTCTCAAATTTGAATATAAGAGGAATTTTTAGGTACAGAATCGTGAAAGTTGGTAAGAATACAATTTACCCATTATTTCTTTACTACTGAATAAGACTTGCAACGCGTAGATAAAGATGTTAATCTTTTAACAAGATTTCGTTAAGAGTGACTATGACGGGAGCTGCAGTTTGATAATGGAATCATTTCGAAAGGACTATGGCCACGTTTCGAAAATCACACTTGATTTCTTCCCGAGGTCTATGAATTCACTTCGCACACACACACTGCTGGCGATGCAGAAAAACGTTATAAACAATGTTCCGAACATCTCAACGCGATCGATCGATGAGGCACATCGGTCGTTTGAGCGTAATATATATATATATAATATATATATTAGGGGGGGGGGTCGAAACATATCAAAAATCAAGTTTCTCCAATTCCACAGTATGCACGTAGTTGGAAATGATGATCTCAACATCTTGTAAAAAAGATGAGTATATGCGACTCCCCTTACCCTTTCCATAGCATCCCCCCCATTTTACTCTCTCCACAGATATAAACCCCAAATGTGACAATCATGCATTATATTAAGTCTTATTAAGTAGATTACGTTAATTTGGATAGATTATTTAGATAGAGTTTTAGATAGATTGAATAGATTACATAGATTAATTTAGATAGATTAGATGAATTATACAAATTATTGTCACGTTTTTTTGTTTAGTTTCAGATTGTTATTTTCAGATTGTTTATGATTGAATGAGTTATGATTTAATTCCGAATGAGTTATATTAAATTTAGATTGAATGATTCAATTGCTAGAATTTAACAATTAGTTTCTTGTTATTAATGCTACTAGGCCTAAATAAGTGAAATCATGGCGACAAGAAGCAAAACGCACAATTCAACATTTGGTCACCATGCAGAATTTCCACCTTCAATGACTCCTTCAAAGGCTGACGTATTTAGGCATTATTTATTGGTAAGAAAACGAGAAGAACTGATTTCGAAAGGTTCTAGAACAGCAAAAGAATGTTACAGAATTGTCATAAAGATGTGGAAGCCATTTGGGAGAAGTTTTCCTTTCCACATATAGGATTTGAAGGAATAGCTATAAAAGTTGGGTGCTACTATAGCGTGATTCCTACCGGTGACTTCGATACTATAGAGTGATTCCTACCCGTTTTGGTTCGAAACTACAGTACTGTAGAGTGTGATTCCTATCCAAGGTATAAATGAAAATATAATAAATATAAAATGCTATTTATTATTCAATTTTATTTATTTAAAAAATAGTTTCGGTGCTACTATAGTATGTGGTCTACCTACGATTGGTTAGGTTTAGTCACGATATTTTCGTTAAAACTAACGAAAATATCATGACTAAACCTAACCAATCGTCAAGGGCGATGGACATTGGAATGTAAACAAGCAATTAGTAAACAAGGTAAGAAGCTATAATTAAAAGGTAGACCGCCGAATCGAGGTAGGAATCACGCTATAGTAGCACCAAAAGTTGAACGATTGATAGAATCTGCAGCAAAGCTAAATAAAGTACCATTAAAACAAAGAAACAACAGTTTTCAGCAGAAGGTGGAGACATTCGATGAAATATTTGATATTTGCACTTGTACTTGTTACGATAAAAAATCAGTCGAACGGATTGCAGATGTGATATTAGAGTTCCAATGATTGAGTGGGAGTCTTTTGTGGGGCAGAAACAAAGAAAAAACCAACTAGGACCAATCGACAGAGTAACGACTTCCGCAAGAAAAAGGACTCACGATAGAGTTAAAGGATTAGAAAGAAGAGCCAAGATAAGCCTAGATATGAATGTCGCCTCAACCAGCAAACTGGACCCTTTACTTATTATGGAAGATGAGAGCATGGAAATTGATGATGACAGCGACGATATTGACTTTGTTCCGGATTTTGAGCTGAGAGAAAACCATCAGAACAGAATTATTTATGATAATTTAACAATAACAGCCAGCAGATAGATACCGTGTAAGTTACAGAGCTACTGCAACTATAGTAAATGCAGCTTTGAAGGATATGGGAATATTAGACGAAACCAATATGTTGGATAGGAAAAAAGTGGAAAGAGAAAGAATACGTGTGGGTAAAAAGAACATAATCAAAGTGAAATCAGAGAACACACAGATTGAAGGCATCGGATTTGATGGTAGAAAAGATCAAACTAAGACAAAGAAGGGAATGGAGTACGAAGAACATTATGTAATAGTCAAAGAACCTGGTGATGTTTACATGGATCATGTAGCTCCAGATAACGGAACTGCTTGTTGTATTGCAGATGAAATAATAACTTTTATAGTTGATTCTAATAGCAAAGAATCCCTCAAAGCTTTGCTATGCGATGGCACCCCAGTGAACACTGGCAGGATTGGCGGAGTGCTAAAATTGACTGAGTTATATCTGGACAGGCCGGTACAATGGCTGATTTGCCTTTTGCATGCAAACGAACTGCCCTTCAGGCACGTATTTGAAGCAATTGATGGAAAAACTTCGGGACCAAACATCTTCAAAGGTTCTCTTGGAAATAAACTCCGAGAGGATTTGACCAAACTGGATATAGTTGATTATACCCCTGTAGAGGGCAACATTAAAGACGTTTCGGCCGATATTGTTAAAAGTTTCAGCAGTGACCAAAAATATATGTATGAAATGTGCATTAGCATAACAATCTGGACGCATCTCACAAGCGTTAGCCACCAGATCCCCAGGTGCCCTCCATTATGCAAGATGGCTAACACGAGCAAACAGGATCCTGCGCTTATATGTCTCTACACGGAATCCAGACAAAAACATCGAAGACCTAGTAAAAATTATAATGCTGGTTTACGCTCCAGGCTGGTTTTGGATAAAGTCTCATCCAAAGGCAAATGAGGGAGCATCTAATTTTTGGTATATCATGCACTTGCTTAAAGGCTTAGATAAAAAGCAATGGATGATTATGGAGCGTGTCCTCAGAAATAACGCCGATTTTGCCCACCAAGAGAATATCTTACTCTCAATGAGCAAGAACTAGGAGCACCAATGCGAGAAATTTTGAGTTGCCAAAAACACTGAACTTTGAAGCAGACGATTATCCTAACATGATCCACTGGGACAACGAAACCATCACCCCTCCACCTATTTTACAGAATTTGGCAAATGATGATCTTAAAGTTCGAAATGAACCACTTCAGTTTATTCCTTTTCCCTGTCACAGCCAGGGAGTAGAACATGCTGTAAATGTGGTAACAGAAGCATCACAAGATAGAATTGGTTACGAAAACAGACATTAATTTATTTTGAAAGTACTGGAGTCGAGAAAAAAGCTACCTGTGTTCCAATGGAAAGGCCAGTGGTGTCAATAATTTACGATTTGAAATTTCTTAAGGTGAATATTTTGGTTTTAATATGCTTCAATTAAATTTCTTAAGGTGAATATTTTGATTTTAGTATGCTTCAATTGATTCTTTAAGTAATATACGGAGAAAGATTTCTTATAATATATATATATATATATATATATATATATATATATATATATATATATATATATATATAATATATATATATATAAAACTTACTTTAACTTTACTTATATCATTATTTACTTTAATCTTTGTCATTATCAGGTTTTTTATTCAAAGAATTGGTTTCAATTTCATTTCAATTTTAAAAAAAGGGGGCATATGCAACGGGTAGGGGGGGGCGCATAGCGGTGTAATTACAGTATGTTGTTTAGGGGCCCAACGGAAACTCCGAGCAGTGTGTAGAATAAGAATACAAAATTTCGACCCCCTAATATATATATATATATACAGGGTGGGCCGTAAGTTTCCATACATAGAAAAATTAAACGTTTGTTTTTATGTTTCAGATACACTAAGAATATGCGTTTGACGTAAGATCTTGTTTACTGATGAAGCAAATTTTTACGTCAATGGAGAGGTTAATCGGCAAAACATACGTTATTGGAGTAATGCTAACCCTAACTGGCTGAGTCCGACGAAGATGCAAGGTGCCGGTAAAGTGATGGTGTGGGCCGGGATATGGGGTGACAGAATTATTGGACCAATTTTTGCCAGTGGAAATCTTAATGCCGAAAGGTATCTTAACATGTTGCAAGAAGAGATTTTCCCATCCCTGCTAAACGAGGAAGGTAACTTCCCAGTTTACTTCCAGCAAGATGGAGCTCCACCTCATTATGGTCTTCACGTGCGTCGGTATTTGGATCAGCAGTTTCCGGATGCTTGGATTGGTCGGCGTGGTCCTGTGGAGTGGCCTCCCAGATCCCCAGATCTCACCCCCCTTGATTTCTATCTTTGGGGGCACTTGAAGGCCATGGTGTATCAGGAAAAGATACGAGACATAAATCATCTAAAGGAACGTATCACCAACGCCATTACAAGCATAACGTCAACTGTGCTAATGCGTGTTCATCAACAGTGGGGAACACGTATTGAAATGTGTTTTTAAAACAATGGCAACCATGTAGAGCATATTATATAAATAAAAATGGTTGTCCATAAAAAAATGTTTATTTTTCCTATGTATGGAAACTTACGGCCCACCCTGTATATATATATATATATATATATATATATATATATATATATATATATATATATATATATATATACACACGCGAAAGGCACAGAGCAGAAATGGCTATAAATATCTCAAACAACTACATAGAATGTGTAGCAACAAAAATTGAAAAATTAAATATGGTACTAATTGTAATGTACAGACCCCCAAACACGCCAACCTCAAAATTTTCAGATTCCATTACAGAGGTAAGAAACTTGGTAAAAGATCTACACTCTCCAACTCCAAATATTTTTCTCTGTGGTGATTTTAATTTCCCATTCATGAAATATAAAAGGATAGGAAAAAATATATGTATACACCAGGACAAGGGGGGCACACGAGAAGACCAGGAGCAGGTATAAATGCTACTAGCTCTAGCTGATGAATTTATGTTAACGCAAGAAATAACAGAAAACACAAGAAAAAACAACTGCCTAGATTTGGTATTCACAAACAACAGTAATCTAATTGATAATGTAGAAATATCCCCAACTATGATATCGAACCACAACATCATTGAAATAACAACTAATATAAAGGCAACAGGAAAGGAAAAAACACGCACAACAGAAAGAAGCCAATTCCAAATTTTTTATTTTCACTCCAAAGCTATAAACTGGGAAGATGTGACAGCCAGCATGGAAGTAATAGATTGGAAAACCATTTTCGAGGCCAAGACAACGGAGGAGATGCTAATGACGTTAGAGGAGAAGACGTTAGAAATTGTGGAAAAACATGTCTCAAAGATACAACAAAGAGGAAAGAGAAGCAGGTTCGAAAGACAAAAGAGGGCATTGTTTCGAAAAAGAAAAAGAGTGACTGCAAAATTAAGTAATTGTAAAGATAACAACATTAGAAAAATATTAAATGATAAACTGCAAAGTATCGATGTCGTCATACAGGAACTAATCGAGAAGCATACAGAAAAAGAAGACGACGACGGTATAGAAGCGATAAAGGCTAACTCAAAGTACTTCTATAACTTCGCAAAAAGAAAGTCGAAAAGCCATGCGACTATCGGACCTTTAAAAAATGAGAACAGTGCTCTATCTGATGATCTAACAGAAGTATCTAAAATATTAAGAGCTCAGTACGAATCATCTTTCAGTATCCCAGAAACTGACAAATTGATATGCGATAGAAACGCGTTCTTTGAAGAAGAACCACAAGGGGAAACTATAACGGATTTCGACTTTACGACAGATGATATTACACAAGCCATAGCGAAACTAAAAACACACTCAGTGGCAGGACCGGATAAATGGAATGCCACACTGATCAAAAACTGCAAGAATGCCATCGCTGAGCCCCTATACTGGATATGGAGACGATCACTAGACACGGGAGAAATACCGGGCATCCTGAAGAGCGCGAACATAGTCCTATTATATAAAGGAGATTGATCCGAGGTCAAAAACTATAGGCCAGTATCGCTTACATCCCATCTCACTAAAATATTTGAAAGAATAGTTAAACAGAAACTCTATGACTTTTTGGAAACTAAGAAAAATTCAATGATAACCCAACACGGGTTTCGGTCAGGCAGATCATGCCTATCACAACTAATGGAACACTACAACAACATTATTGATTCACTGGAAAGTAATGAAAACTATGATGTACTATACACACACTTTGCTAAAGCGTTCGACAAGTGTGACCACGGAATCATAATACATAAACTGAAATATATGGGAATAACAGGAAAAGTAGGGAAATGGATATATAACTTCCTTAGTGAGCGGCGGCAAGTCGTTCAGTACAAGGAGTATCTTCATCAGAATCAGAGGTCCTCAGCTCAGCACCACAAGGAACAGTATTAGCTCCACTACTCTTCATAATCATGCTAACTGACATAGATGAGGACGTTACCAGAGACAGCACAGTAACATCCTTTGCGGATGACACAAAGATCAGTAGAAAATAAGAAACCCAGAAGACATAGGATCTCTACAAACCGACATAAACAGAATCTACAAGTGGACGGAAGACAACAATATGAAGTTTAACATCGATAAATTTCAGCTATTACGGTACGGAAAAAGAGAAGACCTAAAATCCATGGAATATTATACCCCAAATGGACAGGAAATTCAGAGAAATTCCACAGCAAAAGATTTAGGGGTTGTAATGACAGATGATGCGAAATTTGAAACACAAAATAAGATAGCAGTAAACAGAGCAAAGAGAATAACGGGACAGGTATTGAAAACCTTTAAACGAAGGGATAGGAATGTAATGATTCCTCTACTGAAAACCCTGATAATACCCAAATTAGAATACTGCTCGGTCCTAACATCTCCATATAAAAAAGAAGACATTAGACAGCTGGAAGGAATCCAGAGAAGCTTCACAGCCAAGATCAATGGGTGCAAAGAACTAAATTACCTGGAAAGGTTACGCGAACTAGACCTATATTCACTGGAAAGGAGAAGAGAGAGATACACCATTATTTACACTTGGAAAATAATGGAGAAACTAGTCCCTAATCTTACTCTGAACCCTATAACTCCCCAAACAACGGTGGAAATTAGAAACGGTAGACTGTGTCGTATTCCCAAATTGAAGGCGAGACAGGGAACATCCTTAACCCTGAAAGATAATAGTTTTGTAGTGAGAGGACCAAAACTGATTAATCAGTTGCCCAAAGACCTAAGAAACACGAAGGGAGTTGCAGTGGAAATCTTCAAAAGAAGACTAGACGCCTGGCTCAGAACAATTCACGATGAGCCGGGCGTACCTGGCTATGTGAGGTGGAGAGCGCAAGAATCCAACTCACTATTTCACCAGGCCAACTCGAGAGGAGGGGCAACAAGCTTGACCTTCGCGAAATGAGAGATCATCGCGCGAAACCTTTGTAAGGTTGTAAGGTGTATATATATATGGAATTGAACTCAGAGTGGTCCCCTGAGGTTTTTCATGATACACACAGACCCTGCATGGAACAAGTAACTCCTCTGGGAAAATTAAATCCACTATAGTCCGAATAAGTAATGGCAAATGATAAGCACTATAGTTTTTTCTTTTTCATGATGTTAGCCCGACGTGAACAACGGGTCACTCGCAAAGAGGCACCAAAAATATAGCTTCCCTCATTAGCTATCTGCAAAGCAGATAGGATCCAGCTTTGGGACAGGATCTAGGGTTTAAAGCATCCCAGCCCAACTACATTCAGAACCTCAATAAGCAAAGGACTCGTTGCATTCACGTCGGATTGAATACATCAAGGAAAAAGGGGTAACTATTGTGTTTTTAGCCCAAAACCAAAACTTAAACTTCATCTGGCAAAATTGAGCGTCCACCTTTCAAGGCACATCCGACGTGAATGCACCGAGTCTTTTGCTTATATTAAGGTTCTGAATATAGTTGGGCTGGGATGCTTTAAACCCTAGATCCTGTCCCAAAGCTGGATACTCTCTGCAGCTGATGAGGGATACTATATTTTTAGGGCCTCTTTGCCCACGTTGCCCCTTGCGCACGTCGGGCTAACATCATGAAAAAGAAAAAACTATAGTGTTTGTCATTTACCATTACTTATTCGGACTATAATGGATGCAAAACTTCACTTTTTTTTTGCATGGAGTCGAAATGTGACAATAAAACCCACGCTAATAGACGGAGTTTATTTCCACAACAGTTTCGATGCCCACTGGCATCCTCTTCGGGTGAATACAGAAAAACGAATGAGCAAAAGTGAGTAAGGAAACAATCCAAGAAAGGTAAGGAACATTTTAGAAGGCCAGAGACCATGAAGAAATTTACACCTAGGTTAGATCCAGTTCACATGACACCGGAAAGGATTTTTTGACCAAGAATCCTATTAAACGGTGAGGCTTATAAGTACCTTCACACAAATTAAAATCATCTTCTTATTCTATACATACAGATTCTATTATTTTTCTTTTGACATAATTATTACATTTATAAAGTAACTTAATTGATTCCCAAACTATGGCATGATTATTTTGGCTGGCGTGATAAAAAATTGCATTATTAGTGTTACAACATCTGAAGGCATATTTGTGTTCTTTAATACGAGTTTCAATATTTCTTCCAGTTTCTCCTACATACACTAAATCACAATTTTTACAGGGAATGCTGTAGCCACCAGCTTTCGCCTGTTTTGCCAAAAGAAAAATAATAGAATATGTATGTATAGAATAAGAAGATAATTTTAATTTGTGTGAAGGTATTTATAAGCTTGACCCTTTAATGAGATTCTTCGTCAAAAAGTCCCTTCCGGTGTCGGGTGAACGGGATCTAACCTAGGTGGTGAATTTCTTAATGGTCTCTGGCCTTCTAGAATGTTCCTTACCTTTCTTGGATTGCTTCCTTACTCACTTCTGTTCATTCGTTTTTCTGTATCCACCCGAAGAGGATGCCAGTGGGCATCGAAACTGTTGTGGAAATAAACTCCGTCTATTAGGGCGGACTATAGTGGATTTAATTTTCCCAGAAGAGTTCCTTGTTCCATGCACGGTCTGTGTGTATCATATATATATATATATATATATATATAATATATATATATATATATATATATAATATATATATATATATGTCGAGGTCAGACAAAGAAATAGACAAAGAAATTCCTTTTTCCTCGCCGTTCGCAGACATCTTGGAATCATCAGGAAGCTAAAAACACACGTGGTGTTTAAGGAAACAGAAACAAAAGGACGCTTGTGTCTTCCCAAAAAGGCCCGCAAAAAGTTAGCGTCTTACGAGACTATATAAGTCAGAGTTCACTGGAACTCCTCACTCCGCTCGTTACTTTCTCCTCGTGAATCTCCTCTCTCCACGTAGCGCCGTTTCGACCTCAGCCGGCCTGAGTCCCAAGTCACACTTCAACTATACAAGAACGAAGCAACACTTGAGGTGACTCTACAATTCCATCCTGCAAGAAAGAACATCACTGCTGTAGGCGTTCCGTTGGCCTCTTACCACAATTCTCTACCGGCTGTCAACATTCATCCTCTCGCCGGCAAGGCCAACCTGACTACAGAAGCACCCTTCGAAGACCAGTTCCGTAAACCTCCTGTAGGCTACAAGCTACAACTCCACTTTGCTCTCCACTCATCCTTCACCACACTTCGATCGGCGCCCGGTCAACAAGTACAATATCTCATCAGGCCCTCTACAGTCTCCAAGGTCATCTACGGCCAAACGCAATACGGTCAACCTTCAAGTAGTCTTCAGTCTCTAGAGTTATTCATCATTTCGGTAAGCCTACCTTTGCCTTCATGTTAAGCAATTCCCCCGAAGCCTACACAGTGTAATCGCAGCGTCGCGATTAGGCTATACCCAAAAGTGTACGCAAGCAACCGGAAAACTAACTCTCTCATTAAGACCGCAGTAGGCCTATTCAAGTGTTGTACCAATACCGTAATTTTGTATCACCCTGTTATTTTCTTCATTCGTGCAATTTACTTATCTTGCATCTCATTCTTTATGTGATCTTTTATGCATTTCATTCTTAACGACCTAATCCATTTTCTGTACCAACCGTACATGCATTATTTCAGTTATCAATAGGTTTCATTATTTATTCTGTGTTCCCTTTTGCATATCTCATTAGCGTATCTAAATTAGGATAATTACTTAACATTTAGTCTGTATAACCATTTCCTGATTACTAAAAATCAGTCATATTTAGCATAGTACAAATGCCGTTATATAATTATTAATCACTATAAATACCTTTATTGAACTGTTAATCGCTGTGAACAAATAATCGATTTATTTTCCTAATTAAACACAAAACAACAAGGTAATTTCTCTCTCCTTATTAAATATTGTTTATTTGGGCAGTAGGCCCAAATTGGTGACCCTAATTTCGTATCACTTTATTCAGTAATTATAGTAAGCCTACTTCCTTAGCCACATCGTATCGGTGATCCGTAGGCCACTAAATAAATAAATAAATATATATATATATATATATATTAGGGTGTCTCTTATTGGGTAGTCAAAAATTGAAATGTTGAATTATTTTATCTGCGCCCCCTAAAATAGTTCCATTTAGCATTAAAACTAAAACTTGAAAGTTTGACACAAATTGGCTCATATTTAGGGGTCGCCCCCGGCTAATAAAAATGGTGACCATGGCATAATAGCTCCTGACATATGATTATGCTCATTATACATAATTCCTTCCTTCTTTTTTTAGTTTGATTCGTTTTTATAAGTATAGGCCTTCTTTTTATCATTGATCCTTTTCTAACCTATCCTTGATGTTGTTATAATCAATCCTTTGGTCCTCAATCCTTCTTTATCCCAATCCTTTTTCTCCTATCCAAAATCCTTCCTGGCTCTTTTTTTATACAATCAGCAATGAAGCATTGCTACAAAAAAAACCCATTAGTTTGTTATATAGAGATAAATTCAAAATGCCAGTGCTATTTACATACTTTAATTACTTTAATTAGCATTATTTCCTTATACAACATTTATTTAATATACAATGATTATACAATATGGTGTATTTTAAGGTGCGACCTCATTGATGGTTATTTTTTGAGAAGAACAGTTTTTGATGGAACTGGGTGACTCTGGCGGTGTTTTGCAACAATTTGGAGCAGGAACTGGAGCTGCTCTTCCCCCACTGTCAATTTCTTATTCAGCTTTTGAACTAAAGCTACTGCACGTTCTGCCCGGTCATTTACAACAGATAGAGCTGCAACAATAGCTCTGGCCCTTAAATATTCACAGTTGGATGTCCAAGTGCTGGGTGCCTTGTTCAGAAATCCTTCTGACAAATTCAGCTTAGTAAAGAATTCTCTAGTATTTCTTGTAACAAGTTGGTGTAGTCCTTCACCAGAGCAGAAGGTCGATTCAGGAATCCGAGGACGCTTGGGTGGTCTATCAGTGGACTCATCTTCTAATGCCTTTACCATGCGTTTCTTTACATCTGTAGTAATTCGCTCATCAAAGAAAGCAAGACCAACTGCTTCTTCAGACAGGTACCATAAGTGGTTAGAGAGCTTTTTTTAGTTGCATCAGAAATCTTTTTGTTAGGATAATTAATCAATGACCTCATAAGGAGCCAGTCATTAAATGGGGTTTCAATAGGGAGTGAGGATGTTGTCCAAGCCTTCATATAGATGAGAACAGAAAAAAGGGAAAGATCTCGAATTCCTCGTTCTTCAGTCTTAGTCATCTTGAACTGGTTTCGAAAAAGCCAATCTTGATAGAATAGAGCGCTTTGGACATCCAGCGAGCTCGATGCATGGCACCTGGTGCACGAAACTTGATGCCTTTATTGGGGACACCTCCAAGAAAGATGATGGACAGATCCAAAAGTTCTTGATAGTCATCCCGTAGCATAGGTGCCTGGGATCTAGCAAACTGAATTAGTTCAGTTTTAGACTGGATAATTGCTTCTTTAGTAATCGTGTCTGTCTCACCTGTTTGGAACTGGCTTTGATCAACAGAAGTCCAATTGTCACGAAAACGCTTAAAGATCAATATCTCTGGACCAGTTGATGTAGATCCCCAATGTTGCTTCAAATGCAGCTCCCAACAATAAATCTAAAACATGGTGTCTACAAGGCAAGTACAAAACATCATGTCCCAATTTTGCTTCGGTGAGAGCACAGGCTCCACTATATTGACCCGTGTTTGAAGCTGTTGTATCGAAACAAATTGCTTTTACTCTCTCTGTAATTCCCCATTCATTCAGGCAGTTAAAGACGGCTTCAGCTTGTGCTTCTCCAGTTGAGTTTGGGATTTTGGGGACACCAAGCAGCTGTTCAACACCAGGTCCTGACACAAGTACTGGGAGACGATCAATGTGCTTGTGCGAGGTGAGGTCCTCCATCATCTTGCCATCCCAGTGGACTGTCATAGAACATTCTCCATGGAAATGCTCCTTAAGTTCTTTAGCATGACGAGCTCGGTTCTTATTTCGAAGGCGATGGATAGAATGTTGGTTTGTTGTAATCTGAAGCGTCCAAACCAAAGCTTTTAACTGCCTCTGCGAGGATAAATGTTGCCTTTCTAGAGGAAATTTGTGTACGATCCAGGGCAGCAGACATCTGAATAGTCATGATGTTTTTCATGCCTCGTTTTTTCTTAGATTTTGGTAAAGCACAAGCTCCTTTGGGCTCCTCCTCCTCATTCTCACTTTCATCAGTGTTGCTGGAAGATGTGGAAGAAGCCAGTACAACTTGACTAGTAGACGCCTCCATCAAAGATTCTGACTTTCTTTTTCTCTCTGCCTCAGCTTCCAACCGTTTGACTGCATTTTTTGTGCGGTGAAGATGTACAGTGTCCACACCACCGATTCAGCCAGGACGACCTTTTTGTCTTTGCAGTTGAAGGAACTCCCAGTCCTCACGATTCTTGATCAGCTTCTCAGCGTCTCCATGGGCGATGTCAAAGAGATCTTCCAATCGCTCTACAAAATCAGCCTCCTTGGTTTTATGGCTCTGGCTTGTTCTGGAAGCATGCTTCTTTAAGCAAGTCCATTCGTTAAAGAAATTCTCTAACTTCTTCATGGCACGAGGTTCCTGCTGAGTAGGAATATTGGCCTTATCCCAGATAACTATTGTGGCTCGAATAGATTGACGCAGAGCATCGCGGATTGTCATGTTTTTCTCTCTGTGGAGGTGCATAAATAACCAAAAGCTTGCCTATATGGGGCAGCTTTGAGCCTTTAATATCATCTACTGTAGATCCGAGCAAATAGAATGGTCTTCTTGTATTCATCTGCAAAATAAGAAAACAAAATATTAATGTAGTTATGGTTTTGTAGAGCAGGGCTAAATCACTGTTTTGACTTTTTTAAATTACCAAAAAAAAAAAAAATTTGGTAGACATAACAAAGTTAATTTGGTCTATTTTATAAATCTAACGTATTTTTCTCAATTATTATTCCTATTATTTTTTAATCTAAGAAACAAGGAACAAATATTTTTGTAGTAGAAATTTATATTTTGCTATTTTATTGGAAATAGAAACAGTGGCGTCACTAGGGTTGTTGTCACCCAGTGCGGTAACTCATGGTGTCCCCCCCCATGGACCTCCTCCCGTACCAGACCATACAGAATCCTTAGTAATGTTTTTTGTACTAATGTTACTCGTAAATCGTAATTCCCGTATATCACTGAATGTAATGGCAATAGTAGTGACATAAACAACTAGCAAAATTAAAATTACTCCTTTAAATTACAATATCATACGCACAGCCTAAATGTATTTACATTTACATAGTTTCATGTGGTTAAAGTGAAAATTCGGTAAGAAAACAATAGAATTCGAAAAAAACGTTTAAGAACTACATCAAAATTATGTTCATTTTAACGTTAAACTTTACCGTTACATGAGATACATTAATGGATTAGGTTTGCATAATCAATAACGGCCCAAATAATGTAGAAGTTGTAGAGAAATGCATATGGAAATATACTCATAAATTTGAGGCTGCAAACTGAGAGAAGCTTTTTTTATTTTTCTCCTTTTCCTTTAATTACTACTTCATTCTCAAAAAAGTTATTGATATAGGTTCACAAATACTAATTACCACAATATTGTAGCTAAAACAACATAAAATTTGACAAAATCAGCAACTATAAAAACACCAGCAGCAACGAAAACAACAGCGCGTGCTTGTAGAGCGTGCAGACGAAACCACGTGATTCGAAGCGTCATTGTAATTGGGTAATAATGACAGCTCTGACCGGAGCGCATTAGAAGGTTCAAAAAGTAAATTAGCATAGAGTTTTAGCCTTGTAGGTATATTGATACATGTAAGCTGGGCTTACGAAACATGTTTTTGTTGTTATAACTAACTACAGGGATATTTTTATAAAAAATAATAAATTTCTGCTCAAACACTGCACAAAAACCCCCCGCACCCCTCTAGTGACGCCACTGATAGAAACACAGATCATGAAACACATGTCAGGTAAAATTTCCATTGAACTAAATTAAATTCTTTGTGACAAATAGCAACATTGTTTAAAACTTCATAATATGTGTATAAGAGCATAAATTCTAATTTTTTCATTAAATTCATTAAATTTTTTTCAAACACTAATAACAAAATCAGTATAAATAATTGTGAAAAATATAAATAACATAGTTTATTATCTGATAATAGCAAAAAAGAAGTATAGTGATACACAGTTACACACCTTTTACTTATGACAGCAGAACACTGAATGATGACAAATAAACAATTGCAACATAATCTGGAGCATTCTTGATGAAACATGTTTAAAACGTTGATCTTGTCTTATCAAGCAATATTTTCAGCTACAAACTTGACAATTATCTCTAATATATTCATTTAATTGAATTCATCATAAATATGATGATTAATTAATTAAAAACATATGTTTAGTATACTTGACAACTGCTAGTAATTTCAAATATTAATTGCATAAATAATAGCTATATTTTATGAACTTTAATAAGCGGGGGCGACCTCTAAAATTTGTTCAATCCAAAAACAATTTTATATGTGATGTTTTTTCAACCAATGAAACTGGTTGAGGGGGCGCAACCTAAAAAATCAACACTTCGAAAATAAGAGACACCCTATTAGGGTGTCTCTTATTGGGTAGTCAAAAATTGAAATGTTGAATTATTTTATCTGCGCCCCCTAAAATAGTTCCATTTAGCATAAAACTAAAACTTGAAAGTTTGACACAAATTGGCTCATATTTAGGGGTCGCCCCCGGCTAATAAAAATGGTGACCATGGCATAATAGCTCCTGACATATGATTATGCTCATTATACACATAATTCCTTCCTTCTTTTTTTAGTTTGATTCGTTTTTATAAGTATAGGCCTTCTTATTTATCATTGATCCTTTTCTAACCTATCCTTGATGTTGTTATAATCCATCCTTTGGTCCTCAATCCTTCTTTATCCCAATCCTTTTTCTCCTATCCAAAATCCTTCCTGGCTCTTTTTTTATATACAATCAGCAATGAAGCATTGCTACAAAAAAAAACCATTAGTTTTTATATAGAGATAAATTCAAAATGCCAGTGCTATTTACATACTTTAATTACTTTAATTAGCATTATTTCCTTATACAACATTTATTTAATATACAATGATTATACAATATGGTGTATTTTAAGGTGCGACCTCATTGATGGTTATTTTTTGAGAAGAACAGTTTTTGATGGAACTGGGTGACTCTGGCGGTGTTTTGCAACAATTTGGAGCAGGAACTGGAGCTGCTCTTCCCCCACTGTCAATTTCTTATTCAGCTCTTGAACTAAAGCTACTGCACGTTCTGCCCGGTCATTTACAACAGATAGAGCTGCAACAATAGCTCTGGCCCTTAAATATTCACAGTTGGATGTCCAAGTGCTGGGTGCCTTGTTCAGAAATCCTTCTGGCAAATTCAGCTTAGTAAAGAATTCTCTAGTATTTCTTGTAACAAGTTGGTGTAGTCCTTCACCAGAGCAGAAGGTCGATTCAGGAATCCGAGGACGCTTGGGTGGTCTATCAGTGGACTCATCTTCTAATGCCTTTACCATGCGTTTCTTTACATCTGTAGTAATTCGCTCATCAAAGAAAGCAAGACCAACTGCTTCTTCAGACAGGTACCATAAGTGGTTAGAGAGCTTTTTTTTAGTTGCATCAGAAATCTTTTTGTTAGGATAATTAATCAATGACCTCATAAGGAGCCAGTCATTAAATGGGGTTTCAATAGGGAGTGAGGATGTTGTCCAAGCCTTCATATAGATGAGAACAGAAAAAAGGGAAAGATCTCGAATTCCTCGTTCTTCAGTCTTAGTCATCTTGAACTGGTTTCGAAAAAGCCACATCTTGATAGAATAGAGCGCTTTGGACATCCAGCGAGCTCGATGCATGGCACCTGGTGCACGAAACTTGATGCCTTTATTGGGGACACCTCCAAGAAAGATGATGGACAGATCCAAAAGTTCTTGATAGTCATCCCGTAGCATAGGTGCCTGGGATCTAGCAAACTGAATTAGTTCAGTTTTAGACTGGATAATTGCTTCTTTAGTAATCGTGTCTGTCTCACCTGTTTGGAACTGGCTTTGATCAACAGAAGTCCAATTGTCACGAAAACGCTTAAAGATCAATATCTCTGGACCAGTTGATGTAGATCCCAATGTTGCTTCAAATGCAGCTCCCAACAATAAATCTAAAACATGGTGTCTACAAGGCAAGTACAAAACATCATGTCCCAATTTTGCTTCGATGAGAGCACAGGCTCCACTATATTGACCCGTGTTTGAAGCTGTTGTATCGAAACAAATTGCTTTTACTCTCTCTGTAATTCCCCATTCATTCAGGCAGTTAAAGACGGCTTCAGCTTGTGCTTCTCCAGTTGAGTTTGGGATTTTGGGGACACCAAGCAGCTGTTCAACACCAGGTCCTGACACAAGTACTGGGAGACGATCAATGTGCTTGTGCGAGGTGAGGTCCTCCATCATCTTGCCATCCCAGTGGACTGTCATAGAACATTCTCCATGGAAATGCTCCTTAAGTTCTTTAGCATGACGAGCTCGGTTCTTATTTCGAAGGCGATGGATAGAATGTTGGTTTATGTTGTAATCTGAAGCGTCCAAACCAAAGCTTTTAGCTGCCTCTGCGAGGATAAATGTTGCCTTTCTAGAGGAAATTTGTGTACGATCCAGGGCAGCAGACATCTGAATAGTCATGATGTTTTTCATGCCTCGTTTTTTCTTAGATTTTGGTAAAGCACAAGCTCCTTTGGGCTCCTCCTCCTCATTCTCACTTTCATCAGTGTTGCTGGAAGATGTGGAAGAAGCCAGTACAACTTGACTAGTAGACGCCTCCATCAAAGATTCTGACTTTCTTTTTCTCTCTGCCTCAGCTTCCAACCGTTTGACTGCATTTTTTGTGCGGTGAAGATGTACAGTGTCCACACCACCGATTGAGCCAGGACGACCTTTTTGTCTTTGCAGTTGAAGGAACTCCCAGTCCTCACGATTCTTGATCAGCTTCTCAGCGTCTCCATGGGCGATGTCAAAGAGATCTTCCAATCGCTCTACAAAATCAGCCTCCTTGGTTTTATGGCTCTGGCTTGTTCTGGAAGCATGCTTCTTTAAGCAAGTCCATTCGTTAAAGAAATTCTCTAACTTCTTCATGGCACGAGGTTCCTGCTGAGTAGGAATATTGGCCTTATCCCAGATAACTATTGTGGCTCGAATAGATTGACGCAGAGCATCGCGGATTGTCATGTTTTTCTCTCTGTGGAGGTGCATAAAATAACCAAAAGCTTGCCTATATGGGGGCAGCTTTGAGCCTTTAATATCATCTACTGTAGATCCGAGCAAATAGAATGGTCTTCTTGTATTCATCTGCAAAATAAGAAAACAAAATATTAATGTAGTGTTATGGTTTTGTAGAGCAGGGCTAAATCACTGTTTTGACTTTTTTAAATTACAAAAAAAAAAAAATTTGGTAGACATAAAAGTTAATTTGGTCTATTTTATAAATCTAACGTATTTTTCTCAATTATTATTCCTATTATTTTTTAATCTAAGAAACAAGGAATAAATATTTTTGTAGTAGAAATTTATATTTTGCTATTTTATTGGAAATAGAAACAGTGGCGTCACTAGGGTTGGTGTCACCCAGTGCGGTAACTCATGGTGTCCCCCCCCATGGACCTCCTCCCGTACCAGACCATACAGAATCCTTAGTAATGTTTTTTGTACTAATGTTACTCGTAAATCGTAATTCCCGTATATCACTGAATGTAATGGCAATAGTAGTGACATAAACAACTAGCAAAATTAAAATTACTCCTTTAAATTACAATATCATACGCACAGCCTAAATGTATTTACATTTACATAGTTTCATGTGGTTAAAGTGAAAATTCGGTAAGAAAACAATAGAATTCGAAGTAAAAACGTTTAAGAACTACATCAAAATTATGTTCATTTTAACGTTAAACTTTACCGTTACATGAGATACATTAATGGATTAGGTTTGCATAATCAATAACGGCCCAAATAATGTAGAAGTTGTAGAGAAATGCATATGGAAATATACTCATAAATTTGAGGCTGCAAAAACTGAGGAGAAGCCTTTTTTTATTTTTCTCCTTCTTTTCCTTTAATTACTACTTCATTCTCAAAAAAGTTATTGATATAGGTTCACAAATACTAATTACCACAATATTGTAGCTAAAACAACAGAAAATTTGACAAAATCAGCGACTATAAAACACCAGCAGCAACGAAAACAACAGCGTGTGCTTGTAGAGCGTGCAGACGAAACCACGTGATTCGAAGCGTCATTGTAATTGGGTAATAATGACAGCTCTGACCGGAGCGCATTAGAACGTTCAAAAAGTAAATTAGCATAGAGTTTTAGCCTTGTAGGTATATTGATACATGTAAGCTGGGCTTACGAAAAATGTTTTTGTTGTTATAACTAACTACAGGGATATTTTTATAAAAAATAATAAATTTCTGCTCAAACACTGCACAAAAACCCCCCGCACCCCTCTAGTGACGCCACTGACAGAAACACAGATCATGAAACACATGTCAGGTAAAATTTCCATTGAACTAAATTAAATTCTTTGTGACAAATAGCAACATTGTTTAAAACTTCATAATATGTGTATAAGAGCATAAATTCTAATTTTTTCATTAAATTCATTAAATTTTTTTCAAACACTAATAACAAAATCAGTATAAATAATTGTGAAAAATATAAATAACATAGTTTATTATCTGATAATAGCAAAAAGAAGTATAGTGATACACAGTTACACACCTTTTACTTATGACAGCAGAACACTGAATGATGACAAATAAACAATTGCAACATAATCTGGAGCATTCTTGATGAAAACATGTTTAAACAGGTTGATCTTGTCTTATCAAGCAATATTTTCAGCTACAAACTTGACAATTATCTCTAATATATTCATTTAATTGAATTCATCATAAATATGATGATTAATTAATTAAAAACATATGTTTAGTATACTTGACAACTGCTAGTAATTTCAAATATTAATTGCATAAATAATAGCTATATTTTATGAACTTTAATAAGCGGGGGCGACCTCTAAAAATTGTTCAATCCAAACAAAAGTTTATATGTGATGTTTTTTCAACCAATGGAACTGGTTGAGGGGGCGCAACCTAAAGAAATCAACACTTCGAAAATAAGAGACACCCTAATATATATATATATATATATATATATATATATATATATAATATATGGGATGAATTTCACAATAAAACACGTGAAATGAATGAATGCTGCAAACCCACAAGGAAAAAGAAAAACGATTCCAAGGTCTTTCGTGTATTCAAAGCTACACCTCGTCAGGGTGTAGCTTTGAATACACGAAAGGCCTTGGAATCGTTTTTCTTTTTCCTTGTAGGTTTGCAGCATATATATATATATATATATATATATATATATATATATATATATATATCTTGCATAAACTTGATTCTGCATAATGCAAAATTCCCCACTCCACCCACTTCAGTATTTGAACGAGAATTGTATCAATAATATGTTAATATGACATTTAGACAGAAAAATCTTTTATTGATTAATTTTATTCAGAGAAAAACCCTTTAACACTGATCTCTCATAAATTTTATTTACTGTACATAATTATTGCTCATTTTCACTTATTTATCTGAATGTATTTTTACATAACCTTTTTCTGATGATATATAATAAATCTTTGATCATCTTGTTTAAATTTTTTTTTCGTGTGTGCACTAAAAAAATATATATATATATATATATACACACATACACACAAATTGCACTCAGACCGTGCAAGGAACAAGGAACTCTTCTGGGAAATTAAATTCACTATAGTTTGAATAAGTAATGGTAAATGACAAATACTATAGTTTTTCTTTTTCATGATGGAAGGCCCAACGTGGGCAACGGGTTACTCGCAAAGAGGCCTCAAAATATAGATTCCCTCACCAGCTATCTGCTAAGCAGATAGGATCCAGCTTTGGGACAGGGTCTAGGGCTTACAGCTGCACCTAGACGACTATGTATGGGGCCTCTTTGCGAGTGACCGGTTGCCCACATTGGGCTTCCATCATGAACAAGAAAAACTATAGTGTTTGTCATTTACCATTACTTACTCGATCTATAGTGGATTTAATTTCCCACAAGAGTTCCTTGTTCCATGCACGCTCTGTGTGTAACATAAAAGTTTCTCAGGGGACCATGAGTTTATATTATATATATATATATATATATATATATATATATATATATATATATATATATATTCCCTTTAAAAAAGTCGTGCATCTTCCAAAACTAAGTTCTCACCTCATTCGAAAATTAGAACAGTACAATATAGAAAGAAATACTTGGAAGGGGTAAAACTACTTATCTTTGAATCATTATTATTTATATACAATAAATGTATATAAATAATGCATGCAAAATAATATATAACGATAAGTCTAAATACGAGTAGTAAAAACTTGTAAAAAAACAAATTTCCAAAACATGACTATAAAACTAAGTGTAATAATCCAGAAGAGCGCGAGAAAGAAGACTCGATATGAGGCGCTCCGTGCGACAGTGACGAGCCCGTTATGGTCCCAAAAATCAGCCTTTTATGGTACCAGAAATGTCTATTCATTGTCTATCATAATAATTATTAATACATGGTCCTCATATGGTGGGCTCGTCTTTATCGCCCGTTTCTTCACTGTCGAATGGAGTGCCTCGGATAAACGACCAAGATGAAGTCATATCGCAAGACCACTCAACCTAAACTTCAACTTTATAATTAACATTAAAAGATCCGATAAAGATAAAAATGGCAATAATAGATTCTTCCACTATAAAATGGTGACGATAAACCACTTAACACGAAGGAAACGCAGTTTTAACAAACAATCTGAAGTTTCTGTCTTTAAATGCTCGTAGCCTACGAAAAAATATAAACGATTTTTTTTCTTTAATTCCTTGCGAAGACTATGATTTAACTTCGATAAATGAATCGTGGCTTAGAAATGAAACATGTGACTTTGTAGGGGATTATCAAATTAGAGGTTATAGACTTTTTGTTAAAAACAGAATAGGTACTCGAGGAGGAGGTGTTATGTTGTATATCAAAGATAATATTGCGAACGCGACAGAATTAAAGCACAAAATTCCAGAACCGAGAGATTCGACTATAACAGAACTTAAATTGAGCGATTTCAAATTTCTTGTTGCCATTATATATATAAGCCCCCCACTAAGCAAACAGCAGATACGGACGAAGCGTTATATCGTGAACTAAAGAAAGTAATAGGTAGTAAACAGGTCTTAATTATGGGAAGTAGCATGGGCGCAAAATGGGAGAGTGCAATTGCAATGTTGCAAATGGTGATCACTGTTGCAAAGAGGGGTGGGGAGATGTTGCAAAATTGGTAGTAGTGTTGCAAAGGGGAGGTAATGTTGCGAGGAGAGGGGGTAATGTTGCACAGTGGGGAGGGGTAGCCACCAAAGTTGCATGAAGGGGGGTTATGCAACAAGGGGTAGGGGAAAACCCCAAGTTGCATGAAGGGGGGAAGCTTTGTGGTCGAAGGTGGGACGGCCTCACCCCGGAAAGGGGTATACCTAACCTAAGAGAGAGAAAGGAAGAGGAGAGTCTTTAGGGGAGAAGTTGGGACGGCATCACCCCCCAAAGGGGGGTTATATAGAATGTCGGGGGTTGCCAGAGAGCACTATTTATTTTAATTATTTATATATGGAGGGGTTGCCAGATACCACTACTTATTTTAATTATTTATTCATTAAAACTCGTCGTGTAAATCCATACCATCAGAGAAAAAATAAATAAATACGAGTGAGTAGAGTGCAATTGAAATGTTGCAAATGCAATGTTCATCAATGTTGCAAAGAGAGGTGGGGGTACACATTCATATATATATATATATATATATATATATATATATATATATATATATTATATATATATTTCTAAGGTATAAACAAATAAGAAAAAAAAAATTTATTGTTTGAAATACGAAATGGTGCACATCTGCACCATCAGCATGTAATGAAAAATTTACGTTAGAAAGCAAATAATGATATTTATTTTACAAAAACAAAACAAAGAAATAAATATACTAGTTTTCCTTATATGAACCCACTCTCTACGAATATTGTCAGAAAACAAATTGTCAGAGTGACTATTATATTATTGCATAATAAAAATGTAATTCCGCCCATAAAATAAATGAAATTTAAAGAACTGGCAGCACTTACCTAAATCATAAGGTATATCTGGTTTTCCGCTAACGGTGCCGATCTGCACCAAAGATGTTTATGTCGTAATAATTCACTGATTTTCATGAAACTTTAGATAACTCTGAGTACAACCTTCCCCAGCACTCTAACCTCAACAACTGACAAGGTCGTTCAACATCTGTTAGTATAAAATAGCGCCAAAACGGAAATGAAACCAACATGTGTGAAATTGCGAATAAAAGGATAAATTTTGGATAATTACTAAAAACATTTAAAATTATTTTTCTCTAATTTTTTTCCTGTGAATATTTAGTGTATATAATGTACTTATATAAATTGAAAAGATATTTTTAGTAAGAAAAATATCTACCGAGTAACAATCAAATTAATTTGGTGTAGCATTTCTGCACCATTAGCGCTTAATGGTAAATATATATATTCCCTGACGAGGTGTAGCTTTGAATACACGAAAGGCCTTGGAATCGTTTTTCTTTTTCTTTTTCCTTGTGGGTTTGCAGCATATATATATATATATATATTAGGGTGATGCAAAAGTGGAGGAGTAAAATTTTTTGGTTTCAAATTTTTGAGATACCCTCTCATTTGGTTTGATTTGGTGGAAAAATGATCCTGGGGAAATTTCGGGTCAAAATTCGAATATTTGGAGGTCGCGCCCGCCATTTGAAAATTTGCTGATTTCCATGACACCCAGGAGGTACATACAGCAAGCGTCACTTTACTTTTTTTTTAGTGGAAGTTCCCCAGGAGGCCTATCATACCACCTTCCTCTTTTCCATTTGTTCATAAAACAGATACAATACAATAGATATTTACAATAGATACATAGAATGGATATACTCGTAAAATTTACTGTTGCGTCAAAGATACGAGAGTTTCTTAGTTTTGTCCGGAAGCTTCTTCCGATAATTTGATACAACTTGCAGTAGATATTGCTTCTGTTGTTCATCATTGGTAATTAATTTGTTGTAATCTTCAATCAATTTCACTCCTCTTTCAGCAATATCATTAACAATTTCATGTGATTCACTACGTTCTTTGCAACCCAATAACTCTCATCGAGAAGCCAATCTTCTACTGGTTTGCTCAAGAACGTTGAAGACAATCCGAGTATACTGAAGGACTTTGTGTTAGCAGTTACAAAATCTTCAAGCTGCTTATTGTCAATAGTTTTGATGTCTATTTGTGTCTTCTTTGGAGGATCTGGCTCCGAAGATTTTGTAAGAGCCTCCTTCATTTTTCTTTTGGTGTCAAAGCTGATTTTATCATCAAAGAAAGCCAATGCGATCAACTCTTCTGAGAGATACCACAAATGATTCTTGAATTTTTCTAAGCAGCATTTGCTAGTTGTTCATTTGTGCTTTTGTAGCTGTGAAGATTCTTGAGAAGACTCAGATCATTTCGTGGAGCACTTGCTGCGCAGGGTGCTGAAAACCAATGCTTAATATAAATTGAAACAGAAAACCAACAAATTTCTTTTAGATTTCTTTCTTCTATTGCTGTTATTTTGAACTGACTTTTGAACATAAAGATTTTCATCGAATAAATGACTTTCGCCATCCAACGGGCTCTATGATAAGCCCCAGGCTTCCTGAATTTATTCCAGTCGTTGGAGTACCGCCAAGCAAGATGATTGTCAGTTCGTTCCAATAACTCTCTGTAATCGTCGCGAGGTTGATCTTCATTGCTTTTTCTTGCTGCAAAGTTGATGATTTCCTCTTTTTCCTTTTGTGGATAATTTTCTAATTTATCGTATGAAGTTAGATTAATCTTATTCCAGTTTGTTTTGAATCTTTTGAATAACTGAATGTCAGGGCCTGATGAAGCCTGTAATGCAGGGGATACCATTGCTTCCAACATGATTTCAAGGATATGGTGTCGACAAGGACACCACAACAAATCTCCATTTTCTGTTCAATTAGGACACAAGCTCCGTTTTTACGACCTGTGTTCGATGCAGTTGTATCGAAACACATGCCTTTTACCTAATCTACTAGATTCCAATCAATGATCGCCTGATGTACTGCATTTGCAGTATCCTTTCCTATGCCATGATCTATTTTTGGCACTCCAAGCAGTTGATCTTCTCCACTGCCAGAGATTAGGACTGGCAACCGATCAACAACCTCATTCCAAGTAATGTCTTCGAGGAGTTTGCCATCCCAATGAACAATCAAGGGTTTGTCAGCTTGAAATTCTTCTTTCAAGTTTTCACTGAACTTCTTTCTTGATTTCTGTCTTGCCCTGCGAATCGATGAGTAGCTAACATTGTAATTCTCTGGATCTTTTCCAACATTTGCGAGCGTTGGAATAATTATTAAAGAGGCTGATCGGTCGCTGATCTTAGCAACATCCAATGAGGAAAGCAGATTTTCATTCATAATCTTGAATTTTTTTCTTGGAAGGCCTCTTTTGGATGTTGAGGGCTGTTCCAGATCTACTTCTTCTTCCGTAGATGCAGGTGAATCACTGCAGGAACTGCTGCTGCTTGCAAGAACAACTGTTTCATCAAATGCACTTGATTCACGTAACCTTTTCTTATCCATTTTTCATGTCTCTTCGCAGCTTCCTTTCGACGTTTTTCTTCATCCTTATCAACTGCCATCATTTTACCCTTTCGACCTTCCCTTTGTAGCCGTAGAAACTCTATCTTCTTCGATAGTTATTAACTCGTTAGCATTTGCATGCGCAATATCAAATACTCCATCCAATTTTTCTTTCCATGTATTCTCTTTCTCTATTGAAAACTTCGATTTTTTTCCTTTGCTCTTCTTCAGCCCTTGCCACTCATCATACAGTTTATTTAATTTCTTCACAACATTACATTTCTGGGTTGTTGGTATTCCTGCTCTCTGCCACACTTCCAATACATCATTAACGGTTGAAGTTAATGCTTCTCTGACGGTTTCATTCTTGACATGTTTATAATTCATGAATAAGGAAATTACTTCTTTCTTTGATGGAAGCTTACTTTGATTCAATTTATCTATTTGTTGACCGATCAGCCAGATATCTGTTGAGCTTCTTGATCTCATTTTCGTCACAATTAAGATACAGGAAATAGAAGAGAAATTGAGGCGGAGAGACTCACTGATATAGCACCTCTCCCGGACACTGCCACAAGCACACTGCGATACCGATTTCCTTGATCGCTGTTTGCTCTTTGCTCATATACGCATCACCTACCACTGCCTGCAGCAAACCTGCACAAAACCTGCAACCTGCAACAAACCTGCAACAAAAATAAGAACAAATTCAAAAAATTTGATTTTACTCTAATTTTTTGTAATTTTCAAATTTTCAATTGGCGGGCGCGACCTCTGGATGTTATTTGTTTGACCTGGAATTTCTCACAGGGTGTTTTTTTGTGACAAATTGGAACAAATGAGGGGGTATCCCTAAAAATCCCACGATGTCATGATTTGTGCATCACCCTAATATATATATATATATATATATATATATATATATAGTGTTCCCTTTCCCCCACTTCGCTCTCTCCCTCAGCAGTTCAGCTGAAAACCTTTTCTTCCACTTTCTGGGGGTTTGAGTTCAGACCTTTCCATGTCTTAGATGATTAAATTCCCCTCACCCCACCCTCCCGTTCCCCATTCTCCCTCCTAGGGCGGAGTGAAAAACTCATTTTTCGAATTTTCAAATTGGCTAGTGTGGAAAATGTGTGAAGTAGTGAGGAAATAAGCTGGTATAAATTTAAAATCATAACATTAATATCTTCAGGTGCCACAATTACCTTCAATATTGAAAAAAATTGAAAAAAGCAGATTTTAACCAATAACTACAGAAGAGTCCACGATGCACAATAGACAAGAATTTATTCACACTTGTATAAAAATAGCTCAGTCAACCTTTAAAAAAAGTTTCTATTCTCTAAAAACAGTTTTCTATAGTCAGCTCACTCAGCTGTCACGTGAGTACCTCGGTTCAGTGTAGCTGTCGCTCTCGTAGCAGGTGGGTGTTCTGTTGTTGGCGTTACTCAGATAGTCTAAACTATATTTCTTATATATTTTGCATTTCTGTATTGTGTTGCCCTAAGTTTGCCATGTACTATTAACTGAAATTAACGTATAATTGATATTAGCTCTTTCTTTTTCAGATTTGTATACTTTCAAAATGTCTCGAGTTTGTGCAAAATCAACCAGGGCCTCAACTGAGTGCCCCATGTTTGGTATGGGGGAAGATTTGTGGCACAGGAATCTTCCTACATACGAAGGAGTTTTTAAATATTACTTGTTTGTAAGAAACGATTTGAAACAGAATACTAATAAAGATCCTTCAATATCTCAAATATTAGAACAAGTTGTTGATAAATTGAAAACAATTTTGGAAAGTGCTTCCGTCCCAATTCTGTCAGACAGGCGAATTGAAACAATGTTCAGAAGCTACCACGAAAAGTATCGTGTCATTATGAAGCCATACCAAAGCAGAAAAAATCTGAAGCTTACAAAGCAAAGATTGATATGTTCAAAAAAGAAGCACACACGAAACTTTTTGACATTGCAGCGTGCAAGTGCAAAGTACTAACACAATGTTCTTGTCCCAAAGAAAAAACGGTTCCAAAGGAAGAAGTGACGTTCCTCTTAGATCAAAGGAGTGAAAGAAAACTGTTTATTGATAGAGTAGATATTACACTCTCAAAGAAAAAAGCATCTACGTTGCTAAGAAAGCAAAAGAAGCTGTGAGGCTCACCAAAGAATCTTCACAGGAGAAATTGCAGGATACAAATGTTGAATTATCATCATCGACATCAAATAGTGAAAGTGAATCTGGCGAAATATCAGACGATACATTTCCAGAGCCAGTTAGCTCGAAGAGAAAGCTCGAACAACCTGAAGAACAATTATTCAAGAAAAGGAAAACTACAAATCTACCTTCAGTGGCTACTGCTTGTGACAGGACTGCAGTTTCAGATCGAGCTGCAGCATTCATTGTTAGTGCAGTATTGCAAGATATTGGAGAAGTTTCTATTGACAATACATCTGAAGTAGTGGATAGGAGTAAAATCAGAAGAGAAAGACAAAAGAAGAGATCAGAAATTATGAAAGATCAAAATCAGGTCCCAATCAGAGGAATCTATTTTGATGGTCGAAAAGATTCTACACTCTTCCAAGAAAAAAAGAGTCCAAAGTATATCAGAAGAAGGTAACAGAAGAACATATCACTTTAGTGAGAGAACCTGGTTCAGATTATTTGGGCCATTATTCTGTGAATTCTGGATCAGCTGAAGAAATATGTAAAGGAATGTTTGAGTATATTGGAAATAATGACATGAACCTGGAAAACCTTGTTGCCATTGGATGCGATGGTGCAGCAGTCAACACTGGAGAAAAGGGAGGCGTTATAAGGCTTATAGAATTGAAGCTGAAGAAGCCAGTTCAACATTTAGTGTGCCAGCTCCATGCCAATGAATTGCCATTACGCCATTTAGTTGCAAAGCTGGATGGAAAAACATCTGGCCCCCGCGGATTCACCGGTCCTATTGGCAGGGAATTAGAGAACTGTGAGAGTCTTCCTATTGTCGAGTTTGAAAGGATTGATGCTGAGGAACCAACTGTAGACTGTGAAGATCTTAGCACCGACCAAAAATATCTAATTGATATTCATCAGGCCATAACAAAGGGATATTGCTCCCCAGATCTTGCTCATCGTAGTCCAGGCAAAATGGCACATTCACGATGGCTGACTACAGCAAATCGTTTGCTTCGTCTATACGTTTCAACTGTAAGTCCATCTGAGAACCTCATGAACATTGCTTCTTTTATAATGAAGGTCTACATCCCAATGTGGTTTTCTATTAAGCAAAGTACGTCTTTTGTCAATGGCTCAAAACATGTTTTCAAAACTATTGAACTAACAAGAACACTGAATGACGAAGTAAAGGATATTGTAAACCCTGTCATACAAAGAAATGCATTTTTTGCAAATCCAGAAAATATTCTAGCATCAATGATTCATGATGACCGCAGCGCCATAAGAGAATTAGCGTGGAGGCGAATAAAGAAAGCAAGGCAAACAAACAAGGAAAAAGTTGTGAGGCGTTTTACAGTACCTGTTATTCAATTTGAAGCTACTGATTATACTGATTTAATTAATTGCCAAAAATGCATTGTCACTGAACCACCTGTGACAAGACACCTGACAGAAAATGAGATTGAAGAATTCATAGAAAACAAGAGTACCCCTCCATTCGAGAAATTCCCTTGTCATACACAAGTAGTAGAAAGAATGGTAAAATTAGTGACTGAAGCATCATCAAAAGTATTTGGATTGAACGCGCGAGATGGCTTCATAAGATCAACACTTCAGTCACGTAAAAAAATGCCATCATTCGAAAGTAAAGCTGAATATAAAGTTTAAATAAAACGTTAATAGAAAAAAACATGCGCAAGGATGGGTGGTTGGGAGGGCATGGGTGGAGCTCGACACGCAGCCACCTCCTCGTGGTGAGTTCTGGATTATTTAGATCATTAATCAAAAGAACATTGATCTAAATAAACTAAGAGCTGCGTAATTCAGTAACTATTTTGGTAATTGGAACACTTAATATATAATAATAACAAGTAAGTTTCAGTTATTGTACTAATGCAGAATATAAGAAAATCATTATATTTCACTTTTTTCGACTGGTTTGTGGCACCTGAAGATATAATTTCGCAGGACTAATATTTATGCACAGTCATTATCTATAGCACTCACATATTTTCCGCACTAGCCATATTTGAATTTCGAAAAAAAGTTTAAAAACCTCATTTTCGATCCGCCCTACTGTCCACACTAACAACTTACAACACCTTAATTTCTGTGATAGATGGCAAACACTATTAAAAGATGATTTGTAGTGTTAATTACATTCAACTATCAACGCAGTTTACTGTAACATTTATTAAGTGTGAATAAAATAAAATTTATATTAGGCATTTCAAAATGAATTTGGTTTAAACAGATGAAATGCGCCTCAGTGAAATAAAGGTAGTCTAATTCTTATTTATAAGAGACGGTTAGGATCGAAGAAAAAAAAAGAAATACTGACGAGAACTCTCTCAACGTTTCAATAGAAAAAAAGAAACGATCTTCAATAGTCAGACCAGAGACTAACCATTTATTGTACGCGGTTTTGCCTAATTAATAATAAACCAAAAACATCTCGCCATAACCATAGTTACATAAGCACCACAACTCTGATGCACAAAATTAGTAACATTTGTCAGGATCGGCTATTAAGAGCTGGGAAGGCAAGTAAACTGTATCACTGTCTTCTTATCTGTTTAAGAGTTGTAAGTTTTCCCATTGTAGCACATATTCTTGAGAGTTGGTTTAAAAATCCGCCAGTCGGCTTAGAAGGTGTAACCTCCCATTTGGTATATATATATATATATATATATATATATATATATATATATATACCATAAAAAATAATGATAGTATAAGAAATACACAAGTTGAACGAAGAATATATATACACACAATCAAAAAATAATAATAGTACAAGAAATACACAGTTTAAACGAGGAATATATATATATATATATATATATACTAAAAAATAATGGTAGTATAAAAATACACAAGTTGAGCGAAGAATATATATATATATATTATATATATATATATATATAAAAATAAAAAAATAATATATAAACATCAAAATAATAGTACAGAAGAAATGTATATACATATTATGTTCTATTAAGCTTAACTAAAATACTAAACTCGCAAGTGATCGAGTCTACAGTTACATTATTGTTGCTTTGCACTATGCAATAAATACGATTTAACATTATTTCACCACTCAAGTTATAGGGGTGCCTATACTCGATGGAAAAGGCCTTCATATTGTTCAGTACTATTTTTGTGCCCACTTTACAATCGGTTGGCAAGTTATCTTTAAACACGGACAGAATACAATCAAAAGCACGCACAAATAGGGCATCGTTAGCCACATTATTAAATTCAAGTTTATAAACACGCATTTCAAATCGAGGATTTATTCTTACCGATCCGAAATAATTCTTTAGGGTGAACGGTGTAGGTGAGCTCAGCCCTGTACTGCTCAAGTCCTTTGTACCAAAGTTCATGATAGGAAGAGTCTAAACCTTTTAAATAAGCATCCAGTTACAGACCATTCTCGCCTTATCCAGTCCTACACTCAGGTAAACCCGTCGAGCAGAGCGGTATATGCGTGTTCAAGAACCGTATCAAAATAAACCATATCCGAAACACGCGTCTAATACAGGCTTCAGCTTGCGGAAACCGACGATTTCAAACATTCTGTCGAGGATGAATCGGTTTCGCGTAGGTACAATAACGTTATTATCAGACGCATTCTTCCACATCAGCAGTATATCAATGCATGGCTGCTAGCTACTTATACACAACGTACAAATAATGGCATATGAGGGGGTATCACTAATCTGTTCTCTTCTTGTACCCACAGCTGCAGGTACTTTATAACGATCCTCGCTCCACTTCTCAACTACCACCAAGACTCTATTCATCTCAACACTTAAATAAACAGCATTACGTTTACAAGAGTTTGTTTGTCTACAATTTGTTTCAAGTACATAGTTAATGGCACCGGTTTTACGCCTGAACACTCGCAATGACTTCGTCACGGACACATCGTACACGACATTGAGAATGCTGCTCAAAAGAAGCTCCGTCGTATTCTATTGTGAGGAGTGCACGTCCATTCGTTTCAAGCTCTGAGATGACTATGAGCCACAGGTGTGCAGATCGGCTCGACGGGAGGTGGAGAGGAGTGAGTCACACCATAAGCTGATGAATCGGGTACGGTGTTGTTCCAACGTGAAAGAATCATGTGAATACCTGTTTTCCATTATACTGGGTAGGTGTTTTGAGAATTTTTCCGACACATAAATTAATATCGGTTTTAATGTTTTATCACTCCCACTCCACTCCTCAGAATGTGCACCAGACATTTTCGTTCATTTCCACGAATAAACACATTTTATTCACACTCCGGGGCACTATTTGAGAGAAACATGTGCCCATTAAAAACTCACGCAAACCTTTAGCCACAACCTCACTGGAAACCTCGTCGTAATATACTGTATATTAATGTAGTGGTAAAAATACTTCAGATTCTCCATTATGACAAGATTTACATTCTCAGCCGCAGGTTACGAGTGCTCGGTATGATGCAACATGACATGATACCGCTTGTCACACCACTCATCAACAAGACTCACAAGCCATAACCGTTGCTTGTCTTCTGCACGTGTTGTTTCTTCCACTTCACGGTATATGTAAGCTTTTATAAAGTTTAGTCCTACAACATAGTTCAATACATCGTTTGTACCACGAAATCCTGCAATACTCTCGCGAAAATAGCCGTAGAGTATTTGAACCTCATGTTCCTCAAGATTCGCACGGTTCAATATAGCCTTAAAAGTATCAAAGGAGGAAGGGATAGGGAATCTTTCAGTATTCACCACATCTTCACACTTTACCGAATACCACTTCATAAAACTCGAGCACGCAATATTAAAGGTAGCCATCACTATTTTTCGTCTACGTGAGATTTTGTCAAATAAACGTCTGAGATCCAGGGCTTGCAGCGGTCGACTGAGCATGCAGGGGTAGAGATATGCCCAGGTAGTAGCAGGAGTTAAATGACCATTGGTCGATCATACAGGGAGCGGAGGTTGGGACTTTTCCTGTACATACACACAAACACACACAAAGCAGAAAGTGAAACGCTAATTGAAACACGATTTATTTAATAAACATATCATGGGATTATTCAAGGTATATATATAATATATATATATATATATATATATATATGTAATAAACAAAATAAATATATCTTTAACAAAGTGCCCTTGGATTTGGTATGTCCTTTTATATTGTTAAAAAACCTACTGCTTTACAAATTTGTCATAGTCTTGCTCGTTTTGAAAAAACAGTGTAACCTTCCTCAGTTTTTAGTTAACATAGTTAAAGGCCTGGTCTATGGTGCTGCGAATATTTCTTACGAAGATAACTTTCCTAAACGTTTCCGCAATAGCCTTTCACAATTAAAAAAGATAGTGAGCTCCATATTACTAAAGCAGACAAGGCTAACACCTTAGTCATTATGGACAAAGTGGATTACATTGGAAAGATGAATGAGCTGCTTCAGGACCCCGCCACATACGTGAAACTTAGGAAGAACCCACAGGATGATGTCATCAAATCTTTCAATAGTGGCTTGAAACGCATTCTCAAAGATCATAAGGATTTAATTCCCCTTTTTTTGTCCACTTCACCTGCTTTGCCTTATCTTTATGGTCTTATTAAAACCCACAAACCGGGTAACCCTATGCGCCCTATTATTAGCTCGGTGGGCTCTATTACCTATAAACTCTCCAAATGGCTTGTTAATGTTTTGTCCCCCATTCTTGGAACTGTCTCTGATTCACACGTAAAAAATTCCATGGATCTCACTGAAAAATTGAATAATGTTCGCATTAATACCAACGATAGATTGATCAGTTTCGACGTTTGTTCATTGTTCACAAAAGTTCCGATTGATGATATGCTTGACTTTCTCGCCAGAGAATTACATAATTATGATTACCATTACCTGCACACACTGTTTTGGAGCTTATTAAGCTTTGTATCAAGGATTGTAAATTCACTTTCAATGGCGAGCATTATCAACAAGTTTTTGGGATGGCCATGGGCAACCCTTTGTCGCCCCTTCTCTCCAATATTTATATGGAGTTTTTTGAAATTACTTACATTCCGAGAATCCTGGGGGTTGGCATCCCTTGGTTGCGGTACGTCGACGATATTTTGTGTATCTGGCCCATGAATCGTGACCTGGATGACTTCCTCCTTCAGTTAAATGACCAAGTCCCCTCCATTAAATTTACTTTAGAAGTGGAACAAGACAACTCAATCCCGTTTTTGGATGTGCGTGTTCATAGGGATAGCCCGGGTTTTAAGTTTAGTATATATCGGAAAAAAACAAACAATTGTCCTACGTACACTTTTACTCTGGACATGACACCCCTATTAAAAAGGCCATATTTTCCTCAATGTTTCTCCGCGCTCTTAGGATCGCCAGTCCTGAATACATCGATGCCGAATTGGAAAATATCAACGGTATTGGAAGTGAGTTGTGTTACCCATCTGCGTTCATGGAATCTTGTCTTAATAAGGCTAAACGAACCTTCTATCGTGTGAATAATAACACTCGCACCTTGTCAAAGAATATTTTAGTACTTCCATTTTTCCCGGGCTTCTTAGGCATTGCTAATGTACTTAAACTTTTGGATATCAGTGTAGTTTTTTCATATAACAATATTGTGAAAAACATCATAGTAAAAAATAGCCCTACCAATAATTTAGGCATTATCTATAAAATTGGGTGTAAGCAATGTGATTCCTTTTACATAGTCAGACGGGAAAGGATTTGCAAACGCGTGTAAAACAGCATCAATATTCCGTTAGAACGGGACAGTTGTCCAGTGCCCTTTTTGTCCATTTGTCAGAGTTTATCCCATTGTATTGATTGGAATAATGTTTCAGTTTTGTTTCACTCTAGCAACATTGTTAATAGAAATATTCTTGAGTCGGCTATAATTCAACTTACAAATAACCTTAACATGAGTAAAGGTCTGTTTCAACTTGATCCCGTTGCTCTGAATTCCTTCAGAATGGATTTAAACAAAAAGGGCAGGTTGTTAAATCTTTGGTAAAAAAATTTGTTTTTGTCTGTTGTTTCCCTTACAATTTTATTTTTCAATTTTTTGCTGTATGAGTGTATGTGTATGTATGTATGTGTATGTGCGTATGTGTGTGGTCATTGCAGTTAAATGTGTTTGTATGTATATGTGTGTATATGTATGTATGTATGTGTGTATATGTATGTATGTATGTATGTATGCAGTTAAATATATATATATATATATGTATATGTGTATGTACCTTACCTTACCTTACAACCTCACAAAGGTTCTGCGGGATGATTTCTCATTTCGTGAAGGTCAAGCTTGTATATATATATATATATATATATGTGTGTGTGTGTGTGGTGTGTGTTTGTATATATGTGTGTATATGTATATATATTTGGGTATGCGGGTATATATGTGTACGTGTATTATTTGTAATTTTTTCAAGTTATATTTATTTTTATTTCTTTATTCTTTTGCGACCTACCGTTTTCTCAGACAATAATTATAAAAACAAATTTGGTAATTTTTTTTCCCTTATGCATATATATATATATATATATATTCTGTATATATTGCGTTTATATTTCGTATATATACCGTAAATATGTTGTATATATATTTTATTGTTCTTTATATATCATCTAGGGATCATTTTGTTTTCCAATTTATATTTACTTGTATTTTGTATTCGTTTGTGACTATAATATGCATATGTGGTAATTTTTCCCTTATAAATTGGTGTGCCTCTCTTAAAATTTATCTTTCAATTTTTATTTTTTAATAATGTGACATATATATCAATTTGGCAGCATCTATTAAATCGATTGTAAAACCTCCCTCTTGAGCTTGAATTGGTTGACTCCACTTACAATATTTATATTTATTTTTATTTCTTTATTCTTTGTGACCTGTTCCATAAAAAAGCCATTTGAATTTATATGGAAGGTCGGCCAAAGTGCTAAAAGTGTCTTTATATATATATATATATATATATATATATATATATATGTGTATATATATGTATATATATATATATATATGTATGTATATGTATTTATGGGTTTTTTTATTTGCCTGTTTATTTCTTTATGATTATTTAGGCTGTGACATATATATCACTAAGGCACTATTTTGTAATTAATTTTTTCTCAATTTATATTTATATTTATTTTTATTTCTTTATTCTTCTGTGACCATATAAATGTTGGCTCCTCCCACAATTTTTTCTATGCTTACTATATATATGTATATATTTATATATATATTATATATGTATATATATATTATGTATATATATGTGAATATGTATGTATGTATGTTTATTTTTGTAACCTATATATTGCCTTGATCTGTCCTTTCACTCCAGTGTTCCTGAGGATGTCATTAGACGAAAGCGCTTGAGCACCCCTTTGTGTTTCTTTTTCCTTCGTGGTTTTATTCATCATAAATACTTTCACGTGTCACTTTCGTGAAATAATTTTTCATATATATATATATATATATACTGTACATATAAAACAACGGTTTCCAAAGGGCAAGGTAAAATAGGTATCAGGCACCTGGTAACGTTTCCTATAGGTGTTACGGCATACCTTCGTACCCCTAATTTCTTTCACGCCCCCCAGCTTCTGCGCCCGAAAATTGTGGGTCCCTACAGTCAGCTGGGGCGGTTGATCGTTCTCATCTTCCAAGCACACTAGATCCTTCCTTCAACGCGTTAAAGTTAATGACCCGTCGGTTCGCCTGGTTAAGCGTGATACCCTTAGCTTTCACGACATATTTCATATCCTCCGCCACCCTCAGCCATAACCCATACATTTTTGGACCTGTCGATAGAAAAGAGTCTGCGTATGTGATGTCTCCATACTCATCCTTGATCTTATCAGTCAACTCTCCGAGGAATTCACCAATAGGCGGCATGTATTCACCCTCCCTCGCTGTAAATATCACACTATCTGTGTCGGCGTACAGAACCCTCCGTCCAAGAGAATGCAATAGACCCCAAAGTTTGATGCGTGCGTATGCCGTTGTGAAACTGGCTACAGGTATGTTTGTAACATGCGATGTGCCTGCGGCCAATTCGGTAATGTACTTTATTATGTATGTATTACCTACGTTCACGATCTCCATGACCTCTTTATCGGGAGCGTTGGCATAATCCCACACCTCGTTATAACGTTGGGCTTGGTGAACGTTCCCCTTGCCAGTATTCTGTGCAAATTTTCCCCAAAGACTATTTAGACATAACTTTGCACTAAAGCGCCTGCTTGGGTTCTTTACAATTTGGGAAGGATCAAGTTGTATCCCTTCACGGTCACAGTAACGCTAAATATAAGCCGATTTTTCAACTTCGGTATCAACTCCTCGCGCATACCCTGATGCTCCAACCTTATCCTTCAAAAAAGTATTTATATATGGCGTGAAAAGATTGGGGAGCTCCTGAAACCTCCACACCTCATATATCTTCAATATTATGTAGCCATGGCGAAGGGCTAGGGACAGCTCAGGGCTTGTATATACGCCTCTGATCTTAAACTGGTTGGCTGTGTGATTACAAATCCAATTGTTCTCCTCTGCGCACTTCACGCACAGGGGAAATATAAGCTTGTGGTCTATAACGACAGGTAAGATCGGCATCCATAAATAGCGAGGGAGAGCACATCTATGAAAGAAAGACCGAAATAGTTCTTGTTCAAATTTGCTGAGAACTCCTCGATGGTGGGCAGGGCTGGGCCTACCGGTTTTTCAGGTGCATCTACGGGGTACGGATTGTTCTTCATCACGTAGGGGTATAAAGAGCAGAAGTCGTAGTAATGGAGTTTCACGCCCTCCGTACGCGGAAAGTATAGCTTGATGGGATTTGTACCCCCTCCGAACAAGCTACCACCGCATTTGAGAGGCTCTAGCACCATTGAACGCTTGATCGTGTTTATCTCTTCACGGTAGTGTCCAGCTGTTTCGACCCAGAAAACGCGACCATTAACCTTTATGGGTACTTCCTCCGTGTTGCGGGCATGCTTTATGTATACACCTGTCTGCTGCTGTATGTGTATGAGCCAGTAAATAGCCTTGTGCCCATAACTGCGAGGGTTGTTTCGGTGAATGACGGCTAAGGTGTCGTTAGGCATGAAATTGTTCTTGAACACCGTAAAACACAATGAGGCGATCGTAGATACGACTTGCAACGGCTCGCATTTGAAACGGCTATGTACATGCTTCTAAAGTCCTGGAAACATATTCTAAGCACACGCACATCATTCATGCAATAACGCTCACATTCATCAGCTATACTGTAAGGATTTGATTGATTAAAACTGTTGTAGTTGCGGTCAAGATCTTCCTGTTCACCTGTACTCATACATTCATACAGTAGTTAAAGTAATGTTTGGGTGGAGGTAGTCCTACGTAATTTAAAGTTTCGCTAGTGAGGAATGTGTAAGGAAAATATCCTTTTGAAACTTCGGCGGCTACGCCCATTACCTTGGGTACCTTGGCTAATTTACAAGGTGTGAATGATAAAGTGTCTTTAAACGGTACATTATCTCTTATTTGCATCTGTATAAGTTTGTTTCCTCTTTTCAAGGGATCACCTGTAAATATCTCTGATGACTCGTGCTCAAGCAGCTCCTTATAAACGAACTGTGTGTTAAATTTTGCCCCGTTATGGGCAAGAATATACACAGTCATTTTTTTTAACTTGTCCGCTAACTTGACAATATAGGACACGAAGAGTTTCACGGGACTGTCGTGTGCAATCGTTTTAAAAGCGTTTGTCCATTTACCACATTTGTGACACTCATCACACTCGACCTCCATGCACTCATTACAGATAGTCTGGCTTACAAGTAGATGTGAGATAACCCCTTTGGTTTCAGTAATCGTATATGTTTCTATATCGTAGTACACAGTTATACAATGAATTTCATCACATTTATGCTTGAAATTCCCCCAATTATCCATCATATGAAACATACCACATTCACAGATTCTCATTTTCCTGCACGTGCCAATTGACCTATGGAGCTCAAAACAGTTATTATGACAGTCCCTCTTCTCAGCTTCAACCACATGGCTTTCACATTTGGAGCTTTTACACTGTGCACATACCATGTGGCAATCCTTACAATGTTTCACTCTATCATCCGCAAAGTGGAGACATCCTTTACACAAATCATGATGCCTTCCATATTTTCTACTTTTATCATAACTCGCGTAAAGAGCCCTTATATTACGGATGGGGAGATACGTTGAACCTGACAATTCTAAAATAAGTAGGGGTCTTGTACGATCTCTCACAGTGCTTTTAAAAACATATACAGTCCTACGACGAGCATCCATTCCAAATACAACTATACGAACATTCATTTCCTCCTCTACCCTTCTCAGTTCTTCAGGACCTATATTGCAATCAAATTCAAGCACAACAGGAGGCAACCAAATTTTTTTGCGTCCGTGTATTTACTACAGTAAACATACGGGCCAAGATTAATGATATAAAGCCGCAACCCCGATCGGCGTTCATATGCTGCCTGTAAATAGCCTGAGAATTGATGTTAAGAGTAAAGGGTGTGGCACTATGACCCGCAACACGGAACACACGATCATTATCTACCGTGAAGTTGTCCATATTGAAGCTTGTACTACTTTGAAAGGTCTGCATTATACGGACTAATATATACTCTATATCTACAGCTGCCAAGCGTCTGAATGGTATTACTACCCAAAAACCATCTACATGTCCATCATCTGACTCGAATCCGAAGGACAGCCTCGTCCTGACTTCACGTTCGTTGCGGTTCTGAAGGGCAAACTCCACAATACGTTCAACTACGCGCCGTAGTCCGTATTCAACACCATTGCTATACATGGATCCAGGGTCAACCCTGACTACGTACCGATTCCTAGTCAGGGCTGGGGTGGGGATGGTGGTGCGCACCAACTCGAATGTTATGCCATCATCTACAGAACGAGAAGCTGCTGCTGGTTTGGAGAATATACCCTGAATTGAACTGGAATAAGGGACTACAACTTTATTTGAGGAAAGAACTATTGTGGGGGTTGTGTCGTAAGACGTAGAGGGCTGGGGCCCTATTAATGGGGGTCTAACAAGCGGTGCACTCCTGGCACGCTTTATACCTGACGTGAAAGGCTCTTCATCATACCTCCGCTTTGAATTGTCGCGTGGTGGTGTTATAGGTATCGCTGGTGTGGGCTCGCTAGCGGGGGTGGACTCTGTGACAACAACTACAATGTCATCGGGGTCGTCTGTAATATCGATGATGGGGTCATGATGCTGTAACTCAAAGTCATTCACGGTTCTATGGAAGAAGAGGAAAAACAAGACTGTAGAATATAAGGAACACCACTTAAATTTGTATTATATTTTGTAAATGACCCACTTAGGAGTGTAACGTGTTAGATGTGGATTCTGTCGAAAAATTCAGGTTCACGAGCCCATCCACATGTATTATATCTGGCCCTACAGGATATGGTAAAACTGTGTTTATGCTTAAAATCATTAAAGAAAAGGGAGAGATGTTCTCAAAATTTGTGCATAAAATTATATGGTGCTATTCGACGTGCTATGAAGGTACAAGATGATATTTTGTTCCACAAAGGTGTATACGACATTAATTCGTTAAAGGGAAATGAACATACAGTCATTGTAATTGATGATTTCATGTTGAAATGGATAAAACGTTTGCCGAGACATTTACAGTGTTCTCCCACCATCTTACCATAAGCGTGTTCTTCATCAATCAGAATCTATTTTTAAAAAATAGATACATGCGCGATGTATTACGTAGAGATGTATCACAAATTGGGGTATTAGCCAATCAAATGTTCCCGAATCAGCGAAAGGAGTTTTTGGAAGTTTATAAAGAAACTACAAGTCAACGTTACGGATATTTGCTTTGTGACCATCCGCGAAACACGTTTAGGGTGCTTCTAAGAACGAATATATTTCCAAACGAGCCTAAAACGGTGTATATTCCAGAATGACAGAGAGGCTAAATAAATACCATGAATTAATAAAAATCTATCATCGTCTGCCACGGGCAATGCAACAGATGTTTGCTAAAAATATGGATTCCGACTTTTTAAAATGTATCTGTGAAATCTGTCTTAGCGTTATAAATTGCATTGCATCAATAAACCCCTTCAGAAGTCAAACTGTGGGGAAGAAAAAACGAATTATTGTACAAAGAAGAGGGTCATTCCTCCCCATCTTATTTTTAGTTTTGGTGCCTTTACTGACTAGATTAATATAATGAAGAAAGTGGCAGTAATTCCACAGGAGGTGTATGCTTCACTGCAAAGTTCATAGAGTCCAGACACGGTTCTAGAACCCCGTAAAAGCAGGCTTAAAAGAATGGAAAGCGAATTGTTAGCCCTATTAAACAGTGAAAACACACCTGATGAGAAAAGAATCTTATAACAAGAAGCTCTGCAGAAATCTCTTCGCGAGTACGAAAATTATAAGAATCCAACACAGATCCCCGTTGTTATGAGGCATAGAACGAACAACGATGATCATGGCGACATAGAACCTGTGTCCGACGTTAAAGCTGACCAACCAAAGAATAACGGGTCGGACCCACAACATATCGAGCATGTATTAAAAAGTAGCCTCCCACATACATTGAGGAATAAAGGTTTAAGTCTATAATCTATTTAGTGAAGATCCCAACATAGAGTGGACCGATACAGGTACGCGCATAGAGCCTGATGTGAGAAGAGATATTCATTCTTAGAACACTGCCACACTCTGCGCGTTTCAAAATCAATGATTATGCAAGGCTGTCAACTTTGCTATTTCTTAACACTAAAAAACTAATGATAAACATACGTTCACACTTTACTACATAACTCTTTTTCTTTACATGGTATTATCAATATCTCTTTTGAATATTAAAATAGAGACATTTCCCTATAAAAAAGGTGTATTACAGGTGTGGTTTTGCTGAAAAAAATAGATAGATAACACAGGCCTGCGATGGTTTGTTGTCCGAAATATTTTATCACTTATATGGTAATTTTTGCATGCTGATTCCGAAAATAATATTAATTTTTCGCCATCACGTAAAGTTTTTTCACAAAATGTCATATTTCATATTACATATGTAAGTAATTTTCATTAAAATTGACTAAATTAAATTTTGATTAAAAACTACTGCCTATAATTGCTTCTAAATCAGAAGTGACGTCATAGCATCTTCTAGAACATTCGAGAAACGCACCGCTAGTATATAAGTGATTGACAAGCCACGAGGTGAGTCAGTCTGTCTGGTGCGTGAGAGGTTATAATTCTTTATTATTCAAAGGTGCGCGGTGACTATATTTCTCTTTTGAAATTTGTTTATTTGTCGCTATGGCAACCAGAGGGTGTGTAAATAGCCCAAACGTTTTTTGTTATATTTGTGGAAAATTTACTGTGATAAAACAAAGGCGAGATATTACAGACTTCGTCAAGAAAGCGTACTATGCGTACTTCGGAATAAAACTTGGGGATCAAGACAAATCATGGGCTCCACATAAAGTTTGCAGTGTTTGTGTTGAACAACTTAGACTGTGGAGTAAAGGTAAAAAGGATTCTTTACCTTTTGGGATTCCAATGGTCAGGCGTGAGCCTAGAAATCACAGAATGACTGCTATTTTTGTTCATGTAACGTGCAAGGTTACAATACTAAAAATAAAAAGGAAATTTCTTATCCAAACTTTCAGTCTGCTATAAGACCTGTTGCTCATGGACCTGGTATAGCTGTACCTACTAAACCAAATACTCTTGATATAACTTCATCTGCTTCGGTGTCTGATGACAATGGAAACGATGATATTGATTGTTTTCAAACTGAAACATCTGATGAAACCAAATTGTTTACACAAAGTGAACTTAATGATTTGGTAAGAGATTTGTGTCTCCCGAAGGATTCCTCAGAGATTTTGGGATCCAGACTTCGTGCAAAGAACGTGCAAAGAACTTGCTTTGGTCTATTGCAACAATGCTTCGGAACTAATACTTAAGCTAGGCGCTGCAGTCTATGACCCAAATGAGTGGAGACTTTTCATTGATTCCTCCAAAAGAAGTCAAAAAGGCGTTCTTCTTCACAACGGTAACTTGTATGCATCCATTCCTGAGGCTCATTCGGTTCACTTGAAGCAAACGTCCGAAAATCTTGAGCTTCTTCTAGCTGAGATTAAATACAAAGAACACGGTTGGCTACTTTGTGGAGACTTAAAAGTGATTTGTATGTTGTTAAGTCAACAACCAGGTTATACGAAGTTTCCATGTTTTTTTTGTGAAAGGGATAGTCGAGCAAGAACTCAGCACTGGATAAAAAAGGAATGGCCACGCAGACTCAACCTGACACCTGGTTCTAAAAACATTCAACGTGAAAGTTTGGTTGACACGAAGAAAGTCCTTTTACCTCCGCTTCACATAAAATTGGGCTTAATGAAGCAATTTCTTAAGGCCTTCGACGAAGATCGAGATTGTTTTAAATATTTGTGAAGTAAATTCACAAATCTTTCGGAAGCAAAATTGAAAGAAGGAACTTTTGTTGGTCCCCAGATTAGAAAAGTGACTTTGGATGAACACTTTGAAAGAACAATGAACAATCTTGAAAAAGAAGCGTGGATTGCATTTTACCCTTTACTGCCCAAATATTTGGTAGGGTTAAGTTATGAATTTGAAAGGTTGTAAATTTGTCCGTTTGGGCAGTAAATGGTTAAGGATGTTATCAGAAAATTTTTGGGGAACAACGAGGACTCAAATTGCCAAAACATTGTGAACAACATGCTAAAGAAGTTCAAAGAGTTGGGTTGTAATATGAGTTTAAAATTACATTTCTTACATTCACGCTTGGATTACTTCCCTGAGAATCTCGGAGCACTCAGCGAAGAACAAGGAAGACGGTTTCACCAAGACATCAAAGAAATGGAGAAGAGATATGAGGGAAGGTGGGACATGAGCATGATGGCTGACTCCTGCTGGATTTTGAAACGGGATACTCCAGAATTATTACATAAAAGAAAAGGAACAGCGCGTACATTCGAGACTAAAAGGCATAGATCTCACAAGAAAACTCAGAAACAAATAAAGATGAATATGTAATTGATGTTAACAGTCTTCTTTCTTTTTAAAGTTGTTTGCATTTGTAATTAGTATAAAAAAGCGAAATAGGTACCTAATGTAAATTGAAATAAATAATATTTATTTATGTTGTTGTTTTTTCCTTTCCAGTTTGCACAAAATACTTACGTATTAGAAAAAAATGGAGACCTTATTCGAAATCAGCGTAGTTGAATTATATAAAATCAGTTATTAGTTAAAAAACAACACTTACAACGTTCTCATTTGCAGGTCTGTGTAATAATAACACTGTTTAATTAACAAAGTGTTTCTCCTTTTGATAATTGTAGGTGATTCGTATATTCCTTTTTACGCTGATTACGAAAATGAAAACAGATGCTTTTCCATCACCCACAGTTTTTGAGGGATTTGCAATTTCAAACCCTTTGAGATCGAGATAGCATTTCTCAGTTTGCATCATAATACGAGATTTATTGCGAGTTATTTATTTTATATAAAACTTTATACACTGAGTGGCATAAAAATCGGCCCACTTGGAATATCGCGAAAAACAAAAAAGTCCTTTCTGCTTATAAAAGTTTTAAAATTCGAAAATATAGTTTATGAGGCAACCAAATAACGAGACAAAACAACGTTAGCTGCGAACACACTAGCTGTAACGAATTTTCGACTTCTTTTAAGAATTAAGAATTCGACAGTCTGTCAGTCAGTTGCTCTTAGACTGCTAGTGCCACTTTTTTCTTCCACTAGTTGGAGTAGGCATTTGGTTTAGTAACAGATAGACTTCTAATTCTTTTGGATTTCAGAATTGAACATTTCCTATGGATTTGAGTGCTGTGAACATCGCAAGAATCGTCGCCCCAATTGAAGATGATCGGAGCCAGTGTTACGTCGCCGGTGCCCTAGGAATTCCAAGAACAACAGTTCGACGTGTCTACCAACGTTATGTGGAGACAGAAGAGTACACCCGAAGACCAGGAACTGGAAGATCGCGCTGCACATCTGCCCGTGACGATCGTTTCATCGTCTTGAGTGTTTTGCGAGATCGTCGCTTGACTGCTACAAACGTCCGCAATGAGTTGGAAAGGTCTCGAGACGACGTCAGTGTATCGGAGCGAGCCGTTAGAAGAAGACTTATGGAAAGTGGCTTACGTGCTAGACGTCCAGCAATGGTCCCGGAATTGCTCCTACAACACCGCAATGCTCTTCTTGCTTTCGCTTGTGAGCATGTCAATTGGACTATGGTCCAATGGGGACGCGTATTGTTCACGGACGAATCAAGATTTAATCTTCGAACATCCGATGGACGGGAAAGAGTGTGGAGAAGAACAGGAGAAAGATTCGCCCTGTTCACTTTTACGGAGATGGTTGCTTTTGGAGGAGGCTCAGTCATGGTCTGAGGTGGTATCACTTCAAACTCGCGCACAGAGCTCGTCGTTGTTGGTGGTGGGTCATTGACGTCCGCAAGATACGTGGAAGAGATCTTGTTGGAGCATGTGGTCCCTTTTGCTCCTTTCGTTGGCGAAGACTTCCTTCTACAGCACGATAACGCTAGACCCTATGCGTCAAGAGCCGTTAGCGATTTCCTTGACGAAGCAGGAATTCGTCGAATCAAGTGGCCTTCCCGATTTTCGGGCCTGAATCCCATAGACCATCTCTGGGACACGATGGGACGGCGTCTTAGGGCTCGTCTAGTACCCCCTAACACTCTACAGGAGCTACAACAAGCTTTAACCGAAGAGTGGGAGGGAATCCCACAGGATGTGATCGCCGATCTCATTTATGGGATGAATCGACGAATGGCTGCAATCATTCAAGATAGTGGAGGCAACTTCGCTTACTAACCCTGAATCACAATTTTCTGTTGTTGTTTTATTGTTTTTTTTTTTTTTAATTTTTTTGTCGAAATCTTTGTTTTTTGAGTTGCAAATTTTTGTACAGTATTTTTTGATAATAAATTGTATTAAGCAGGTGTTTGAAGATTTTTTAATGTACTCATAGACTAAATTTTCGAATTTTAAAACTTTTATAAACAGAAGTTTGCCCACTTTTTTGATTTTCGCGATATTCCAAGTGGGCCGATTTTTCTGTCGCTCAGTGTATTATGCATATTATTTATATTTACATGTTTATATATGATATAATATGCATATATTTACTTAAGTATATTGGATACAGTATATACATCACAACACACACACACACACACACACACACACACACACACATATATATATATGTGCCTCGGTGGTGTAGTGGTTAGCGTCGCTGACTACAAATCCATCGGCCCCGGGATCAAGACTCGGTGACGGCAGGAGGCGCGCAGTAAAACCCAGCTGTTTATCTTTCCACACAATAACGAAAGTGGTTGGTAGATAAATGGGTACCCTGGATACCCTAGTGGTTAAAACGCTGGGCTGCTGGTGGGGCATCGTTTGGATTCCACGTTAAACTGTAGGTCTAAGGTGGCGTGAATAGTTTGACCTCCGTTAGAATGAACAATCCGGGGGGGAAGCAAACCAGAGGTTTTATTTATTTATATATATATATATGATACACACAGACCGTGCATGGAACAAGGAACTATATTATATGTATATATGGAATGGAGGGGTTTTTGTCGATTCATCAAAGTTGTGTTTGAAAGCTGTACTATTGCACAACGGTAATGTCTATCCTTCAGTTCCGATTGCACATAAAGTTCATATGAAGGAATCATATGACAGTATGCAGTTACTTTTGAAACATATTGACTATGATAAACCCTGGCATATCTGTGGTGATCTGAAAGTGATTGTACTTCTCTCGGCTTACAGTTAGGATACACAAAGTTCTCTTGGTTCCTCTGCGAGTGGGACAGCCGAGCTAAGGGGAGTCATTATATACAGAGAGAGCGTCCACTTCCACAAAATTTGGTTCCAGGACAGAAAAATGTTGCCCATCAACTCCTAGTAGATCCAGCAAAAGTTTTCTTACCACCTCTCCATATCAAATTTGGTTTGATGAAAAATTTGGTAAAGGCCATCTATAAAGGCGGACCTGGATTCCTATATCTAAAACAGAAGTCCCCTAGAATCAGCGAAGCGAAAATCAAAGAATTCATTTTAGTGGGACAGATCAGAGAAGTGATGAAAGACATTGCATTTGATGAGTCTTTGAATGAAGTTGAAAGAACAGCATGGAAAGCTTTTAAAAAAGTAACTACCAATTTTCTCGGCAGCTTCAAATCAGAAAATTATGTTTCCCTGGGGGAACAAATGCTTAGTGCCTTAGTGCTTGCCAATCTATGGGGTGTAATATGTGTTTGAAAATGCATTTCCCTCACTCCCACCTGGACATCTTTCCATCAAACCTGGGCGCTGTCAGCGATAAGCATGATGAAAGATTTCATCAAGATATGTCAACCATGGAAAAAGGGTACCAAGGAAGATATAGCCACAGTATATTGGTCTACTACTGTTGGACACTTGTAAGAGAAGCCCCTAGTACTAGTTATAAGCGAAAATCAGCTGCAAAAACATTTTAGGTAAGGTATTCTTTTTTGTACGATTAAATATACCAAAAAAGTAAGAAAATCTGTCAATTTTCATTTGCACGTCCTTCGAAATTAGTGGGTGATAAAAAAAGTCTGTTTTCAAATTCGTAATCAGCGTAAAAAAGGACATTGGAATCACATAAATTCATTCAAGGAGGAAAAAAGTTCTGTTTTGTTGTTCAGTGATAATTGCTTTAAATCAGTGATGCACAAACCCTGACCCGCGGGCCAAATGTGTCCCCCACGGGTCTTTTCAGTGGCCCCACGGGTCTTTTCAATTCAATGAAAAAGTTAGAATATAAAAGTGACCCAATTTATGACTTAGATGGAAAGTAAGTAGGCTAATACATTTAGTTATTTTCTTCGCTTGGCCCTCACATCAAAAAAGTTTGTGCACCACTGCTTTAAATTGTTATCACAACATTTTTTTTCGGCTTCATTGTGTTACTGTAGAATTTTATTGTAAATGTTCTATAAACACTAATGAATTATATTTTCGAAAGACAACCCATAAATCCACATATGCGTGCATGCGCCCCTCCATAAAGGGTTAATATTAGTTGGTTTAGTCTCAAAATAGTGCATTTTTCTATTTTCTTCTAAATATAAAGTTTTTAAATGCAAATATAAAATTTTTCATCTAAATAAAAACATTTAATAAAAGTGTTATGTAGCGCAAAACTATAAATACCTAGTTTGTTAAACGTCTTCCTCCCTCGGGATGGTGTGACAGGAAAAACACTCCATACATTGTGTGAAAAATCTCAGTGAAAGCGGTTCTACTCCGGTTAATGTGAATTGTTCTCTTGTTTATTTCTGTAAATATAATGTGCAGAAGTGAATATATACAAGTTAAATACAGAAATTCTGATTAAAAAAATCAGAAAAGTAAATTAGAAATTTTGGTAATTAGAAAATTAAAATAACAGTGGTCAGTAAAGATTTTGCAACTGATACTGAAATAAGTGATTTATATTCAAATACGCTGATTCAAAAAATACCACTAAAAAAATTCTAGCACGTCTCGATTTTTTAATATGACGTCATCATATGCATTATATGTTATAGCATTGTTACGGTTGATAACTACATAGAACATTATGTAGTATATGTAGGTATGTGTTTCTATCAAAATAAATTATTAAATGAATAAAACAAAGTTTTTAAGTGGTGTTATAGTTTTTACTGTAAGGAGACGAGAAATAATAATAAATAGTAATAACAGCTTCATAAAAATAAAACGTACATTTAATGGGATGGATATTGCAGGAGTTAAGTGGAGCTATAGACACACACTTTCATACCAAGAGGTCCACAGTCTAGAAGACATGAAGCAGGACTGATGAATAGCTTGGACAAGTGGATTGTCTGAGTTTTTAATTCTCTGCATTAAACTGTATTGGGTACTTCTCGTTACCTCAGGGAGCCTCGGAACGTTGCGGTTAGCGAACATTTGATTAGCTGAGCATCTTGGAGGTAACTCATGTAGCAGTCTACAGGATCTGTTGTAAAGCAAATTGAGGGTTCAGCAGGAACCTTTTTTTATAATTAACCCAGAGTTGCTGCCCATAAATATTAGTGCAGAAAGTACAAAAAAGAGTGTCTTTAGCTTCGCTTGTCCATCCATCTATCGTGTTCTGCCTATCAGGCAGGTCCAAATTATGTGTCCCGCCAAAGTGTACAGAATTTGAAATTCCTTATTCCTTAGCACAATAACTTCGATATTGTTTCCTTATGTCTCAGTCGTCTTATGCAGGACTTGGGTTTTGAGCACGATCCCAGTGAATGACGACTGTTCATTGATTCCTCAGAAGTCAGCTTGAAAGCAATCTTGCTGCATAAAGGGAACATAAACCTTCTATCCCCTTAGCTCACGCTGTCGGCATGGAGGGAACTTACGACAGTATGACATTGCTTCTCAATGCTATAAAGTACAATGAACAGTGATGGAACATTTGTGGTGAGTTGAAAGTCAACGGACTTCTGCTTGGTTTGCAGGAAGGTTATACAAATTAATGTTGTTTTCTTGCCTTTGGGACAGTTGAGATACTGCGAGGCACTACTCGCTGAAACAATGAACTTGAAGAGAACAATTTGTTCCTGGAGAGAAAAATGTGAAGCAGCCTCCACTAGTAAATCCCAGAAAGGTTTTCTTCCCACCGTTACACATCAAACTTGGCATAATGAAGAATTTTGTCAAATCTTTGGACAGGAGACCATTTCAGTTACTTGAAGGAAAAATTTCCAAAAATCAGTGATTGCTAAACTGAAAGAGGGACTCTTTGTTGAACTACAGATCAGAAAGGTCGTAGCTGACTCCAGACTCTACACCAAGTTGACAGATACTGAGTTAACTGCTTGGCAGTCCTTCAAGGAAGTTGTGAAGGGATTCTTAGGAAACAGAAAATAAGATACGTACGAGCAAAGAGTGTCAAACCTACTGGATGACTACAAACGTATGGGCTGCAGAATGTCTCTCAAGATTCACTTCTATACTCTCATTTAGACTTCTTCCCTGAAAACTTGGGTGCTGTCAGTGATGAACATGGCGAGCGATTCCATTGGGACATTTCTATGATGGAGCAGCGTTACTTACTGATCTTTTGGAATTACTCTACGAAGACAGTGTGTAATTTTTATATCAGAGGTATACATGGAAACTTGCATACCCTGTAAGAACGTAAATATATTAATACTGTACACTATAATATGGCTATAAATGATGACGTCATAACTAAGAAATATGACGTAATGAAATTTTTTTCACTAGTTTTTCTGAAATCAGCGTGTAAAAATTAGCCTAAAATCTAAATCACATATTCTTTTTTCACATACAGAATCTTCTTAAAAAATTGTTGACCAGTGTAATTTACGTTTAATTTAAATAAATTGCTGTTTAAAATAAACATAACCATATTTTGCGCGATCAAATAAATATTTGTTTAATGCAGCAAATTATCACTGGTCAACAACAATTTTGTCACAAGGGTTTTGATGGGTGTTCTAAGTGTACTTTTTCATGCTGAATCTAAATATGAAATCAGATTTTTTCTATCAGGCTTAGTTTACTTGTGACGCTATGTTCATTTTTTCCTCATTTAGCATGATCACCGGATAAAAAAATAATAACATATTATATATAATTAAGTATATAACAATATTATAATATAAAACATTATAAAAATAATAAATATAATAATATATTATATTAATTAATATAACTATAATAAAATATATTAATATTAATATATATGTTGTATTAATTTTTCTGTAAAATTAGTACAATTTATTCCTTTGGAGAGAAAGTTCTGATAATGCTGGCAGGATAAATTTGGTCGGAGCAGCAGACTGTGCAGGTTGAAACATGTTTGTACCTGTTCAGACATGAGCCTAGTTTCTGTGTGTAGAGCAGCTCCAAGTCAGTCTGCTTGTAAATGTCACAGTGTTAACAGCTAGTGTCTTGTTGCTTCTTGTTAATTTTACACCAGTGTTGTATTCATATAGATGTTTTGTAATGCCGCGGAACTGTCTGAATCATCCTAATTCCTTTTGTTATGTATGTGGTGATCTAACTTTAAAATCCCAGAAACGTAACTTTACACCATTAGTAAAAAAATGCTATGAACTTTATTTCGGATGTAAAGTAGGCGATCAGGACAAGAGTTGGGCCCCTCACATTTGTTGTGTGACATGTGTAAGACTACTTACAGGATGGCTAAACGGTTCACGTCACATGCCATTTGCTATTCCAATGATTTGGAGGGAACCCAAAGACCAGTTCCCCACAGTGCTCAACTTCCAGTACCAAATCCTCCTGAACATGTAAGTTTAAGTGATGAGGAATCAAACGTAGCTGTAGCATATCACGAGGAAAAAGATGAAGACATTTCTGATCCAACATTCCAGGCTACCTGTTCCTCCAATGAACCACATTTACTGTCACAAGGAGATCTAAATGACCTAGTTCGTGATTTGAAATTATCTAAGAAGCAGGCTGAACTTTTAAGTTCAAGATTAAAGGGTTGGAATCTACTGCAACGTGACACTAAAGTTTGTTTTTTCCGCAGCCGCCATGATGAATTCAAAGAATGGTTCTCCCATGAAGATGGACTTGTGTTTTGTAAAGATGTTAATTCAGTCATGGGGGCTCTTGGTCATGAACATAACGTGGATGAGTGGCGATTGTTCATTGACTCCTCAAAGTCAGCTTGAAAGCAGTCCTTCTTCACAACGGAAATAAATTTCCTTCTGTACCTATTGCACATGCTGCAAACATGAAAGAGTCATACGACAACATGAAGTTGCTTTTAGAAAAGTTTCAGTATCAGAAATATAAGTGGAATATCTGTGGAGATCTGAAGGTCATTGCACTTTTGCTAGGGTTGCAGCTAGGTTACACCAAGTACTGTTGTTTTTTATGTGAGTGGGACAGTAGGGACAAGCAAAACCACTACGTTAAGAAGGATTGGCCAAAACGCACCTCACTTGTTCCAGGCAAGAAAAATGTTGTGAATAGTTCACTTGTTGACCCTGAGAAAGTGTACCTTCCTCCTTTGCATATCAAGCTTGGACTTATGAAAAACTTTGTTAAAGCGATGGATAAAGCGCAAACAGGATTCACATACTTGAGAAATAAGTTTCCCGGATCAGTGATGCCAAGATTAAAGAAGGCATTTTTGTAGGCCCTCAGATCAGAGAATTGTTAGGAGATGAGAGATATGAAGGAGAGTTGAATGAAGTTGAGAAAGCTGCATGGCAGAGTTTCAAAAGTGTCTGCACAAATTTTTTGGGAAATCACAAGGCCGAAAACTATCCTGAAATAGTAGGAGATCTTCTTAAGTCTTACCAAGCAATGGGGTGCAATATATCATTAAAGGTTCATTTCTTGGACTCTCACTTGGACTTTTTTCCGGAAAACCTGGGTGCGGTAAGCGACGAACATGGTGAGCGTTTTCATCAGGATATTTCTGCCATGGAAAAACGTTACCAAGGCAAATGGAGCCCCAGTATGCTGGCTGACTATTGCTGGACTCTTAAGAGAGACATGCCTGAGGCAAAGCACAGCAGAAAATCAAAACAAGCTACTTTTTAAACTACAGGTATGTCTTTTCGATCATATTTTAATAAGTATGTAACTATATTGGTTTTTAAAAATTAAATTGCATGTCACACAAAAACCAGACCTGATAGAGAAATTTTACAAACTTATTTGGATTCAGCACAGAAAATACTATAAGAATAAGGTATTTTCATTCTTGAGACACGAAAAACATTTTTTTTTGTTGCCCAGTGTTATTATCAATAAAGTTCTTTGTGTAACAAGAAACAAAAATTGGGTGTCAACAAATAAAACAAGAAATTTGGTGGAAATACATTTTTTTTGTTTGAGTTAACAAAATATTTTTCTCTGTACAGATGTGCTGCATTTGTTTTCTTCCATGATACGTGAAGTATTACATTAATTGTCTGAAAACTGTGTCCTCCAAATAGGCAAATCTTTTTTATGTGCATAATAATAAATTTTAAAAAGAATAGGACAAGAATAACAAAAAACAAAAACATTTGGCGTTAAAAATTCAAAGTTAAAAAAATATTTAGCAGCAGCTTTTAACATATACAGTGAGATTAGAATTTTCATTAAGATGTAGGAAATATTTTCATCGAGCATGTTACCTCAGGTGATGAGAGTATTTTCACCAAACTTTGATGCTTGATGAAATATTTTTCAAGGAACTCATTCCTTGAGAATAATTTAATCGAAGTGGGTGGCGCCATCTATTGGAGGATATGTCAAATACCATTTCAGTTTCTTTTCATAAACCAAGTGTAATAAATTTATAGTAATATTATCAGGATCAACATACAAAGAGACACTTAAGTTTCAAGATTAAATACATTAGAAATGAATTTACCTTACCTCGGTGAGATTCGAAACAATGCCAGTGAATATTGGAATTTTGCTAGCCGCAACATTACGCACTCGACCATGAGACGTTAAAATACACTGACAGAGTTATATATATATATACACACACACACACACACACACACACATATAATATATATATATATATATATATATATATATATTATGTCCCACCCATATAGAAGAAAAAGAGAGCAAAAATCAAGGTTCGGGGTTTTGGAGATGCCTAGACGCTCTGCGTTTGAAAGATGGGAGGTCATAGACAGGAGGAAAGGTGGATTGAGGAAGATTGTTCCAGAGTTAACTAGTTGAGTAGATGAAGGACTGAAAATACCGATTAACCCTTGCATTAGATAGTTGGACAGAAAAGGGATGAGAAAGGGTAGAAAGTCTGGTACTGCGTGCTCTCCTTAAAGGAAGAGGCATGCAGTTAGAGAGTTCAGAAGAGCAATGTCCGTTTGATAGCGATAGTAAAGAGAGAGTGAGGCAACATTGCGGTGAAGAGAGAGAGATTGAAGACAGTGAGTAAGAGGCGGGGAATTGATGAGACGAAAAGCCTTTGATTCCACCCGGTCAAGTACGTCTGTGTGGGTTGAGCCACCTCACACATGAGAAGCATTCTCCATACAGGGGCGAACAAGACCCCTGTACAGATACAGCAACTGAGTCGGGGTGAAGAAACTGCGGAGGCAGTACCTTTTAGAAGCTGTTTTAGAAATAGTGTATATGTGATCTTTCCAGGAAAGATCACGAGAAAAAGAAACGCCAAAAATGTAAAAAGAAGAGGAAGGATTGAGTTGTGTGTTGTTGAAGGTAAGGGGATAGTCGTGTGGAAGAGTGTGACGAGTAGACAGATGGAGGAACTGAGTTTTTGAGGCATTGAAAGCCCAAGGTTGTCTCTGCCCCAATCAGAGATAGCAGAAAGATCAGAGGTCAGGGGCTCCATAGTCGCCCTGCGCGAATCATGGAGTGACTGCTGTAAGGGACGCTTTGGGAAGCGGGTGGAGAAGTGAAGAGTAGAATCATCGGCATAGGAGTGAATAGGACAGGAAGTACGAATTAAAATATCATTAATAAATAAAAGGAAAAGAGTGGGTGGCAGGACAGAACCCTGAGGTACACCACTGTTAATAGGTTTAGGAGAAGAACAGTGGCCATCTATAATTGCAGCTATATATATATATATATATATATATATATATGATAAATAAAACCACGAAGGAAAGGAAACACAAAATGGTGCTCAAGCGCTTCGTCTAATGAACATCCTCGAGGAACACTGAGTACATAAAAAGTTACAGCCTATATATAGGTTACAGAAAGAAAAAAAGAGAAAAAACTAAATAACATACATACACACACACACATTTTTTTCTCTTTTTTTCTCTTTTTTTTTCTTTCTGTAACCCTATATATAGGCTGTAACCTTTTATGTACTTCAGTGTTCCTGAGGATGTCATTAGACGAAAGCGCTTGAGCACCATTTTGTGTTTCCTTTCCTTCGTGGTTTTATTTATCATAAATATTTTTCACGTGTTACTTTCGTGAAATAATTTTCATATATATATATATATATATATATATGTTATATTCTCCTCCCCTTCCAATTCCAATTTACTTTATTGCGTTAAAACCATACAAAGCCCGAAGCTATAAGAACTTGAAATCGCTTCAAGACCACTACCCTATGCACACAAGAAAATTATTTAATTCTACATAAGTGACGTACTTCGTGGGCTTAGATGCAGTTATTAGCAGAAAAAAGGATTGGCTCTTCCGGATGCGCCGGGCAAAATTAAGGGTTGTGAATATTTTCATGATCATACATCCTGCATTTAGTAATTTTCGTGACTATGTATCATACATTTGGTATTTCTTTTCAAACGAAATTCACACGCGAGTTGACGCAAAGGCACCTCGTGCTGGTGACGTCATACGTATTCACTCGTAACACGCTCTTTGTACGAATGACGTAGGTTCAGGTTCTTCTAATATATAAAGAGGCGCTTCACAACCAGAGATTCAGATTTCGACAGAATTCCGCACGCGGCGTTTGAACGCCAATCTCCTGATTGGGGCTGGAAGCCCAATCCGTTAATATCTCCCTTCAGGAGGAGAAGCAAACAGACAACATTAGATTAAGCAACTTCACTCTAAGTCCCGTGAGAGAGGGAAAAATTGCTTAATAAGTCTTAGGGACACATATCTAGCTGAGTCTAATAAATAACTGATTTAAATTCGAAGAAGAAGGGACTTGACTTCCAATTAATTTTATTTCAAATATTAAGGCATTCTGATTCAAGCAAATTAAACGAAAAACTTTGCCAGACATTTTCTTGTCCCTCCCCCCCCCCCGATCCCGTAAACCGCACTCTAACACGAGTGCCTGACTAGGTAACACATCGTGACGACTTCTTCAGGTCTACTTCGCCGGGAGTAATTTTCTGTTGCACGGGAACAAACCCAGAAGAAGAGTTTAATATATATATATATGATGAATAAAACCACGAAGGAAAGGAAACACAAAATGGTGCTCAAGCGCTTTCGTCTAATGACATCCTCAGGAACACTGAAGTACATAAAAAGGGTTAAGCCTATATATAGGTTACAGAAAGAAAAAAGAAAAAATAAATAACATACATACACACACACATATATAATATATACAGTGCCCGCGAAAAGTATCCGATCACTCAAGAAAATACAATATTTTCCCTTGATATTCAGAGACACGTAATTCACTTTCTATTTGTTCTAGCGACATCTGGTAACTTTGAGGTTGCTCGCTGATATGAGAGCTATCCAACGCATTCTCAAATTATGTTCTGGTAGCCTTCGTTGCGGGTGGCTGTGTCTCAAATTTGTCAGATTTCACTGTTTGTGTAAATTTCTTGATATTTTTTTTTTTTTTACAGAAAGTGGTGTAAATAAAATTTATATATAATGTGTGCTAAAAACAACTTAAGAGTGATTGTCGAGGTGCTATTGTTGCTTTGCATGCATGTGGGAAATCACAGAGACAGATAGCTAAGGAATTAAACATATCCCAAATACCGTTAATTTATGGGTTTCACGGGCTAAGAACAATGGTGGCCTAACCACGCCAGTCCCTAAAAAAATCTGGCAGACCGAGAAAAACAAATTCGCGAACAGACAAACTTATGAAACGTTTAGTATTGAAAAACCCAACAATAACTGCGAAAGAAATAAAATTTAATATGAATAATTTGTTATCTGGTGTTTCTGAACGAACTATCCAGGAGCGGCTCCAAAAAGAACTCGGATTACCATCTCGCCATGCTGCTAAGAAACCGTTCATTAATGAAAAATGCGTAAAAAACGTGTCGCATTTTGTAAAAAATACATTCATTGGACTGTTGATGACTGGAAGAAGGTTTTATTTAGCGATGAGTCGACATTTTTGACATTCAGAAGTTGTCCAAAAAAGGTTCGCCGGCCTATTGGCTCAAATAGGATGGACCCTAAATACACCCTAAAGACAATGAAACACCCTCCAAGTGTGATGGTTTGGGGTTGTTTCGGTTACTATGGGCGTGGAAACTTATATTTTCTTCCGAAGAACACAACTATGAATGGTGCACGGTATTTAGCAATGCTACAGGATAAACTTCCAATGGCAATGGCAATCCAAAGGACAAAAACATACATGCATGATGGTGCACCATGTCACAGGGCCAAAATAGTGACAAAATGGATTACTGACAATAAATTTGATATTTTGGATTGGCCTGGTAATAGTCCAGATCTCAATCCGATAGAAAATCTGTGGCTAATAATAAAAAATAAGGTTGAATGCCACGACACTGGCTCAGTCGAAAAATTACAAGAGGCCATCAAAAAGGTATGGTGCAAGGAAATATCAGTGGAAGTTTGTCAAAGCTTGATTAAATCCATGCCAAAACGTCTAGAACAAGTCATCCAAACCAAAGGACAGATGACAAAATACTAATATAAGGTTAGTATACATTTAAACATTGTTTTTTATGTAAAAAATACAAATTTCAAGGGTGATCGGATACTTTTCGCGGGCACTGTATATACATACATATCTATATATACAAATACATACATAAAAAAAAAAATAAAAAAAAAAAAAAAAAATTAAAACCTTAAAGGATTACCAGTGAGGCGTACAAATTTGTAAGGAAAAATATCGATTTTTAGCACAAGATCAAATGGATTATAAAGATACAAATTTATCCTGTTATGTTGAATTCCTTTAAAAAAGATTTGGATAAGAAGGGTAAAACATTAAATCTTTGGTAAACTTGTCTTCTACTTTATTAACTTTTAATTTGCATTTTATTTTTTTTTATATATATCGAAACCTGACCATAGGCAGCATTGTGTTAAAACCCGGACAGAGTTCCATTATAAATTTGTATTTTTATAATCCATTTGATCTTGTGCTAAAAATCGATTAACTTTTAATTTGCATTTTATTTTTTTATATATATCGAAACCTGACCATAGGCAGCATTGTGTTAAAACCCGGCAGAGTTCCAGTATAAATTTGTATCTTTATAATCCATTTGATCTTGTGCTAAAAATCGATATTTTTCCTTACAAATTTGTATGCCTCACTGGTAATCCTTTAAGGTTTTAATTTTTTTTTTTTTTTTTTTTTTTTATAGATATGTATGTATATATATATATATATATATATGTGTGTGTGTGTATGTATGTTATTTATTTTTTCTTTTTTCTTTCTGTAACCTATATATAGGCTTAACCCTTTTTATGTACTTCAGTGTTCCTGAGGATGTCATTAGACGAAAGCGCTTGAGCACCATTTTGTGTTTCCTTTCCTTCGTGGTTTTATTCATCATAAATATTTTTCACGTGTTACCTTCGTGAAATAATTTTCATATATATATATATATATATATATATATATATATATATATATATATATATATATATATTAGGGTGTCACTTATTTTTCAACTTTTAAGTTTCCGTGCTCTGACCCCATAAAAGTATGCCAAATGATGTAAAAACACTGTACAAAGTTTTATTGAGATATTTTAATATTTAGAGGTCGCTCAACGGCTTCGAAGTATTGGATACGAGATTCTCAGAAAGTGTGAATATAAACAATTTCTATATGTATTTAAACAATTTATTATGTTCCTACGTTAGCAGGAAGTGCACAAGACATTATCATAATAGTAAGATGAAGTACATTAACATCAGACAGTATCGTAATTATATGTTTAATCATTATTTCCATTCAAGGTATGCTTTTGTTCCCATGTCCAGTGCTTGCGATTGTCTTCAACAACCTGGAGGAGAAACTGGAGTTGTTCTTCATCTTTGGTTAGGAATCCAGAAAAATCCTGGATGAGAGCAACTCCATGTTCAGCGAAGTCATTTGTTACAGTTAGAGTTTTTACAGTTTCTTTCGCAGTCTGGTAATGGGTATCCTCTTCCCATTGCTCAGCAGTTTCCTCCAAGAATTCATCTGGGAGGTTGAGCTTCGTGAACAATGATTTTGTGTTTTTTGTTACAAAGTTTTCCAAGCTTTTTTCTTTCACAGCATCCAGGTCAACAACCACACGTTTTGGAGGGTTCTCTTGTCCATCAACACGAGTCGTAGATATGACCATGCGATTTTTTATATCAGGGAGGACTAAAAGACTAAAATAACACACACTACTGCAAACACATCGTACCATTAAGGAGGCATAGAAAGGAAGAGCATTTCAATTTAGGACAAGTAACGACGCGTCATCAAAATTGTAATGGCCTTGAGCGACCTCTAAATATTAATATTTTCTCATGAAACTTCATAATCAGCGTTATTACATGCAATGTCACATTTCTGGAGGGTCAGACCGAAACTTCTTGATGGTTCAATTCTTACCATACAAATAAGTGACACCCTAATACATATGTTAACCCCCCTTTTATGGCCCTGAGTCGGTTCGGATCGACGGGGGTTCTAGTTAGGAGGTTGCAACGGATATTTCTTCTATAACATTCTAATTCTTTTCGGTCGCCACTCTGTTAAACTCTTGGCTACAGACTCGCCAGACTGTTATGCCGATATCTTCTATGGTGCTTGGGTTGTCTCTTAATTTGGGCAAAGGGTCGCCAATTTTTAATTCTTCTCTTTTTATAATACTCTGATACTTTCTCTGATACTAAAATTATCGACTTTTCTTTTATAACTTGTCGACTTAACTGACTGAGTTCCTGAAGAGAACAAGGCTCGAAGGAAAAAGATAAAAAAACTTCTTTTACTGTGGTTTACTTCTCAAAAATTACAGTTAGTACTCTGAATTTACAGGGGTAGAGGTTCGACCTCTTTCGACCATGGCTCAGGCCGGAATCTAAAAATATTAAGAAGGCAAGGGGCCTCTGCCCCCTCCCCGCAGCGAGGCTGCTAACAAAGGAGTCCTAACGAAATGCTAATCTGAAGTCTAATGCAGAAGTGCAATGAAGTAGTCCTGTAATTTTACAAGTACATGTATAATATAACTTAAATGTTTGGGGGAAGACAGTCGAAGGTTAAGTTTCCCCCCTTTTTAAACACATGATCAAATGTTTTAAAAGATTGCAAAATAAAAATTTAAAAAAATAAAAATAAAATAAAAAATAATTTGTATTTTTTCGCCGAGTCTACATTTATGAAGGCGATATCATTTCGTAAAATAGTACATATAAGTACAAATTAAGTACACGACTGAGTACGTATTAATTTTGGTTCATTACAATTACGATTACAATTATGGATTACTTCACATTTACTTATTGTTTAATTACACTTCCATTTTAAAGTACATTCTTACATTATAAATTAAATCATTACATTTAATTACAGTTTCAATGAAGTACATTACAAGTTATTACCAATTACAGCTTCATTAAAGTACATTACGTTATATTAAATTAAAGTATTACAGCTAATTACAATTAAACAGTTACTATAACTTTGTTTTGTATTTTACAGTGTTTCATATTAATAGACAATTAAGATGTTAAATATAATACAAAGTACATGGCACTTACGAGATAATTTATTTACGAAATAATATGTTATAATGTTATAAATTTGAAATCAGAGCGAACGGAGGTATTTTATCTTTGAGGCGCTCGAATCTGCCAGTCAGCGGAATTCGATTTACTTACCAAGCATCTATGAATATCTTGCAAGGGTTGAACGCACTTTAAAGTAAAAAATAATACGAGAACGTATTTTTTCGTTTTCGAACGAAGGCCTAAAGTTTCGTGCTTCACAAATTGACACGAGTAAACATAGACTGATAAGTTGATAGGGCATAAGTAGACAATAGGTAGATGAATGAATAAGTAATAAAATTAATAAAGGATAGCGGTCAAGAAAGAACATGAATGTAAGAATGAGTATGGTTGAATAATGAGTATGGTTGAATAATGATATTTATACTACATAACACCACAACATTATTACTAAAGAATTTACCATACATTGAATACGGAAGATGTCCAAATACTAAGAACATGATTCAGTGTACAAAGTATGGGAAACGTAAAGAGAACAAAGTTATTTTGTGACGTCATAGTGTATAAGTCATTATTAGAAAAGATGGATTAGAAAAATACAGGAATGAATAAAGACGTACAAATCGAAATTCTATCCAAAACTCGCTTATGCGATTTTGGTTTCTTATGTAAAAATGGACATTCGAACATAAAACTATACGAACATAATTTTACATAATTAATCAGTTACACGTATAAGGTAATTAAAAAAAACGAACTTAGAGGACCTTACAGTTAATGAAAGTAGATCTCACGGTTTTAAAATTGAATTTTGACCAAGAATAAAAAAGTTATTGAAATGGAAGGAAGCATTTCGAACAATCTTTTCTTTTAATAATCTCAGGTAAATTTTACATTAAAAATTATTTTTATATAATAAAAAAAAAATATTAAAAAGGTTTAATAATTTTTTTTGCATGTTAAGTAGAAAAATTATGCTCTTTCGTTAAATGTTGATAGAATTTTGAATTATTTGATATTTTAGTCTGAAACTTGTTTGCATATGATAAATACATACGTTTTATTGTGTAGAAGTTTTATTAAAATTAAATGACAAAAAAGAACAAACAACTGAAATTTAGGGTATGTGCGATCATACGGGGGAATTGAGTGACTAAGCAGGGGGTATAAGTTTGAAATTGACAATACGTCTTTCGTGAGCACTTTGCTCTTTTTTTTGTAAAAAAAAGATTGCTTGTCACACTACTTAAAACAAAAATTAAAAAAGTTGAACAAACGTAGGGACGGCATGTTCCTCATATACATTACAATAATTACCTCTGTTTTGGTTGACCCTCTTGGTGCAACCTTCTGACTTGAAAAACTGACTTCAAAAAATGACTTCAAAAAATGACTTCAAAAAAATGACTTCAAAATTACTTCAAGTATCTTTATAAATCTCTGGGGTTTGGTTGTCCCTTTTGGTTACAACCAACTGAAACTGTCTGAAAACTGAAAATGGAACTTGAAACTGCTTCAAGTAACTCTATAACTCTATAAACTCTCTATAAACTCTCTCTTTCTTAATTTGCAAGTCAATTCAATTCAGTAATTGAAAAAAATTTGCAAACAAAAAATAAAAAAAATGTAAACAACATTTCACTCGAATGTACGGGAAGGTACATAAAATAAAATTATTCTATACTGAATATAATAGTGCAAATAACTGTGACAATTGACTGTGACAATTGACTGCTGTGACAATTGACTCTGCGACAATTGACTCTGCGACAATTGACTCTGTGACAATTAACTCTCTGTTACAATTAACTCTCTGTTACAATTAACTCTCTGTGTTACAATTTCTATTTCACTAAAAAAAAGTGTATCACTAGTGTCTGAAATGTTCACTCTGTTTTGTGTTAAATTCTGGCTTGATACTTATTATTAACTGTTAATAATACTGATTTTTTCAAATGTTTACAAATTACTTAAAAAAACAAACTGTACTTAACAAAATTTTCTATGGGGAAATCCTTGAGACGTGTCCTGAAGACGTCTTCCTGGCTACTTCTTCTTGGATGAAAACTAGGCGTGGAGAACTTGGAGTCGTGACACACCAGTTCAAGGGTGGATGTTACGAACTAGAAGTCGTGACACGCCGGTCAACTGGTTTTATCCTGATGCAGGGTAATTTCTATCTTGGCCAAAGAGTGGCCTCTTCTTAAAATCTTCTTGTTTTTAAAATCTTCTTGTTTTTAAAATCTTCTTGTTTTTAAAATCTTCTTGTTTTTAAAATATTCTTCTTAAAATATTCTTCTAATCCTGGTTAAGGGTCTGGAAGACTGGAAGAATCCTGGAGTCGTGAAGATCCTGGTTAAAGGGTCCAATCTTGTTATCTTCCTTCTTCTATGTGTTTATCCTGGTATAGGGTTCGCCAAATTGTTAACCCCCTTTTATGGCCCTGAGTCGGTTCGGATCGACGGGGGTTCTAGTTAGGAGAGGCTGCAAGGATATTTCTTCTATAACATTCTAATTCTTTCGGTCGCCACTCTGTTAAACTCTTGGCTACAGACTCGCCAGACTGTTATGCCGATATCTTCTATGGTGCTTGGGGTTGTCTCTTAATTTGGGCAAAGGGTCGCCAATTTTTTAATTCTTCTCTTTTTATAATACTCTGATACTTTCTCTGATACTAAAATTATCGACTTTTCTTTTATAACTTGTCGACTTAACTGACTGAGTTCCTGAAGAGAACAAGGCTCGAAGGAAAAAGATAAAAAAAACTTCTTTTACTGTGGTTTACTTCTCAAAAATTACAGTTAGTACTCTGAATTTACAGGGGTAGAGGTTCGACCTCTTTCGACCATGGCTCAGGCCGGAATCTAAAAATATTAAGAAGGCAAGGGGCCTCTGCCCCCTCCCCGCAGCGAGGCTGCTAACAAAGGAGTCCTAACGAAATGCTAATCTGAAGTCTAATGCAGAAGTGCAATGAAGAAGTCCTGTAATTTTACAAGTACATGTATAATATAACTTAAATGTTTGGGAGAAGACAGTCGAAGGTTAAGTTTCCCCCCTTTTTAAACACATGATCAAATGTTTTAAAAGATTGCAAAATAAAAATTTAAAAAAATAAAAATAAAATAACAAAAACTAATTTGTATTTATGAAGGCGATATCATTTCGTAATAGTACATATAAGTACAAATTAAGTACACGACTGAGTACGTATTAATTTTGGTTCATTACAATTACGATTACAATTATGGATTACTTCACATTTACTTATTGTTTAATTACACTTCCATTTTAAAGTACATTCTTACATTATAAATTAATCATTACATTTTAATTACAGTTTCAATGAAGTACATTACAAGTTATTACCAATTACAGCTTCATTAAAGTACATTACGTTATATTAAATTAAAGTATTACAGCTAATTACAATTAAACAGTTACTATAACTTGTTTTGTTTTTTACAGTGTTTCATATTAATAGACAATTAAGATGTTAAATATAATACAAAGTACATGGCACTTACGAGATAATTTATTTACGAAATAATATGTTATAATGTTATAAATTTGAAATCAGAGCGAACGGAGGTATTTTATCTTTGAGGCGCTCGAACCTGCCTCAGCGGAATTCGATTTACTTACCAAGCATCTATGAATATCTTGCGAGGGGTTGAACGCACTTGAAAGTAAAAAATAATACGAGAACGTATTTTTTCGTTTTCGAACGAAGGCCTAAAGTTTCGTGCCTCACAAATTGACACGAGTAAACATAGCTGATAAGTTGATAGGGCATAAGTAGACAATAGGTAGATGAATGAATAAGTAATAAAATTAATAAAGGATAGCGGTTAAGAAAGAACATGAATGTAAGAATGAGTATGGTTGAATAATGAGTATGGTTGAATAATGATATTTATACTACATAACACCACAACATTATTACTAAAGAATTTACCATACATTGAATACGGAAGATGTCCAAATACTAAGAACGTGATTCAGTGTACAAAGTATGGGAAACGTAAAGAGAACAAAGTTATTTTGTGACGTCATAGTGTATAAGTCATTATTAGAAAAGATGGATTAGAAAAATACAGGAATGAATAAAGACGTACAAATCGAAATTCTATCCAAAACTCGCTTATGCGATTTTGGTTTCTTATGTAAAAATGGACATTCGAACATAAAACTATACGAACATAAGTTCTGCATAAAGACAATGAATCCATATAATGATGGTGTAGGAATTGTTCATTGTTCACTTTTTACACATATATATACACATGGGAATGAACTCAGAATGGTCCCCTGAGTTTTTATGATACACACAGACAGTGCATGGAACAAGGAACTCTTCTGGGATAATTAAATCCACTATAGTCCGAATAAGTAATGGTAAATGACAAATACCATAGTTTTTCTTTTTTATGATGCTAGCCCGACGTCGGCAACGGGTCACTCGCAAAGAGGTCCCATAAATATAGCTTCCCTCACCAGCTATCTGCAAAGCAGACAGGATCCAGCTTTGGGACATGGATCTAGAGTTTAAAGCAGCCTAGCCCTGCTACATTTAGAACCTCAATATAAGCAAAAGACTCGCTGCCTTCACGTCAGATTGAATACATCAAAGAAAAAGGGGTAACTATTATATTTTTAGCCAAAGACCAAAACTTAAACCTCAACTGGCAGAATTTAACGGTCACTTTTCAAGGCACATAACATGTCCGTTTCAATATAATAGTTACCCCTTTTTCTTTGATGTATTCAATCTGACGTGAAGGCAGCGAGTCTTTTGCTTATATTGAGGTTCTAAATGTAGCAGGGCTAGGCTGCTTTAAACCCTAGATCCATGTCCCAAACCAGGATCCTGTCTGCTTTGCAGATAGCTGGTGAGGGAAGCTATATTTATGGGACCTCTTTGCGAGTGACCCGTTGCCCACGTCGGGCTAGCATCATGAAAAAGAAAAACTATGGTATTTGTTATTTACCATTACTTATTCGGACTATAGTGGATTTAATTATCCCAGAAGAGGTCCTTGTTCCATGCACTGTCTGTGTGTATCATATATACACACACACACACACACACACACACATATATATATATATATATATATATATGATGAATAAAACCACGAAGGAAAGGAAACACAGAATGGTGCTCAAGCGCTTTCGTCTAATGACATCCTCAAGAACACTAGACGAAACATTAGACGAAAGCGCTTGAGCACCATTCTGTATTTCCTTTCCTTCGTGGTTTTATTCATCATAAATATTTTTCACGTGTTACTTTCGTGAATTAATTTTCATATATATATATATACACACACACACACATATATTATATATATATATATATATCTTGTTTTGTTGGTGTGACGGTTACATGTGTTTCGATCGAAGTCTGAATAAAAGCGGTATTATAGTAAAAATCCTGCATTTAATCAGTTTTAAACGGTCCTGATATTTTGAGTTACTTCATAGTGCACAATGGTCTTTTTCTTTAAGAAGTAAAAATCGCGGCATATGTCAAAAAAAAGTAAATAAAAACGAAGCGAATTAATCTATACAGCATTTTTCCGAGGGTTTCTTTGTGAAGGAAATTAGCTGCCCATCGAAATTCCTACGAATACCACCTCAATTAAGCCCCGCGGCCACAGTCCCGAGCACCAATCAGTGAGAAGTATACATTGTGCCATATCCCTCATCCCCTGATATAACGGAGAATACTTTCCTTCACTCATTTTGAGTCAACCCCCACCCAATACTTCCCATAATAACCTTTCTGAGTAAATTTTGTGTACTAGTGGATACCTTTTATCAGTAACATGGAGATGGTAAATAAATTCCTGCAACTCTGTGGTATCTGAAACAATGCAACAAATGAAGCAAAGGCGATGAGGTGCGATCTCTGCCAGTTGCTTTTTGATTTCAGATGTCTAGAATGGGAAGATGAAAAAATCTCCCTTATAACGAACGCGAAGCCAACTTAATGGGATAAAATTTCCTGCGAAAACTGCATGACCAAAATAAACTCTTACGTTATTTAAAGTAGAAAGAGACTACGAGAAGAACATAAAAGAGGAAAGTGTGAATAAAGAACAGGGGAAAACAGTAGAAACGAAGAAAGGCGAAGTAGAAATAAATCAAATACCGTCACACAACGAGGCCGAAACCATACAGGCAGCAGATAGTATAAAGGCAACGAAGGACATTAGCACAAATAGGAAAAGACAAGCGTGCAATCAAGAAAACAGAGTGAAACTGTCCCCCAATAGTAGCAAAAATCAAAGGCCCCAAGTAAATATGGGGAAAGAATTATATGCAGATATTATATAAAAGATAATTGCAGATATAAAAGAGGACAATGTATGTATGAACATCCCCCAATATGCAATTTCTTCTATAATAATGGTCACTGTAAATTTGAAGAGATACAAATTCTACCACCCGGACATCTGCAGGACTTACACAAAATATGGAATCTGCAAATACGGGAAAAAATGCTACTATCAACATCTCCCAACGAATCCACCTCCCGACAATAGGAATAACAATAACAATAGGGATAACAATAGGAGCAAAAAAAGCGAAAAAAAATTTTTTCAACATCACAGGCACGATACGGCTGCTAAATATCATACAACGCATGCAGTTGATACATTTGGAAACCCCCGAACCAAACCGCTTCCGGGCAAGAAGCTACCAGAACAGGTAGGCGGAAACTGGTCTTTCTCGGAGGAAAAAAGGGCAACTAAACAAGTGACACCGAAGGAAAACGAACTTGAAAATGCACAAGGGGCAACGAAAAACAAAGAACATAAATATTGTCCTGCCTAATATTCAAGGAATAAGACCAAACCAATCACTCAAAAGTTTTGTACCTGAGAGGATTTATGGACGAAACAAGGGCAGACATCGCATGCCTCACAGAAACACATGTTAAGGATTGCCAAGGAAATTGTGAAAACTGCGAACATTGTATTGATAAGAAAGAGATATATATAGAGGGTTTCAACTTACTAAGAGCTGATAGAACAGCGAGACGTAAAGGTGGCTGTGCTATATAGGTACATGAAGGTCATAATTATGACTGAGACGGTAATAAGTAAATTAAACAGCTTTATGAAACTCCTAGCAGTGAAAATAGAAAAACTAAACGTAATACTGATAGTCATCTATAGACCTCCAAACACTCCAACCGAAAAATTCTCGGATGGCAATGATGGTATCAGAAAGCTAATAAAGGCCATAAACCCTCCATCCCCAATATAATGATCTGCGGAGACTTTAATTTCCCATTTATAAAATACAAAAAGGGGGATAAGAATATATATATATATATACACCAGGACAAGCGGGGCACAAGAGAAGACCAGCAGCAAGCAAAATTGTTGATGGTTCTCACAAACGAGTTTATGATGACACAGGAGATAACAGATAATACAGAAAAAATAACTGCCTAGATCTGGTATTCACGAACAACACGAACTCGATTACTGATAAAAAAATAACCCTAATCATTATCTCAGACCACAACTTAATCGAGATATCATCAAATATGGCAACAACATTAAAAGACAATACACATATTGAAGAAAAAGAAGCAAATTTGGGGGCCATTAATTTAAACTCCAAAACTATAAATTAGGAAGCAATCAGATCACACACGGCCCAAATAGAGTGCAGGACAGTTTTAGAGAATAAAACAACTGAAGAAATACAAACAACCTTGGAAGAAAAGACGCTTGGAATTAGTGATGCACCGGAGCTCCTGCTCCGGCCGAGCAGGAGTTCCGGCCATTTTAGAAAACCTCCTACTCCGGCCTCTGGCCGGAGGTGCCAAGTACACCAAACTCAATTCTGACAACTTTTAGTTTTAATTCTATAAAACTATAAAACCTCATTTCTGCACCTATCCGAATATTTCAGTTCTCAGATGACTAATAATAATTTATTTTATGGGTGATCAGTGATTGTATTAATATTTCAGTTCTCAGTGACTGTAATAATAATTTATTTTATGAGTGATCAGTGATTGAATTAATAATTGATTTGATGTAGGCTACTTTACTCAACATTCAGCAAGACATCATAAGTTTCATAACTTGAGGATATTCTGTTCAATGGGAATTTTTAGAGAAATTAGCACACACAAAGCATAGAAAGTCAACTTTTATAAAGTTTAAGTTATTAAAGACTTAATAATTTAAAATAGTAGGACTATAATATATAAACCCTAAATAGATGAGACGATGGACCACACACACACACACACACACACACACACACACACACACACACACACATATAAATACTGAAATAAATCAATTGGCTGGAACCTCCGGCCTCCGGCCAAAATCTGCCTCCGGTGCATCACTACTTAGAATTTTAGAAAAATATGCTCCGAAATCACAACCAAAAGGAAAGTGGAGCTGGCTAGAGAGGTAAAAGAGAAGAATATTCAGCAAAAGAAAGAGAGTGGAGGCGAAGTTAGCCAACTGCAGAAATAACAATATCAGGAAAGTAATAAAAGAAAAACTGCAGGGTATCGATAGATAAATACAAACCCTGATTAAGGACCAAACAGAGAGGGCAGAGGAAAAGGCGGTAGAAGCAATAAAGCAAAATCCAAAATACTTCTACAACTATGCGAAAAGGAAAACAAAAACGCGCACCGCTATCGGGCCCTTAAGGAGAAGAAATAATCAACTAACCGACGATCTAAAAGAAATATCTGAAACATTGAGAGCCCAGTATGAATCAGTCTTCAGTACCCCAAAAAAGTGACAAAGCAATACCTGACATAGATGCATTCTTTGAAGAGAAATTGCAAGGAGAGTATAACAGACTTTGATTTTACCCCAGAAGATGTAGCGAGAGCTCTAGGACAAATGAAACCACATTCAGCTGCAGGTCCGGACAATTGGAACGCATTATTCATTAAAAAACTGTAAAAATGAAATAGCTACACCCTTATACTGGATATGAAGAAGATCCCTAGACACTGGGGAAATACCGAGCATCTTGAAAAGAGCAAACGTTGCCCCTATATATGTTACGGTTTTTTTGCGAAATCGGTCTTTTTGCAAATTCTCCGGTCAATTTGCAAAGAAACCAAAACAATAGTAATTTTACAAAATGACCTTAAATATCTGATCATTTTGCAAAAAACAAAAATCGGTCAATTTGTAAAAAACACAAAAATCGGCCACTTTACAAAATCTCCAATAATCTTGTCTTTGTATGAAAATAAAAACCCACTCTAATAGACAGAGTTTATTTCCACGACAGTTTCGACGCCCACTGGCATCCTCCTCGGGTGGATGCCAGTGGGCGTCGAAACTGTCGTGGAAATAAACTCTGTCTATTAGAGTGGGTTTTTATTTTCATATTTTGACCTTCACGTAGAAAAAAGTGAAGTTTTTTGCACTTGTCTTTGTATTTGCAAAATCTCTTGTTCTAATACTGTAGAACCTTCTAGCTCCTAACCTAACCTAACCTAACCACAATGACACTGTTGGTTAGGTTAGGTTAGGTTAGGTTAGGTTGGGAGCTAGAAGGTTATACAGTATTAGAACAAAAGATTTTGCAAATACACCGAAAAGATTATTGGTGATTTTGCAAATTGACCGATTTTGTTTTTTTGCAAAATGATCAAACATTTAAGGTAATTTTATAAAATTACTATTGTTTTGGTTTCTTTGCAAACTGACCGGAGAATTTGCAAAAAGACCGATCTCGCAAAAAAACCGTAACATATATAAAGGAGTATGTAGCTCTCAAGCAAAGAATTGTAGACCAGTGTCATTGACGTTCAACCTCACCAAAGTATTTGAAAGAATAGTCAGAGGGAAAATCTATGATTTCTTGGAGACACTGGAAAGATCAAACGAAAATCAGCACGGATTCCGATCAGGTAGATCATGCCTGTCACAACTTATAGAGCACTATAACAATATCCTAGATGCACTGGAAGGCATTGACAACTACGATACACGGATTTTGCTAAAGCTTTCGACAAATGGGATCACGGTATAATAGCACATAAAATGAAATATATGGAAATAACAGGCAAAGTGGGAAATTGGATCTACAACTTCCTCAGAGAACGTCTACAGGTCGTCAAAATTCAAGGTATATCATCATCAGAATCGGAAGTACACAGCTCAGTACCACAAGGTACCAAAAGGTACCACAAGGTCCTTTTCATTATCATTCTAACAGACATACTGTAGACAGTGAAGTAAACAGCAACAGTCTAGTAACACAAAGATTAGCAGAAAAATCAGCGATGCAAATGAGGTGGAGGCCTTGCAGAGGGACACTAACAAACTATACAAATGGTCAGAAGACAATCAATATGACATTTAAGACTGAGAAATTTCAGCTCTTGAGATATGGTAGAAATGAGGAACTTAAACAGAATGCATTTTGTGCTCGAGATAGACAAGAAATTTAGAGAAGCACGAAAGCGATCGATTTGGGGGTAATAATGACCGATGATGTGAAATTCGAAACACAAAATCAGATAGCGATAAATAATGCAAAAAGAGTCGCGAGACAGGTACTAAGAACGTTTTAAAGAAGGTACAGGACAGTAATGATTCCCTGCTAAAAACACTGATTATACCAAAACATGAATACTGCTCAGTCTTGACGTCCCCATATAAGATGGCAGAAACTAATAGACTAGAAGAAACTCAGAGACATTTCACATCCAAGATTGATGGCTGCAATGAGCTCAATTTTCGTTAAAACTAACGAAAATATCATAACTTAACCTAACCAGTTGTCAAGGGCATACAGTTGACGTAACCGGGCATTCAATTAACCTAACCGGGCATTATATCCCATAGAATGAATTGTTTGTTTTATTTGTCCTTTAAATGTTTTGTTTTAATGTAATTGAACTAATATTTGTCTTCATGCTTCCCCCTTTTATAGTCCGCCTTGACCTCACATTCGTCCCCAAAGATAAAGTCAAATTATTTCAGGTCAGCACAAATTCAAGTCACAGGTCAGGCCAAGTTAGCACAAATTCAGGTCAGATCAGGTCAGCACAAATTAATTCAAGTCAGGTCAGGTCACTTCAGCGCAAATTCTTTTGTTGACTGAAGATATCTTTGTAGACCGCACGCTATAGTAACACCGAATACAGCTTATATACACCTAGAAGTTAATTATCAAGGATTAACTGACTAAACCTTCCCATCCTCTTATCAGGCGATAGTTAAGTGACCCTTCCGTCCTAACTTTGACCTGATGGCTGTACTTGTGTTGCCTGGGGATTTTTGGATGGTAATGTAAGAAAATTCTTAATTTTATTACATATAATTTTGTTAACAGACCATTAGATAGATTAAAATTTTGTATAGAGCCTATAAGAGTAGATTCAACAATTCTACGCTTAACATAATTATTAGATTTGAAAACAAATTTGCAATTATTCAAATCTATTACATGGTTATAGTCTCTGACATGACAGAATGCAGCACTTTTTCATTCCCCACCCTCACATCTCTATTATGTTCATAATTTTTTTTACCGAGTTCCCTCCTGTTTCTTCCACATATACATTATCAGGATATTTTTTACATGGTAATGTACAGGCTTAGGATAAATGTACACTTGAAAATGGGTAAATATGCATGCAGATATGCAGTAAAAATGCATTAATATGCATTTAAATATACAGTATCAAATATAGCTAAATATAGCTTTCAGGGAAAAATATAGCATTTTAATTTAATGGGAATATATTTATTAATGAAAGAAACCCTCGCATTTAAAATGTATGCCGTATGATAATAATTGATCCGCTACAAATGAAAAAAATACAGAAAAAAATCGTTTATAAATCATAATTACATTTAATCACATGTTGCTTTAAGTGTTCAAACGTCATTCTACGCCTGTTATCTGTCAGAATATTTTTGTACTCAGAGAATACTCGTTCCACGTCAACTGTAACTATAGGCGCAAATTCTAAGGCCAGGAAATCAGCAAGTTCAAATGGTTCTAAGACAGTGCTGCCAAATCTAGATAAAACAATGCTGCCAGATGTAAAATTTCTTTCAAATATACCCTGAAAACAGAAAAATAATGTATAAAATGCACAATCACTTAAAATGTCACAAATATGCAAAACCATTAAAAAATGCCTAAAATATGCATTTGCATATGCAAATATGCAAATGCATATTTATCCTGTCTCGTAATGTGTCTTTTTCATCTTTAGGTTTGTTCCTTATTAACATGTCATTTATGCAGTTATTATATTTGAATGCCACATTAATGTCTATTCTCTGACAAGTTTTCTTAAGCCCTTTCAAGTTATTGTTATAGGGAAGGACAATACTTTTCTTGTAATCCTTGTTTACAGTTGACCTGAAAGTATAAAAGGTTTTTCTGGCTGCTAAATGAGCGTTAAAAATGAACCACTTGGGATAATACAGATTTTTAAATATATTGTTGATTTTTTGTATCTCCTCATCAACATAAGAAGGGTGACAGATTCTATATGCTCTTAGGAACATTGAAGATACCATTGATTTTTTTACTTGTTCATCATGAAATGAAAAATAGTGAATGGAAGAGTTTGAATATACAGGGTGTCCCGTAAGTCTGGACCCATAGGGAAAAATAATAAAATTACAAAATAGTCCAAAAATTTATTACATAATCTGTTCAAAGTGTCCGCCGTTGTGTCGCACACATAGTTGAAGACGCAATCTCCACTGCGACAGCACTTTCTGAATCACAGTCGCAGAAATTTCTTGACACGCCTCCACAATGCGTGCTTTAAGGTGGAAAATGTTCTGAAGTTTGACCTCGTACACTTTGGCTTTCAAGTGGCCCCACAAATAAAACTCCAGCGGAGTAAGATCATAATAAAAAAATAATAAAAATAATAATAAAAAAATATATATATATTATAAATAAATTTTTGGACTATTTTGTAATTTTATTATTTTTCCCTATGGGTCCAGACTTACGGGACACCCTGTATACTACGCCATGGTGGTGTAGTGGTTAGCGTCGCTGACTACGAATCCATCAGCCCCGGGATCCAGACCCGGTGACGGCAGGAGGCACGCAGCAAAACCCAGCTCTTCATCCTTCCACACAATAAAGGAAGTGGTTGGTAGATAAATGGGTACCCTGGGTGGCATAGTGGTTAAGACGCTGGGCTGATGGTGGGGGCGTGGTTCGGATTCTGCGTTAAACTGTAAGTCTAAGGTGGAGTGACAAGCTTGACCTTCGTCAGAATGAACAATTCGGACGGAAGCTAACCAAAGGTTTTATATATATATATATATATATATATGTAGTCTATTCGAGCATCAAAAGCCTGTGAAGCTCGCATAAATAACGATAATAACAAATTTTGGATATTTGTTAAGAATCAAACGGGTGTCAAAAATGTCCTACCTCCGACAATCGATGGGGTGTCGGGGAGGATGAAATTGCAAAGCTGTGGAAAAACCACTATTCTAACATTCTTAACAGTGTGAGTAGGGATAAACTTAAGATAGACTGCAGCGAAACGATTGTGGGAGGGACAAGGGGAAATACTTTGATATCATTTTCTGAAGTAAAGAGGTTAATTAAAGAGTTAAAGACTGGTTCTGCGTCATGGGTGGATGACTTATTGAATGAGCACTTAAAATATGCAAATGACGTAGTATATCTGCATATATCATTGCTCCTATCAGCCATGCTTGCTCATAGCTATATCCCTGCACAGTTCATGAGGGTATATATCTTGCCCCTGGTCAAAAATAAGTACGGAGACATTCTGTCCAGCAATAATTACAGGCCTATTGCTGTCGCTTCCTGCTTCTCGAAACTACTAGAAAAACTCTTGTTACTCCGATTAAATGATTTCCTATGGACATCTAATCAGTTTGGCTTTAAAAGGTCCCACTCAACTGACTTTTGTACCAATGTACTTAAAGAGACAGTATCTCAATACAGTGACAGTAATTCAACTATTTATAGCTGTTTCTTAAATATAAGTAAGGCATATGATAAGGTGAACCACAATATTTTATTTGCAAAATTAGAAGAGAGGAAGGTTCCCATGTGCATATTAAATTTATTCAAATTTTGGTATTCCCACCAATCTTTCACTGTTAGGTGGGGCAATGTACTATCCGAGTGTTTTGGCTCCTCTTGCGGGGTGAGACAAGGCTCCTTGCTCTCCCCTATGCTGTTTAATGTGTATATTGACGGATTAATTGCTTCACTTAATGAGGCAACAGTGGGATGTTGTATAGATAACACAAGGATAAATAACTTAGTTTATGCCGATGATATGGTGTTAATAAGTCCCTCTGTTAAAGGTCTGGATCGGCTACTAAAAGTCTGCGAAGTGTATTCGCAGAAACATGATATTCTTTTTAATGTTACAAAAACTAAGGTTATGTAATTTCATCCTAAAAGCTGTAATTAGCCAGCTGATATAAGGTTTAAAATGAATGGTGAAGTAATTGAGGAAGTACAAGAGTTTAAGTATTTGGGTCAAACTATTACCAGCTGCTTGAGTGATGACTCGGATATAAGAAAACAATCTCGAAGCCTGTGTGCTAAAGCGAATATGACCATAATGAACTTTCGATTCTGTACAAGTGAAGCTGAAGACACTATCTTTCGTACTTTCTGCAGTAATATATACGGACAGCAACTGTGGGTGAATTATAAAAAAGGTTCTGGCAGAACCCTAAATTTGCTGTACAACAGGTCTTTTAGACTTACATAAATTACCCCTAAGATGCTCAGCTTCGCAAATGTTCGCTACCCGCAATGTTCCGAGCTTCCCGGAGCTAACAAGACGTGCTCAACACAGTCTAATGCAAAGAATTAAAAAATCAACCAACCCGATCATCCAAGCTATCCATGAGTCCTGCCATTTATCCTCTAAGCTAAGGACTTCTTGGTAAGAAAACGTCTGTTTGTAGCTCCACTTAACTTCGACATTACAGTATTATTTCTAATCAATTGTATATATTTCTATCCTTAGTATATGAACTGTCATTGTATTAATAATATTTGTCATATGGACTATAGTCTGCCAATAAACCTTTCATTTTTTCATTTTTCATTTTCATATATATTATATAATATATATATATATATATATATATATATAATATATATATATATATAATCTGGATGATTCCGGTGCTGTTCCTCCATCTCCTACCCCTCTGACTTTATTATGTCTGAAATTAGAATCTCTTCTAAAGATGTTTTTTCTGTCCTATCTGGGCTCAACTCTAGGAAAGCGTATGGTCCTGATGGTGTTCCTCCTGTTGTTCTTAAGAACTGTGCTTCTGTGCTGTCAGCCTGCCTAGGCAAACTCTTTCGTCTTTGTCTCTCATCTGGCACTTTTCCTTCCTGCTGGAAGTTCTCTTCCATTCAGCCTGTCCCAAAGAAGGGTGACCGCTCTCAACCCTCCAACTATCGTCCAATTACTTCGATTTCTTGCCTTTCCAAAGTTTTTGAAGCCATTCTTAATAGGAAGATTCTCAAACACCTTTCTTCTCACAATCTTCTTTCAGATCGTCAGTATGGATTCCGCAAGGGACGCTCTACTGGCGATCTTCTTGCATATCTCTCTGACTCTTGGTCATCCTTAACGTCAATTGTCGGTAAACTTTTGGAATCCGTAGTTAGGGATCGTATCGTCGATCACTTAGAAAGTCGCGATTTGATTAATAGTAGTCAGCATGGGTTTCAACGCCATAAATCTTGTTTAACTAATTTGTTGGAATTTTATAACGAAATAGTGCGCGAATACGATAGGCATAGAGCGGCTGACGTTATTTATCTAGACTTTAAAAAAGCGTTCGATACAGTTCCGCATAGAAGATTAATTGCAAAGGTTAAAGAGCACGGTATACGCGGTAAGGTAGCTAACTGGTTAGAGGAGTGGCTTCGTGCCAAGAAACAGAGGGTCGTTGTTAATGGTAGGGAATCGGGGTGGTTGGATGCAGGTAGCGGTGTCCCTCTGGGTTCAGTGTTAGACCCATTGCTATTCGTAATCTACATTAACGACATAGATGTAGGCTTGACCAGTAACGTGTCAAAATTCGCGGACGATACTAAAATAGGCGGTAAAGTGGAGTGGACGGATAAGTGGCAGATGCAATTAACGTAGACAAATGTAAAGTTTTGCATATAGGTTCTCGTAACAACAATTACGCGTACACGATGGATGATAGACAGTTAGCGTGCGTTGACGAGGAAGTAGATTTAGGCGTACGCGTATCTAAGGATTTACAAGTTAGGAACCAGTGCCTGGAGTCTTGCGCTAAAGCTAATAGGATGTTAAGCTTCATAGCGCGTAATTTTGAATTTAAGTCGAAGAATATTATATTGCCCCTTTACAAGTCTCTAGTCAGGTCTCACTTAGAATATGCCGTTCAGTTTTGGTGCCCGTATTTGTGTGAGGATATTGATAGGCTGGAAAGGGTTCAGCGACGCGCCACGAAACTAATTCCGTCACTACGCAACAAGTCTTACGAAGATAGGATTAAAGAGTTAGACTTGCATTCACTCGAAACTAGGAGATTAAGGGGGGAGCTTATTGAAGTTTTCAAAATCGTTAATAAAATCGATAACGTAAATGTTGACAAATTGTTCATTTTCGATAACAGTAATACTCGTAATAATAACGGATTTAAATTACGTGGCAGACGTTTCATTAATGACATCGCTAAAAACCTTTTTACGTTTAAAGTAATTGATAAATGAAATAATCTTCCCGCTTCCGTCGTGAACTCTACCAGCGTTAATATGTTTAAAAACCGGTTAGATAGGCATTTTAAAAATATTAACGTCGTTTAAAATAATAAAACAATTAGCAACAGTAGCTCTGGGGCCAATGATCGAGGTTTGAGTCTGTTGACGATTAATGCCAGCTTGTGACATGCCAGCGTGTGATATGCCAGCAACAAAATTATATAAAAAAAAAAAATTAGACTAACACGAACTTAGATGTAGCTCGTAGTGTAAACTAACCCAATTTTTGTTATACGCTTTCTACTTTTTTTTTTTATCCTCTCTTTATTTGTATATCTGTAGTTTGTATGGTATGACAGTGTTTGAGTTAAGACTGTGTTTGCATGGTTTGTAAGCGTTCTTATTTTACTTCTTTTCCTCTTTCACCCCTTTCCTATTCTCTTCGACTATTTTTCCGACTTGTCGGCAGTAGCCGGCGGATGATGATGGTGAGTCTCTCTCTCTCTTTTTCTGAATGAATATTAACCCACGAATGTTAACCCCCTACTCTCTTCTTTCTCTCGGGCTAACCTTAGAGTGGAACTTAGCGTCTTTGTTAGCCTTAGCTTCTGTAGATCTGAAGATCCTCCTTTCGGGATTTCGGTGAAACTTTTGCAATTGCGCCAGACATATTGAAAGCTTTAGATAGAGTCTGGTACAAATCTTTAATTTCCAAACTGCCCTCCTTAGGTTACTATCCTTCTATCTGTGCCTTCATCTATAATTTCCTTTCTGGCCGATCTATAGCTGCAGTTGTAGATGGCCACTGTTGTTCTCCTAAAGCTATTAACAGTGGTGTTCCTCAGGGTTCTGTCCCGTCACCAACTCTTTTCCTTTTATTTATTAATGATCTTTTAATTCGCACTTCCTCTCCTATTCACTCCTATGCCGATGATTCCACTCTTCACTTCTCCACCCGCTTCCCAAAGTGTCCCTCGCAGCAGTCATTCAATGATTCATGTAGGACGGCTATGGGACACCTGACCTCTGATCTTTCTGCTATATCTTGGGGCAGAGAAAACCTTGTGGCTTTCAATGCCTCAAAAACTGAGTTCCTTCATCTGTCAACTCGCAACAATCTTCCACACGACTATCCCCTTACCTTTCTTCTCTTAACATTCTTGGTGTTTCCTTTTCTCGTGATCTTTCCTGGAAAGATCACACATACTCTCTTTCTAAAACAGCTTCTAAGAGGTTAGGTGTACTGTACCGCCTCCGCAGTTTCTTCACCCCCACTCAGTTGCTCTTTCTGTACAGGGGTCTTGTTCACCCCTGTATGTAGTATGCTTCTCATGTGTAGGGGTGGTTCAACCCACACAGCCATACTTGACCGGGTGGAATCAGAGGCTTTTCGTCTCATCAATTCCCCGCCTCTTACTCACTGTCCTCAACCTCTCTCTCTTCGCCGCAATGTTGCCTCACTCTCTCTTTAGGATCGCTGTTATAACGGACATTGCTCTTCTGAACTCTCTAACTGCATGCCTCCTCATTTAAGGAGAGCACGCAGTACCAGACTCTCTACACCTTCTCATTCCTTTTCTGTCCAACTATCTAATGCAAGGGTTAATCGGTATTTTCAGTCCTTCTTCTACTCAACTGGTCAACTCTGGAACAATCTTCCTCAATCCATCTTTCCTCCTGTCTATGACCTCCCATCTTTCAAACGCAGAGTGTCTAGGCATCTCAAAAACCCTGGACCTTGATTTTTGCTCTCATCTTCTGTCGGGGTGGCGCTTTTGCGGGCATTTGCCCTTGGCTCCTCCTTCCTGCATAAAAAAAAGTATATTGACGCTTATAAGCATTTGCACAGAGAAATATTTCAGTTATATTCGTCCTTATCTTTTGTACCATGCATAAGATAGTTATAAAAAGTTTACCATTCGTTTGGAAAAACTTAACAAATAAAAAAATTAGTTCAACTCCAACATATGATGCAAAACATCAAAGAATTTGAGGAAAATAAAAAAAATTAAATGCAAAAGTTTTCGTACATTTAGAAAATTATTTAATTTGTGTGTCCACCCAAGTCTTGAAAATTTTCACATTTTTATCAGTGTGTGGCTGTTTATTGATTACAGACTGTTGGCAATTATGAATTCTAGATTTTTTCTGCGAATCTTCAGAATCTTCATGGAAGACGGATAACTGTACGGCCATTAGTAAGGAATGGGTCTTTGTGGTAAAGAGCTGTCTGCAGATCTTAAGAGATCTGTTATTGTTGCACACGAGTCTGAAAAGAGTTCTAAGAAGACAGGAAAAAAACTTCGAATTCCATTTACGAAAGTTGCTGCAGTTATAAAGAAATGGAAACGCTTTGGAACAATTAAAACCGTAACGAGGTATGGACAACCTTGCAAGATTTCTGAACGTACAGTTAGACGGACTGAAAGAATGGCTGCTGCGAATCCACGAGTAACTGCATGTAATATTTGCCAGACATTAAAACTATCTAAGATCTATGTCCATCCCTTTACTGTACGTCGTACATTGAGAAAGAATGGTTTGTATGGAAAAGTTTCATGAAAAAAACCTCTGCTACGAAAAGCGCACAAAGAAGTTCGTTTAAAGTACGCCAAGGATCATCAAAATGATAGGTTTGTATTCTGAAAGAAAGTTCTCTGGACAGACAAAACCGATTTGAATAATTCGGGAACAGCGAGCAATAGTGTGTTTGGCGAAAATAAAATACTACATTCGAGGAAAACCACATCGTTCCTGCGGTTAAATATGGTAGTGGTAGTTTGCTTCCTTGGGGATGCTTTAGACTTCTGGTCTAGGGAAGCTTGTCATCAATGGAAGATAATTGGAAGATAATTAGGAAGATAATTAGGATACAACAAAATGTTTTCATTGTAGTTAAAGTGAAGATATTACAAAAAAATGTTTACTTCAAAGTTGAAATCAAATAATTGGCAAACCCGTCAAGACGGGAATTTCAGGCTATAACACTTTCCTTTGAATTAGTCTATGCTATTGCTCAGTAATAATTAATTACTCAGATGTAGGTAATTAAATAGTTGGAAGATGAAAAATTCTATAAGTAATTTGGATTCTTGTATCAACTCTAAAAAGAAGAATACAAACACAAGCCGACACGGAGAATAAGATGTATTTATAAATAGTTAAATTATGTAGTGGACACTTTTAGCATTAATGGTGAGTCAATTTGAAACTTTTCCCATTCTAAAATATACTCTTTTAATGCTGAACTGAAAAAGGTATAAAGAAAAGACTGAAGGGCGGAGATTTCCCTAACACCTCGCTGGATTCTACTCAACCTCTATGTAGCTTATACGGATGCCTGTCTTATAAAACACCGACAGTTGACTAGAGTGAGGCACTACCAGCAATGGAGGCTGCCATGTGATCGGGACAGAATAGAGAATTTGAACATAGAGTGGAATATAATACGACGAATGAATGAGGAATCTAATTTCAACTTCTTTTTTTATTATTACTCGTGGCTCGACCCCATCTTTGTGGTTTTTCCTGGAATGAAAGTAGGAATTCACCTTTCATTGCTCCCAGTCACAACAGCTACAGTTCAGCGTTTTCGTCATTGAACATAATTTTGTGTTCTGAGAGAAGTCCCATTCTGCCTGATCAAGTGAATCAACTATTGAGCATATGAATTGGAGGACTAAAAGTAGCAGACACACGCGAAACCACCAAAGATGAAGAAGTTTGAGAAGTTCATTAAAAGTTGCGCAAAATTACAAGAAGCCAAGAAGGATGTCGATGTATTGCTTCATAGAAGGCGTGAGTAGCCAACTTTAATTTGTGTGATGATTTTAAAAGATGAATTAACCTAATAAAATGGGTGTGAAACATTTTTCAGTTTTTACTATGGTGCCATAAAGCCCACGTTCGCCCTCACAGTCTCACCCCTCGGCCCTCACCCCATTAAAAATTCGAATACCCTCTCTAATTTCAATTCCTGGGGAAAACTGTTGTGATCCCTCTCTCTGCTAACATTGTTGCTAATATTGTCTTTGGTAGCGCGGAGAGACACTGACTGAGGCGCATTGTGGTGGGAGGGGGAGGCGAACCGCGAATGTAAACACCCCGAAATCACGGTTAACTCCATGTCACGATCACGGATAAGTGCACAATGGTAACAATTAGTAAGTCATGGTTAATTCAATTGACGACAGTGAATCACGGATAACCGCGTGAATAAAATATGTGTATATACTGTATACCTCGTTAACTTCGTTGCGGTTCCGTGCGTCGGTCTCTCTTCACATGAAGATGAAGCTGGTGGCCCCGCCTCTAGGCTTGGCTTAGTGGAAGAGCGAGTTGCTCTGTTGCGCTCTCCACCGCACATAGCCAGGTACACCCTGCTCATCTGGTACAGTCCTGAGCCAGGCATTTAGTCTTCTCTTCAAGACTTCAACTTTGACCCCTGTAACGTTTCTGAGGTCCTTAGAAGGCTGGTTAAAAAGTCTTGGCCCCCTGACAACCAAGCTATTTTCCTTCAGTGCTGAGGAGGTCCCTTGTCGGGCCTTTAGTTTGGGAACACTACATATTCTGCCTTTCCTATTGTCCAGCGATGTTTGGATGGTAATTGGTTTAGTTTGAGGTTTGGTACTACTCGCTGATTTTTCTGCTGCTCTTTGTATCGTCCGCAAATGATGTTACTATACTGTTGCTGATAACTCCACTGTCTATATCTGTTAGCATGATAATGAACATGAGTGGGGCCAGCCCTTACCTTGTGGCACTGAGCCGCGTACTTCTGATTCTGATGATGATACACCTTGAATTTTGACGACCTGTAGTCGTTCTCTGAGGAGGTTATAGATCCATTTTCCCACTTTGCCTGTTATTCCCATATGTTTCATTTTATGTGCTATTATACGATGATCACACTTGTCGAAAACTTTAGCAAAATCCGTATACATGACATCATAGTTTTCATTGCCTTCAAGTGCATCTAGGATATTGTTATAATGCTCTATAAGTTGAGAAAAGCATGATCTTCCCGATCGGGATCCGTGCTGATTTTCGTTGAATCTTTCCATTTTATTTATTGAATTGTAGAAGGTGCGATTAAATGAGTTATACCATAAATTCCGTTTTTTGTAAATACGTTTAGGAAACGATATTTATTGGGCATTCCCTACAAAATCTATAACGAATATTCTAAGTACTATAATTGTTTTAGTTTAAAATGCTGAATTTTATAGTTTGAGGGAATTTAATGTAAAATAAGTCTGGCGCTCTATTAGTTCGATGACTTCTGAAATGTAAATAAGTCCACAGAGGAGCTGGTCTATCTATGTTCGACTCTTGAAAAACAAACAATTTTATAGTTTGGGAGAAATTAATATAAAATAAAATAAGTCTGGTACAGGGGCGTGCGGTCAGTGGAAGCAAGGCAAGCAATGCTTCCCTATTATAAAAATGTGCAAAGGAAAAAAGTCTTTTGCAATGTTTGAATGTGACACTATTTTTCCATCCTCAATAACAGCCCGATCTATGGTGGCCCACTACCCGAATACGTGCGAGAGTATGCAGTGGAAAGGTGGGCACTACACTCTCAGATATGCATCCTTTCGAGCCTCGATTTTATCTTTTTTTTCTTATTTGGAAAATTGGCTATCTTAGAATAAGAGCACTATTGACAACAAAAATCATTTATTGACAAAGAATATATTGGATGGTTTTCAAAATGTTACCTACGTCAATAAGTTTTCGAATAAACGTAATCATAATTAACATAAATCTTCAAATTCTCCTATCGTTTGTTCCACTATAGTAAAAAGAAGCATTCTTAGAAATGGGCACAGCGACAGTAATACTTCAATGGGGCTTAACTCCAAAAATCTTTCACGCAAATTTGGTACTAATAGAATCTATTCATTGATACCAAACTTGCGTGATCAGTTGGAGTTAAAAGGCTCACTCTGCCACTTGCCACATTGACTGCAGAAATTAAACGAACCTCAAAGATATTAATATGCTTTTTGTGAGCTAGAATCTTGAGCTAAAGATGGAGAAAAGATAACATGAGTGATAAATTATGCATAATTACTATTTTATCTATTCATGATGCACAATAAACAAATAACTACAAGAAATTCAAGATATAATTGTATAGTTAATTTTCTACCAACATCTGAAAAGTGTGGCTCTTTCCTCTTGTGAAAAAAGCCTCTGGCCACTGGTTTTCCCACCTGACGATTGTAGTTTTAAATTCATACCCGAGACAAGTTTATTTTGTGAACTTTTTGTGTATGATTACTTTTGTGTTAAAAGTGACACCCTACATATTTGAATAATGGATATGGAAAATGATAATAGAGAGTGTAATTATGTCATTGAAAGCTTACTAGTGAACAAATTCAGCACAAAGAGTTTTGGTGAAAAAGAAAACATCATAAGAAATGGACGTCCCAAGCCATTTATTAGTTTGACTGGTAGAACAAAGCAGTGCACGCGAAAATTCAATGTGACTCAATATGAGAAAACATCATGGATGACTGGATGTGTTAATTTACAGACGCTTTTTTGCTGGCCATGCTTATTGTTCAATAGTGAATTAGGGCCATGGAATTCAACTGGATTTTGTGATTTAAATAATATGCATAAAGCTATCGAAAGACATGAGAATTCCTCAAATCATATAATTTCTGCAATTAACCTTGCTAAATTTGGAAAATCTCGGATTGACTTACAACTGAGTCGCCAACATAAAGTGAGTATAAAAATTCACAATAAAAGAGTTAAAACAAATAGAGACATTTTGAAAAGATCAACTGACGTGGTGTGTTATTTGGGAGAGCAACAGTTAGTATTTTGAGGACATGATGAATCACAAGAGTCAAATAACCGAGGTAATTACGTGGAATTGCTAAATTTATGTAAAGAATATGATCCACTATTGAATTCTCATCTAGAGTGTTCTAGTGTATTTTCTGGCCTATCAAATAGAATTCAAAATGACCTCATTGATAGTGTAGGGGAAATATTGTTAAATAAAAGTAAGAGTGAAATAAAAGATGCCCCTTTCGTGGCTCTTATTTTCGATGAAACGATTGATGCTAGAACTGTATCTCAGCTTTCAAGTGTTGTGCGATATGTTACTATAGATGGGAAAGTTCGTGAAAGGTTTCTGGGATTTACAGATGTTAGTGCAGACCGAACAGCTCTTGGCCTTTCGAAGTGGGTGTTCAAATTAGTTGATGAATTAAATATTGAATCAAAATTTGTTGCACAAACTTATGATAGGGCAGGTGTGATGTCCGGAAAGTTAAATGGGCTTGAAAAGAAAGTTAGGGAAAAATATCCAAAAGCGCTTTTTATTCATTGCATGGCCCATAGATTGAATTTAGTTTTGTCGCAATCTATGACGAACATAAAGGAATGCGAGAAATTTTTCACAAAACTTAAAACCTTTTCTTTATTTTTCTCAAAGTCAACAAAGCGTGTTCATCTTTTACATTGTGAAGTGAAGAAAAGATTCCCAAAAGTGGCCCCTACTCGATGGAGTTACAATCACTGCTTGGTTGAAACAGTTTCGGAGTTCAAGGAAGAACTGATTGACCTATTTCAAATTACTGTTGATAATGGTAGTGATTGGGATACTGAAACTTATATCTGTGCCCAAGCAATTTCGTCTAACTTTAAAGATTTTGAGTTCAATTTATTGTTGAATATATTTGCTAGCATCTTCCCACACACAAATGTCATATTTGACATTCTACAGAATAGAATATTTGACATATCCTATTGCATGAATAAAGTAAATGAACTGGTGACTATTCTGCAAAAGAAGAAACGATTTCGATGAACTTTGGTCAGCAGTTGATGGAATCTATCCTCAAAATAAGTGAAAAAGAAATGACCCTGTCGAAGATAAAGGTAAGATACAGAAGGCTATTTTATGAAATTTTGGATGCAATTTTTGGCCAAATCGAAACTAGGTTTCAAAGTTTAAAAAATATAGCCTTTCTTCAGCTACTGGATATTAAAAAACAGGAAGACAACATAAGGAAATTTTCTGAGTCACCTTTTCAATCATTGCAAGATAATTATGGAGAATATTTTGATATTCTTCGCTTGAGAAGTGAGCTTTCGGTTTTGTATACTGAATCCGATTTGAAAGAAAAACCTATGAACGAGTTACTTTACTATTTTATTTGCGAAATGCCGAGCTAGATACAGCCCTACATCAACGGACAAAGTTTTGTGAATTAGCTTTGAATCTTCCAGCGACGAGCACAACAATTGAGCGTTCTATCTCCCATTTGAAAAGAATACACAGCTACACAAGAAATGCACAAGGGCAAGACAGACTTAATAGTCTAGCTTTAATCTCGATTGAGAGAACGCTTCTCAAAGAAATGAAGAACGATCGTTTCTATGAAGACTTAGCACAATCTGGCATCTGACCTTGAAACGTGATGGTCTAAAATGAAAAATAATTGGGTAAAAGAGGAAAAAAATGAATATGTTACCGCGAAATACAATGTATTTTTAATATAAAGTTGTATTAATATTTTTCGTAATAAGGTTTAAAGAAACACGTGTCTTAAAGGTAAATTTGTATTCTGGTATCTAATCTTAAAACATGAGGGGCTAAAATGCGAAAAATAATTGGGTAAAAGAGGAAAAATGAATAAGTTACCCCTAATTTAATTTCTATTTTGTTTTAAAAGTCATATTAATGCTTTTTATGTTATAGTTTAAAGATAAATTTGTATATTAAGGTGAAACTTTGGTTTTGTATTAAACTTAGTTTATCGTATTCGATTTTTTGTTTAAAAGATCGTCCACCCAACGTCACATCGGCTTCGTGGTGTTCCACCATAAGGAGCTCTAATAATAGTGTTGCTATTTTCTTGGAAACCTTGTCGGTCTATCCCATGGTCTCATAAACATATTTGTTTATACTTAATATCTTTGCCCGTTAATTGGGTCGTATTTAGAGACCTTGTCGGTCTATCAGTTACTGGTAATTAAAAGCCGTGGATAAGGTGGGTTTGGTTAGGTGATGGTAAGCAATACTTAGACGATTGGTGGTTGTGGTGGTGGTTGTTCGGCATGCTCGTATATTGGGATAGAGCCTTTACGTGCATCTGTTTATATACGTTGCGTGTGTGAGCGATAATAGGGAATCTATGAGCGTGTGCATATATAGTTGGGAAGTGTGTGTACGTTTTTAGATCAAAAGGCTGCTCAGTATCTATGAGTGTGTGTATATATATATATATATATATATATATATATATATATATATATCTATAGTCGGTGTGTGAGTGTGTGTGTGTGTGATAATAGGGAATCTATAAGCGTATATAGAGTCGGGAAGTGTGTGTGTGTGTGCGCGCGTGCGCTTTTAGATCAAATGATTGCTCAAAAGTTAATAATATATACACTGTGCCAACTGGCTGATATGCCAGACGACACTGCCTTCTAAGCCAGATTAAGCCAACTGGCTGAAAGACACTTATAAGGCAACTGATGCTGTCACGAAATCTTATTATGCGTCTGGCGGAGCCAGACGTCGGATGCTTTGTCTTCCTCTCTTAGGTTAGGTATACCTCTTTTGGGGTGAGGCTGTCCCATTCTCTCCCCCAAAGTCTCCTAGGTTAGGTGGACTACCCCAGTTTGCTGGCGGCGTTCCCCGATATTTTGGCACCCTGGGGGGTGGGAGTGGCACTGGTGGAGGGGGTTGCCCTGCGGGGGTGCACCCTCCAACATTTGACTAACATTGCAATTGCTCTGCACTCTCTCCTTTTGCAGCCATACTATCTGCTGTATTGTGTACTATATCTGAATACGAATAAAAATCATATTAACTAATTTTCATTATTCATGTGAGATTTTCCCAATTATTTATTTCTTAATTCTTTTAACAAATAGGTTTCCTATTTCGAAAGAAGAAATTGCAAAATTAATTAAATTACACTTACCCGAACATTTTATAATCAACTTTTAATTCTGGCAAATACAAGTTAATTCAGTGTTTTAATTATCTATTTTTAAATTAGATCCTTTGTTTTCTTTACATTTCACAAATTAAATTTCAGATCATGAAACGGAATCGGAATTTGGAGGCAAACTTTATGATAAAAATTGGAAGTCGAGAAAACCTTTCTTTTATACTGAAGGCATTTTCTATTTAATAATTATAATCATTCAGGAGGGCCAGAAGCTGGTACAGCGCTCAGGAAAACTAATGTGGTCCATTGCCCTAACTCCTCTATTGGTATTATTACCAGCACATCGGGGTTCGAGCTCCCGTCCTCAGTGTCTTCATTTCGCTTACAGTAGGCCAGGTAGAATTTTTATATGAAAAAGGTACATATTGTGAGGGGTTTGAATGGAACAACAGGACCCCCCCCCTCATATAATTATTTTCGCTGTTTAAAGCCTCCTACCCCTGGCACAATTTTTCACTTTTTGACCTATATTGAAGAATATTCCATTTATACGAGACTTACTCTACATTCAGGTTTTTGATGGCATAAATCTTTATCAGTATAATATTTTATTTAATAATGTACAGTATTAGGAAAATTAATTAAGTACAACAATATATTCAGAAGAAAAAATTAGAGGCATAATAAATGTGCTAAAATTCAATTCACTTTTTCATTGTTCCTTATCACATCAAAAGGGAAGAAATTTTCAATATCATTAGGAAATTTTATTTTATATGTTTCTTACTCATTTCACTGTGCCTTCCATTCAAACTTGAGCAGTTTTCGCCTTGATTCTAATGAGTTAAGATAAACTTTTAACGGTTGTCATATCCTATTCTTTCCCGACATGCCTTTGTTACTAGGTTCACTGCCCTTTCCACACTTTGACTGTGGCATGGAAAAGAAGCTATCTCCAGTAGCTTACATCGAGCCTGTAGTAGCTCATCATCGCTAAAATTGTTTAGCAGTGGTGGAGGAGTAATGATCTCTTTTTGCCAATCGATCATCTCGGTGTAGTCAGTAGATTGGAAATTGAGGGTTCGAGGCAACTCAAAGTTTCTGGTACCTGAAAATCCTGTTCTTGAAAGGATGATTTTCTGAATAGCTTGCTCCCTAATTTCTAGTCTCTTGTCAGTTGCCATTGATATGAGTATATTTTCTGGGTGGGCAAAGTAGGCGTTATCCTTTAATACTGGTTCTATGATTGATCTATGTTGTTCATCTAAATTTCGAAGCAAGCACATTAAATGCCAAAAGTTATATGTACCATCAGTTGCATTAGGATGAGATTTTATCCAGAACCACCCTGGAGCATAGAACTGCATAATAATTTTGACTATATCTTGAAGGTTTTTATCGGGATTTGGCGTTGAGATATATAATCGAAGGACCCTGTTGGCTAGAGTTAGTCAGCGAGAATGGTGAAGGGTACCTGGGGATCGAGTGGACAGATCTTGAGAAGTGTCTCTAGTTTGCACCGCCAGACACATATCATAGATATATCTTTGATCACTGCTTAGCTCCTTCACAACATTTGTTGGAATTTCTTTAATGTTTCCCTTTACACGAGAATATTTGACTACCTCCAATTTTGTTAAGTCTGTTTTCAGTTTATTCCCAATTGAACCCATAAAAGTATTTGGACCTGTTGTTTTACCATCAATGGCTTTGTAGACGTGCATAAAAGGCAGCTCATTCAAATGCAAGAGGCACACCAACCACTGCATGGTCTGTTAAGATGAATTTCAACCAGTTTTATGGCTCCACCAATTTGTAGACGTGCATAAAGGCAGCTCATTCAAATGCAAGAGGCACACCAACCACTGCACTGGTCTGTTAAGATGAATTTCAACCAGTTTTATGGCTCCACCAATTTTTCCTGTATTTACAGGAGTACCATCACACAGTAAAGCTTTGATAGTACCTGTGCTGTTCGAGTCTGTAATAATAGTTATCAACTCTTCTGCTATGCAGCGAGCAGTTCCATTATCTGGTGTGACATGGTCTACATGGATGCTTCCAGGTTCTTTCACAATAACATAGTGTTCTTCTTTTTTCTTTCACTTTTAGTTAATGTGTTATCTTTCTTTCCATCAAATCCAAGGCACTCCATCTTCAGATTTTCGGATTTAGACCTAAAAGTATTTGTATCACCCATGCCATTTCTTTCTCTTTCTAATTTGTTTCTGTCATGTTGGTATGGTTAAGGATCCCACATCTTTTAAAGCTGCATTGACTATTGCAGCTGCAGCTCTACAACTTACACGATAACGATCTGCTGTTAATGCTAGGTTTTTATAGGAGTGCCTGTTCTGAATGTTCTCAGTCAATTCTAAATCGGCCTCATAATCACACCCTGACTCTCTGAATCTACATCCATGTCTTCTTCGATATTTTCTATAAATTCCAATGGTAAAACATTGGTGGCTTCAGTCATTTCTTCTTGTGCTTTTAGTTGACGATTTTGTGCTTCTTGGGCTCTTGCTGACGATCTCTTCTTTGTTGAACTAGCTATGCGATCAATTGGTCCTAACTGATTTTTTCTTTGGTTTTGACCCACAAAAGACTCCCATTCTGCCATTGGTATTTTATCCTTACACTTGCAACATTTCCTATCAATTCCCTTATCATAGCATTCACTGATTATACCATGAATACTGCTCAGTCTTGACGTCCCCATATAAGATGGCAGAAACTAATAGACTAGAAGAAACTCAGAGACATTTCACATCCAAGATTGATGGCTGCAATGAGCTCAATTTTCGTTAAAACTAACGAAAATATCATAACTTAACCTAACCAGTTGTCAAGGGCATGCAGTTGACGTAACCGGGCATTCAATTAACCTAACCGGGCATTATATCCCATAGAATGAATTGTTTGTTTTATTTGTCCTTTAAATGTTTTGTTTTAATGTAATTGAACTAATATTTGTCTTCATGCTTCCCCCTTTTATAGTCCGCCTTGACCTCACATTCGTCCCCAAAGATAAAGTCAAATTATTTCAGGTCAGCACAAATTCAAGTCACAGGTCAGGCCAGGTCAGCACAAATTCAGGTCAGATCAGGTCAGCACAAATTAATTCAAGTCAGGTCAGGTCACTTCAGCGCAAATTCTTTTGTTGACTGAAGATATCTTTGTAGACCGCACGCTATAGTAACACCGAATACAGCTTATATACACCTAGAAGTTAATTATCAAGGATTAACTGACTAAACCTTCCCATCCTTTATCAGGCGATAGTTAAGTGACCCTTCCGTCCTAACTTTGACCTGATGGCTGTACTTGTGTTGCCTGGGGATTTTTGGATGGTAATGTAAGAAAATTCTTAATTTTATTACATATAATTTTGTTAACAGACCATTAGATAGATTAAAATTTTGTATAGAGCCTATAAGAGTAGATTCAACAATTCTACGCTTAACATAATTATTAGATTTGAAAACAAATTTGCAATTATTCAAATCTATTACATGGTTATAGTCTCTGACATGACAGAATGCAGCACTTTTTCATTCCCCACCCTCACATCTCTATTATGTTCATAATTTTTTTTACCGAGTTCCCTCCTGTTTCTTCCACATATACATTATCAGGATATTTTTTACATGGTAATGTACAGGCTTAGGATAAATGTACACTTGAAAATGGGTAAATATGCATGCAGATATGCAGTAAAAATGCATTAATATGCATTTAAATATACAGTATCAAATATAGCTAAATATAGCTTTCAGGGAAAAATATAGCATTTTAATTTAATGGGAATATATTTATTAATGAAAGAAACACTCTCATTTAAAATGTATGCCGTATGATAATAATTGATCCGCTACAAATGAAAAAAATACAGAAAAAAATCGTTTATAAATCATAATCACATTTAATCACATGTTGCTTTAAGTGTTCAAACGTCATTCTACGCCTGTTATCTGTCAGAATATTTTTGTACTCAGAAAATACTCGTTCCACGTCAACTGTAACTATAGGCGCAAATTCTAAGGCCAGGAAATCAGCAAGTTCAAATGGTTCTAAGACAGTGCTGCCAAATCTAGATAAAACAATGCTGCCAGATGTAAAATTTCTTTCAAATATACCCTGAAAACAGAAAAATAATGTATAAAATGCACAATCACTTAAAATGTCACAAATATGCAAAACCATTAAAAAATGCCTAAAATATGCATTTGCATATGCAAATATGCAAATGCATATTTATCCTGTCTCGTAATGTGTCTTTTTCATCTTTAGGTTTGTTCCTTATTAACATGTCATTTATGCAGTTATTATATTTGAATGCCACATTAATGTCTATTCTCTGACAAGTTTTCTTAAGCCCTTTCAAGTTATTGTTATAGGGAAGGACAATACTTTTCTTGTAATCCTTGTTTACAGTTGACCTGAAAGTATAAAAGGTTTTTCTGGCTGCTAAATGAGCGTTAAAAATGAACCACTTGGGATAATACAGATTTTTAAATATACTGTATTGTTGATTTTTTGTATCTCCTCATCAACATAAGAAGGGTGACAGATTCTATATGCTCTTAGGAACATTGAAGATACCATTGATTTTTTTACTTGTTCATCATGAAATGAAAAATAGTGAATGGAAGAGTTTGAATATATACTACGCCATGGTGGTGTAGTGGTTAGCGTCGCTGACTACGAATCCATCAGCCCCGGGATCCAGACCCGGTGACGGCAGGAGGCACGCAGCAAAACCCAGCTCTTCATCCTTCCACACAATAAAGGAAGTGGTTGGTAGATAAATGGGTACCCTGGGTGGCATAGTGGTTAAGACGCTGGGCTGATGGTGGGGGCGTGGTTCGGATTCTGCGTTAAACTGTAAGTCTAAGGTGGAGTGACAAGCTTGACCTTCGTCAGAATGAACAATTCGGACGGAAGCTAACCAAAGGTTTTATATATATATATATATATATATATATATGTAGTCTATTCGAGCATCAAAAGCCTGTGAAGCTCGCATAAATAACGATAATAACAAATTTTGGATATTTGTTAAGAATCAAACGGGTGTCAAAAATGTCCTACCTCCGACAATCGATGGGGTGTCGGGGAGGATGAAATTGCAAAGCTGTGGAAAAACCACTATTCTAACATTCTTAACAGTGTGAGTAGGGATAAACTTAAGATAGACTGCAGCGAAACGATTGTGGGAGGGACAAGGGGAAATACTTTGATATCATTTTCTGAAGTAAAGAGGTTAATTAAAGAGTTAAAGACTGGTTCTGCGTCAGGGGTGGATGACTTATCGAATGAGCACTTAAAATATGCAAATGACGTAGTATATCTGCATATATCATTGCTCCTATCAGCCATGCTTGCTCATAGCTATATCCCTGCACAGTTCATGAGGGTATATATCTTGCCCCTGGTCAAAAATAAGTACGGAGACATTCTGTCCAGCAATAATTACAGGCCTATTGCTGTCGCTTCCTGCTTCTCGAAACTACTAGAAAAACTCTTGTTACTCCGATTAAATGATTTCCTATGGACATCTAATCAGTTTGGCTTTAAAAGGTCCCACTCAACTGACTTTTGTACCAATGTACTTAAAGAGACAGTATCTCAATACAGTGACAGTAATTCAACTATTTATAGCTGTTTCTTAAATATAAGTAAGGCATATGATAAGGTGAACCACAATATTTTATTTGCAAAATTAGAAGAGAGGAAGGTTCCCATGTGCATATTAAATTTATTCAAATTTTGGTATTCCCACCAATCTTTCACTGTTAGGTGGGGCAATGTACTATCCGAGTGTTTTTGGCTCCTCTTGCGGGGTGAGACAAGGCTCCTTGCTCTCCCCTATGCTGTTTAATGTGTATATTGACGGATTAATTGCTTCACTTAATGAGGCAACAGTGGGATGTTGTATAGATAACACAAGGATAAATAACTTAGTTTATGCCGATGATATGGTGTTAATAAGTCCCTCTGTTAAAGGTCTGGATCGGCTACTAAAAGTCTGCGAAGTGTATTCGCAGAAACATGATATTCTTTTTAATGTTACAAAAACTAAGGTTATGTAATTTCATCCTAAAAGCTGTAATTAGCCAGCTGATATAAGGTTTAAAATGAATGGTGAAGTAATTGAGGAAGTACAAGAGTTTAAGTATTTGGGTCAAACTATTACCAGCTGCTTGAGTGATGACTCGGATATAAGAAAACAATCTCGAAGCCTGTGTGCTAAAGCGAATATGACCATAATGAACTTTCGATTCTGTACAAGTGAAGCTGAAGACACTATCTTTCGTACTTTCTGCAGTAATATATACGGACAGCAACTGTGGGTGAATTATAAAAAAGGTTCTGGCAGAACCCTAAATTTGCTGTACAACAGGTCTTTTAGACTTACATAAATTACCCCTAAGATGCTCAGCTTCGCAAATGTTCGCTACCCGCAATGTTCCGAGCTTCCCGGAGCTAACAAGACGTGCTCAACACAGTCTAATGCAAAGAATTAAAAAATCAACCAACCCGATCATCCAAGCTATCCATGAGTCCTGCCATTTATCCTCTAAGCTATGGACTTCTTGGTAAGAAAACGTCTGTTTGTAGCTCCACTTAACTTCGACATTACAGTATTATTTCTAATCAATTGTATATATTTCTATCCTTAGTATATGAACTGTCATTGTATTAATAATATTTGTCATATGGACTATAGTCTGCCAATAAACCTTTCATTTTTTCATTTTTCATTTCATTTATTATTATATAATTATAATATATATATATATATATATATATATATATATATATATATCTATATATATATATATATATATATGTATATATATATATATAAATAATCTGGATGATTCCGGTGCTGTTCCTCTATCTCCTACCCCTCTGACTTTATTATGTCTGAAATTAGAATCTCTTCTAAAGATGTTTTTTCTGTCCTATCTGGGCTCAACTCTAGGAAAGCGTATGGTCCTGATGGTGTTCCTCCTGTTGTTCTTAAGAACTGTGCTTCTGTGCTGTCAGCCTGCCTAGGCAAACTCTTTCGTCTTTGTCTCTCATCTGGCACTTTTCCTTCCTGCTGGAAGTTCTCTTCCATTCAGCCTGTCCCAAAGAAGGGTGACCGCTCTCAACCCTCCAACTATCGTCCAATTACTTCGATTTCTTGCCTTTCCAAAGTTTTTGAAGCCATTCTTAATAGGAAGATTCTCAAACACCTTTCTTCTCACAATCTTCTTTCAGATCGTCAGTATGGATTCCGCAAGGGACGCTCTACTGGCGATCTTCTTGCATATCTCTCTGACTCTTGGTCATCCTTAACGTCAATTGTCGGTAAACTTTTGGAATCCGTAGTTAGGGATCGTATCGTCGATCACTTAGAAAGTCGCGATTTGATTAATAGTAGTCAGCATGGGTTTCAACGCCATAAATCTTGTTTAACTAATTTGTTGGAATTTTATAACGAAATAGTGCGCGAATACGATAGGCATAGAGCGGCTGACGTTATTTATCTAGACTTTAAAAAAGCGTTCGATACAGTTCCGCATAGAAGATTAATTGCAAAGGTTAAAGAGCACGGTATACGCGGTAAGGTAGCTAACTGGTTAGAGGAGTGGCTTCGTGCCAAGAAACAGAGGGTCGTTGTTAATGGTAGGGAATCGGGGTGGTTGGATGCAGGTAGCGGTGTCCCTCTGGGTTCAGTGTTAGACCCATTGCTATTCGTAATCTACATTAACGACATAGATGTAGGCTTGACCAGTAACGTGTCAAAATTCGCGGACGATACTAAAATAGGCGGTAAAGTGGAGTGGACGGATAAGTGGCAGATGCAATTAACGTAGACAAATGTAAAGTTTTGCATATAGGTTCTCGTAACAACAATTACGCGTACACGATGGATGATAGACAGTTAGCGTGCGTTGACGAGGAAGTAGATTTAGGCGTACGCGTATCTAAGGATTTACAAGTTAGGAACCAGTGCCTGGAGTCTTGCGCTAAAGCTAATAGGATGTTAAGCTTCATAGCGCGTAATTTTGAATTTAAGTCGAAGAATATTATATTGCCCCTTTACAAGTCTCTAGTCAGGTCTCACTTAGAATATGCCGTTCAGTTTTGGTGCCCGTATTTGTGTGAGGATATTGATAGGCTGGAAAGGGTTCAGCGACGCGCCACGAAACTAATTCCGTCACTACGCAACAAGTCTTACGAAGATAGGATTAAAGAGTTAGACTTGCATTCACTCGAAACTAGGAGATTAAGGGGGGAGCTTATTGAAGTTTTCAAAATCGTTAATAAAATCGATAACGTAAATGTTGACAAATTGTTCATTTTCGATAACAGTAATACTCGTAATAATAACGGATTTAAATTACGTGGCAGACGTTTCATTAATGACATCGCTAAAAACCTTTTTACGTTTAAAGTAATTGATAAATGAAATAATCTTCCCGCTTCCGTCGTGAACTCTACCAGCGTTAATATGTTTAAAAACCGGTTAGATAGGCATTTTAAAAATATTAACGTCGTTTAAAATAATAAAACAATTAGCAACAGTAGCTCTGGGGCCAATGATCGAGGTTTGAGTCTGTTGACGATTAATGCCAGCTTGTGACATGCCAGCGTGTGATATGCCAGCAACAAAATTATATTAAAAAAAAAAAATTAGACTAACACGAACTTAGATGTAGCTCGTAGTGTAAACTAACCCAATTTTTGTTATACGCTTTCTACTTTTTTTTTTATCCTCTCTTTATTTGCATATCTGTAGTTTGTATGGTATGACAGTGTTTGAGTTAAGACTGTGTTTGCATGGTTTGTAAGCGTTCTTATTTTACTTCTTTTCCTCTTTCACCCCTTTCCTATTCTCTTCGACTATTTTTCCGACTTGTCGGCAGTAGCCGGCGGATGATGATGGTGAGTCTCTCTCTCTCTTTTTCTGAATGAATATTAACCCACGAATGTTAACCCCCTACTCTCTTCTTTCTCTCGGGCTAACCTTAGAGTGGATCTTAGGGTCTTTGTTAGCCTTAGCTTCTGTAGATCTGAAGATCCTCCTTTCGGGATTTCGGTGAAACTTTTGCAATTGCGCTAGACATATCGAAAGCTTTAGATAGAGTCTGGTACAAATCTTTAATTTCCAAACTGCCCTCCTTCGGTTACTATCCTTCTATCTGTGCCTTCATCTATAATTTCCTTTCTGGCCGATCTATAGCTGCAGTTGTAGATGGCCACTGTTGTTCTCCTAAAGCTATTAACAGTGGTGTTCCTCAGGGTTCTGTCCCGTCACCAACTCTTTTCCTTTTATTTATTAATGATCTTTTAATTCGCACTTCCTCTCCTATTCACTCCTATGCCGATGATTCCACTCTTCACTTCTCCACCCGCTTCCCAAAGTGTCCCTCGCAGCAGTCATTCAATGATTCATGTAGGACGGCTATGGGACACCTGACCTCTGATCTTTCTGCTATATCTTGGGGCAGAGAAAACCTTGTGGCTTTCAATGCCTCAAAAACTGAGTTCCTTCATCTGTCAACTCGCAACAATCTTCCACACGACTATCCCCTTACCTTTCTTCTCTTAACATTCTTGGTTTCCTTTTCTCGTGATCTTTCCTGGAAAGATCACACATACTCTCTTTCTAAAACAGCTTCTAAGAGGTTAGGTGTACTGTACCGCCTCCGCAGTTTCTTCACCCCCACTCAGTTGCTCTTTCTGTACAGGGGTCTTGTTCACCCCTGTATGTAGTATGCTTCTCATGTGTAGGGGTGGTTCAACCCACACAGCCATACTTGACCGGGTGGAATCAGAGGCTTTTCGTCTCATCAATTCCCCGCCTCTTACTCACTGTCTTCAATCTCTCTCTCTTCGCCGCAATGTTGCCTCACTCTCTCTTTAGGATCGCTGTTATAACGGACATTGCTCTTCTGAACTCTCTAACTGCATGCCTCCTCATTTAAGGAGAGCACGCAGTACCAGACTCTCTACACCTTCTCATTCCTTTTCTGTCCAACTATCTAATGCAAGGGTTAATCGGTATTTTCAGTCCTTCTTCTACTCAACTGGTCAACTCTGGAACAATCTTCCTCAATCCATCTTTCCTCCTGTCTATGACCTCCCATCTTTCAAACGCAGAGTGTCTAGGCATCTCAAAAACCCTGGACCTTGATTTTTGCTCTCATCTTCTGTCGGGGTGGCGCTTTTGCGGGCATTTGCCCTTGGCTCCTCCTTCCTGCATAAAAAAAAGTATATTGACGCTTATAAGCATTTGCACAGAGAAATATTTCAGTTATATTCGTCCTTATCTTTTGTACCATGCATAAGATAGTTATAAAAAGTTTACCATTCGTTTGGAAAAACTTAACAAATAAAAAAATTAGTTCAACTCCAACATATGATGCAAAACATCAAAGAATTTGAGGAAAATAAAAAAAATTAAATGCAAAAGTTTTCGTACATTTAGAAAATTATTTAATTTGTGTGTCCACCCAAGTCTTGAAAATTTTCACATTTTTATCAGTGTGTGGCTGTTTATTGATTACAGACTGTTGGCAATTATGAATTCTAGATTTTTTCTGCGAATCTTCAGAATCTTCATGGAAGACGGATAACTGTACGGCCATTAGTAAGGAATGGGTCTTTGTGGTAAAGAGCTGTCTGCAGATCTTAAGAGATCTGTTATTGTTGCACACGAGTCTGAAAAGAGTTCTAAGAAGACAGGAAAAAAACTTCGAATTCCATTTACGAAAGTTGCTGCAGTTATAAAGAAATGGAAACGCTTTGGAACAATTAAAACCGTAACGAGGTATGGACAACCTTGCAAGATTTCTGAACGTACAGTTAGACGGACTGAAAGAATGGCTGCTGCGAATCCACGAGTAACTGCATGTAATATTTGCCAGACATTAAAACTATCTAAGATCTATGTCCATCCCTTTACTGTACGTCGTACATTGAGAAAGAATGGTTTGTATGGAAAAGTTTCATGAAAAAAACCTCTGCTACGAAAAGCGCACAAAGAAGTTCGTTTAAAGTACGCCAAGGATCATCAAAATGATAGGTTTGTATTCTGAAAGAAAGTTCTCTGGACAGACAAAACCGATTTGAATAATTCGGGAACAGCGAGCAATAGTGTGTTTGGCGAAAATAAAATACTACATTCGAGGAAAACCACATCGTTCCTGCGGTTAAATATGGTAGTGGTAGTTTGCTTCCTTGGGGATGCTTTAGACTTCTGGTCTAGGGAAGCTTGTCATCAATGGAAGATAATTGGAAGATAATTAGGAAGATAATTAGGATACAACAAAATGTTTTCATTGTAGTTAAAGTGAAGATATTACAAAAAAATGTTTACTTCAAAGTTGAAATCAAATAATTGGCAAACCCGTCAAGACGGGAATTTCAGGCTATAACACTTTCCTTTGAATTAGTCTATGCTATTGCTCAGTAATAATTAATTACTCAGATGTAGGTAATTAAATAGTTGGAAGATGAAAAATTCTATAAGTAATTTGGATTCTTGTATCAACTCTAAAAAGAAGAATACAAACACAAGACGACACGGAGAATAAGATGTATGTATAAATAGTTAAATTATGTACAGTAGTGGGCACTTTTAGCATTAATGGTGAGTCAATTTGAAACTTTTCCCATTCTAAAATATACTCTTTTAATGCTGAACTGAAAAAGGTATAAAGAAAAGACTGAAGGGCGGAGATTTCCCTAACACCTCGCTGGATTCTACTCAACCTCTACGTAGCTTATACGGATGCCTGTCTTATAAAACACCGACAGTTGACTAGAGTGAGGCACTACCAGCAATGGAGGCTGCCATGTGATCGGGACAGAATAGAGAATTTGAACATAGAGTGGAATATAATACGACGAATGAATGAGGAATCTAATTTCAACTTCTTTTTTTATTATTACTCGTGGCTCGACCCCATCTTTGTGGTTTTTCCTGGAATGAAAGTAGGAATTCACCTTTCATTGCTCCCAGTCACAACAGCTACAGTTCAGCGTTTTCGTCATTGAATATAATTTTTGTTCTGAGAGAAGTCCCATTCTGCCTGATCAAGTGAATCAACTATTGAGCATATGAATTGGAGGACTAAAAGTAGCAGACACACGCGAAACCACCAAAGATGAAGAAGTTTGAGAAGTTCATTAAAAGTTGCGCAAAATTACAAGAAGCCAAGAAGGATGTCGATGTATTGCTTCATAGAAGGCGTGAGTAGCCAACTTTAATTTGTGTGATGATTTTAAAAGATGAATTAACCTAATAAAATGGGTGTGAAACATTTTTCAGTTTTTACTATGGTGCCATAAAGCCCACGTTCGCCCTCACAGTCTCACCCGTCGGCCCTCACCCCATTAAAAATTCGAATACCCTCTCTAATTTCAATTCCTGGGGAAAACTGTTGTGATCCCTCTCTCTGCTAACATTGTTGCTAATATTGTCTTTGGTAGCGCGGAGAGACACTGACTGAGGCGCATTGTGGTGGGATGGGGGGAGGCGAACCGCGAATGTAAACACCCCGAAATCACGGTTAACTCCATGTCACGATCACGGATAAGTGCACAATGGTAACAATTAGTAAGTCATGGTTAATTCAATTGACGACAGTGAATCACGGATAACCGCGTGAATAAAATATGTGTATATACTGTATACCTCGTTAACTTCGTTGCGGTTCCGTGCGTCGGTCTCTCTTCACATGAAGATGAAGCTGGTGGCCCCGCCTCTAGGCTTGGCTTAGTGGAAGAGCGAGTTGCTCTGTTGCGCTCTCCACCGCACATAGCCAGGTACACCCTGCTCATCTGGTACAGTCCTGAGCCAGGCATTTAGTCTTCTCTTCAAGACTTCAACTTTGACCCCTGTAACGTTTCTGAGGTCCTTAGAAGGCTGGTTAAAAAGTCTTGGCCCCCTGACAACCAAGCTATTTTCCTTCAGTGCTGAGGAGGTCCCTTGTCGGGCCTTTAGTTTGGGAACACTACATATTCTGCCTTTCCTATTGTCCAGCGATGTTTGGATGGTAATTGGGTTTAGTTTGAGGTTTGGTACTACTCGCTGATTTTTCTGCTGCTCTTTGTATCGTCCGCAAATGATGTTACTATACTGTTGCTGATAACTCCACTGTCTATATCTGTTAGCATGATAATGAACATGAGTGGGGCCAGCCCTTACCTTGTGGCACTGAGCCGCGTACTTCTGATTCTGATGATGATACACCTTGAATTTTGACGACCTGTAGTCGTTCTCTGAGGAGGTTATAGATCCATTTTCCCACTTTGCCTGTTATTCCCATATGTTTCATTTTATGTGCTATTATACGATGATCACACTTGTCGAAAACTTTAGCAAAATCCGTATACATGACATCATAGTTTTCATTGCCTTCAAGTGCATCTAGGATATTGTTATAATGCTCTATAAGTTGAGAAAAGCATGATCTTCCCGATCGGGATCCGTGCTGATTTTCGTTGAATCTTTCCATTTTATTTATTGAATTGTAGAAGGTGCGATTAAATGAGTTATACCATAAATTCCGTTTTTTGTAAATACGTTTAGGAAACGATATTTATTGGGCATTCCCTACAAAACTATAACGAATATTCTAAGTACTATAATTGTTTTAGTTTAAAATGCTGAATTTTATAGTTTGAGGGAATTTAATGTAAAATAAGTCTGGCGCTCTATTAGTTCGATGACTTCTGAAATGTAAATAAGTCCACAGAGGAGCTGGTCTATGTTCGACTCTTGAAAAACAAACAATTTTATAGTTTGGGAGAAATTAATATAAAATAAAATAAGTCTGGTACAGGGGCGTGCGGTCAGTGGAAGCAAGGCAAGCAATGCTTCCCTATTATAAAAATGTGCAAAGGAAAAAAGTCTTTTGCAATGTTTGAATGTGACACTATTTTTCCATCCTCAATAACAGCCCGATCTATGGTGGCCCACTACCCGAATACGTGCGAGAGTATGCAGTGGAAAGGTGGGCACTACACTCTCAGATATGCATCCTTTCGAGCCTCGATTTTATCTTTTTTTTCTTATTTGGAAAATTGGCTATCTTAGAATAAGAGCACTATTGACAACAAAAATCATTTATTGACAAAGAATATATTGGATGGTTTTCAAAATGTTACCTACGTCAATAAGTTTTCGAATAAACGTAATCATAATTAACATAAATCTTCAAATTCTCCTATCGTTTGTTCCACTATAGTAAAAAGAAGCATTCTTAGAAATGGGCACAGCGACAGTAATACTTCAATGGGGCTTAACTCCAAAAATCTTTCACGCAAATTTGGTACTAATAGAATCTATTCATTGATACCAAACTTGCGTGATCAGTTGGAGTTAAAAGGCTCACTCTGCCACTTGCCACATTGACTGCAGAAATTAAACGAACCTCAAAGATATTAATATGCTTTTTGTGAGCTAGAATCTTGAGCTAAAGATGGAGAAAAGATAACATGAGTGATAAATTATGCATAATTACTATTTTATCTATTCATGATGCACAATAAACAAATAACTACAAGAAATTCAAGATATAATTGTATAGTTAATTTTCTACCAACATCTGAAAAGTGTGGCTCTTTCCTCTTGTGAAAAAAGCCTCTGGCCACTGGTTTTCCCACCTGACGATTGTAGTTTTAAATTCATACCCGAGACAAGTTTATTTTGTGAACTTTTTGTGTATGATTACTTTTGTGTTAAAAGTGACACCCTACATATTTGAATAATGGATATGGAAAATGATAATAGAGAGTGTAATTATGTCATTGAAAGCTTACTAGTGAACAAATTCAGCACAAAGAGTTTTGGTGAAAAAGAAAACATCATAAGAAATGGACGTCCCAAGCCATTTATTAGTTTGACTGGTAGAACAAAGCAGTGCACGCGAAAATTCAATGTGACTCAATATGAGAAAACATCATGGATGACTGGATGTGTTAATTTACAGACGCTTTTTTGCTGGCCATGCTTATTGTTCAATAGTGAATTAGGGCCATGGGATTCAACTGGATTTTGTGATTTAAATAATATGCATAAAGCTATCGAAAGACATGAGAATTCCTCAAATCATATAATTTCTGCAATTAACCTTGCTAAATTTGGAAAATCTCGGATTGACTTACAACTGAGTCGCCAACATAAAGTGAGTATGAAAATTCACAATAAAAGAGTTAAAACAAATAGAGACATTTTAAAAAGATCAACTGACGTGGTGTGTTATTTGGGAGAGCAACAGTTAGTATTTTGAGGACATGATGAATCACAAGAGTCAAATAACCGAGGTAATTACGTGGAATTGCTAAATTTATGTAAAGAATATGATCCACTATTGAATTCTCATCTAGAGTGTTCTAGTGTATTTTCTGGCCTATCAAATACAATTCAAAATGACCTCATTGATAGTGTAGGGGAAATATTGTTAAATAAAAGTAAGAGTGAAATAAAAGATGCCCCTTTCGTGGCTCTTATTTTCGATGAAACGATTGATGCTAGAACTGTATCTCAGCTTTCAAGTGTTGTGCGATATGTTACTATAGATGGGAAAGTTCGTGAAAGGTTTCTGGGATTTACAGATGTTAGTGCAGACCGAACAGCTCTTGGCCTTTCGAAGTGGGTGTTCAAATTAGTTGATGAATTAAATATTGAATCAAAATTTGTTGCACAAACTTATGATAGGGCAGGTGTGATGTCCGGAAAGTTAAATGGGCTTGAAAAGAAAGTTAGGGAAAAATATCCAAAAGCGCTTTTTATTCATTGCATGGCCCATAGATTGAATTTAGTTTTGTCGCAATCTATGACGAACATAAAGGAATGCGAGAAATTTTTCACAAAACTTAAAACCTTTTCTTTATTTTTCTCAAAGTCAACAAAGCGTGTTCATCTTTTACATTGTGAAGTGAAGAAAAGATTCCCAAAAGTGGCCCCTACTCGATGGAGTTACAATCACTGCTTGGTTGAAACAGTTTCGGAGTTCAAGGAAGAACTGATTGACCTATTTCAAATTACTGTTGATAATGGTAGTGATTGGGATACTGAAACTTATATCTGTGCCCAAGCAATTTCGTCTAACTTTAAAGATTTTGAGTTCAATTTATTGTTGAATATATTTGCTAGCATCTTCCCACACACAAATGTCATATTTGACATTCTACAGAATAGAATATTTGACATATCCTATTGCATGAATAAAGTAAATGAACTGGTGACTATTCTGCAAAAGAAGAAACGATTTCGATGAACTTTGGTCAGCAGTTGATGGAATCTATCCTCAAAATAAGTGAAAAAGAAATGACCCTGTCGAAGATAAAGGTAAGATACAGAAGGCTATTTTATGAAATTTTGGATGCAATTTTTGGCCAAATCGAAACTAGGTTTCAAAGTTTAAAAAATATAGCCTTTCTTCAGCTACTGGATATTAAAAAACAGGAAGACAACATAAGGAAATTTTCTGAGTCACCTTTTCAATCATTGCAAGATAATTATGGAGAATATTTTGATATTCTTCGCTTGAGAAGTGAGCTTTCGGTTTTGTATACTGAATCCGATTTGAAAGAAAAACCTATGAACGAGTTACTTTACTATTTTATTTGCGAAATGCCGAGCTAGATACAGCCCTACATCAACGGACAAAGTTTTGTGAATTAGCTTTGAATCTTCCAGCGACGAGCACAACAATTGAGCGTTCTATCTCCCATTTGAAAAGAATACACAGCTACACAAGAAATGCACAAGGGCAAGACAGACTTAATAGTCTAGCTTTAATCTCGATTGAGAGAACGCTTCTCAAAGAAATGAAGAACGATCGTTTCTATGAAGACTTAGCACAATCTGGCATCTGACCTTGAAACGTGATGGTCTAAAATGAAAAATAATTGGGTAAAAGAGGAAAAAAATGAATATGTTACCGCGAAATACAATGTATTTTTAATATAAAGTTGTATTAATATTTTTCGTAATAAGGTTTAAAGAAACACTTGTGTCTTAAAGGTAAATTTGTATTCTGGTATCTAATCTTAAAACATGAGGGGCTAAAATGCGAAAAATAATTGGGTAAAGAGGAAAAATGAATAAGTTACCCCTAATTTAATTTCTATTTTGTTTTAAAAGTCATATTAATGCTTTTTATGTTATAGTTTAAAGATAAATTTGTATATTAAGGTGAAACTTTGGTTTTGTATTAAACTTAGTTTATCGTATTCGATTTTTTGTTTAAAAGATCGTCCACCCAACGTCACATCGGCTTCGTGGTGTTCCACCATAAGGAGCTCTAATAATAGTGTTGCTATTTTCTTGGAAACCTTGTCGGTCTATCCATGGTCTCATAAACATATTTGTTTATACTTAATATCTTTGCCCGTTAATTGGGTCGTATTTAGAGACCTTGTCGGTCTATCAGTTACTGGTAATTAAAAGCCGTGGATAAGGTGGGTTTGGTTAGGTGATGGTAAGCAATACTTAGACGATTGGTGGTTGTGGTGGTGGTTGTTCGGCATGCTCGTATATTGGGATAGAGCCTTTACGTGCATCTGTTTATATACGTTGCGTGTGTGAGCGATAATAGGGAATCTATGAGCGTGTGCATATATAGTTGGGAAGTGTGTGTACGTTTTTAGATCAAAAGGCTGCTCAGTATCTATGAGTGTGTATATATATATATATATATATATATCTATAGTCGGTGTGTGAGTGTGTGTGTGTGTGATAATAGGGAATCTATAAGCGTATATAGAGTCGGGAAGTGTGTGTGTGTGTGTGTGTGTGTGTGTGCGCGCGTGCGCTTTTTGATCAAATGATTGCTCAAAAGTTAATAATATATACACTGTGCCAACTGGCTGAAAGACACTTATAAGGCAACTGATGCTGTCACGAAATCTTATTATGCGTCTGGCGGAGCCAGACGTCGGATGCTTTGTCTTCCTCTCTTAGGTTAGGTATACCTCTTTTGGGGTGAGGCTGTCCCATTCTCTCCCCCAAAGTCTCCTAGGTTAGGTGGACTACCCCAGTTTGCTGGCGGCGTTCCCCCATATTTTGGCACCCTGGGGGGTGGGAGTGGCACTGGTGGAGGGGGTTGCCCTGCGGGGGTGCACCCTCCAACATTTGACTAACATTGCAATTGCTCTGCACTCTCTCCTTTTGCAGCCATACTATTCTGCTGTATTGTGTACTATATCTGAATACGAATAAAAATCAATATATAACTAATTTTCATTATTCATGTGAGATTTTCCCAATTATTTATTTCTTAATTCTTTTAACAAATAGGTTTCCTATTTCGAAAGAAGAAATTGCAAAATTAATTAAATTACACTTACCCGAACATTTTATAATCAACTTTTAATTCTGGCAAATACAAGTTAATTCAGTGTTTTAATTATCTATTTTTAAATTAGATCCTTTGTTTTCTTTACATTTCACAAATTAAATTTCAGATCATGAAACGGAATCGGAATTTGGAGGCAAACTTTATGATAAAAATTGGAAGTCGAGAAAACCTTTCTTTTATACTGAAGGCATTTTCTATTTAATAATTATAATCATTCAGGAGGGCCAGAAGCTGGTACAGCGCTCAGGAAAACTAATGTGGTCCATTGCCCTAACTCCTCTATTGGTATTATTACCAGCACATCGGGGTTCGAGCTCCCGTCCTCAGTGTCTTCATTTCGCTTACAGTAGGCCAGGTAGAAATTTTATATTGAAAAGGTACATATTGTGAGGGGTTTGAATGGAACACAGGACCCCCCCCCCTCATAAATTATTTTCGCTGTTTAAAGCCTCCTACCCCTGGCACAATTTTTCACTTTTTGACCTATATTGAAGAATATTCCATTTATATGAGACTTACTCTACATTCAGGTTTTTTGATGGCATAAATCTTTATCAGTATAATATTTTATTTAATAATGTACAGTATTAAAATTAATTAAGTACAACAATATATTCAGAAGAAAAAATTAGAGGCATAATAAATGTGCTAAAATTCAATTCACTTTTTCATTGTTCCTTATCACATCAAAAGGGAAGAAATTTTCAATATCATTAGGAAATTTTATTTTATATGTTTCTTACTCATTTCACTGTGCCTTCCATTCAAACTTGAGCAGTTTTCGCCTTGATTCTAATGAGTTAAGATAAACTTTTAACGGTTGTCATATCCTATTCTTTCCCGACATGCCTTTGTTACTAGGTTCACTGCCCTTTCCACACTTTGACTGTGGCATGGAAAAGAAGCTATCTCCAGTAGCTTACATCGAGCCTGTAGTAGCTCATCATCGCTAAAATTGTTTAGCAGTGGTGGAGGAGTAATGATCTCTTTTTGCCAATCGATCATCTCGGTGTAGTCAGTAGATTGGAAATTGAGGGTTCGAGGCAACTCAAAGTTTCTGGTACCTGAAAATCCTGTTCTTGAAAGGATGATTTTCTGAATAGCTTGCTCCCTAATTTCTAGTCTCTTGTCAGTTGCCATTGATATGAGTATATTTTCTGGGTGGGCAAAGTAGGCGTTATCCTTTAATACTGGTTCTATGATTGATCTATGTTGTTCATCTAAATTTCGAAGCAAGCACATTAAATGCCAAAAGTTATATGTACCATCAGTTGCATTAGGATGAGATTTTATCCAGAACCACCCTGGAGCATAGAACTGCATAATAATTTTGACTATATCTTGAAGGTTTTTATCGGGATTTGGCGTTGAGATATATAATCGAAGGACCCTGTTGGCTAGAGTTAGTCAGCGAGAATGGTGAAGGGTACCTGGGGATCGAGTGGACAGATCTTGGGAAGTGTCTCTAGTTTGCACCGCCAGACACATATCATAGATATATCTTTGATCACTGCTTAGCTCCTTCACAACATTTGTTGGAATTTCTTTAATGTTTCCCTTTACACGAGAATATTTGACTACCTCCAATTTTGTTAAGTCTGTTTTCAGTTTATTCCCAATTGAACCCATAAAAGTATTTGGACCTGTTGTTTTACCATCAATGGCTTTGTAGACGTGCATAAAAGGCAGCTCATTCAAATGCAAGAGGCACACCAACCACTGCACTGGTCTGTTAAGACGAATTTCAACCAGTTTTATGGCTCCACCAATTTTTCCTGTATTTACAGGAGTACAATCACACAGTAAAGCTTTGATAGTACCTGTGCTGTTCGAGTCTGTAATAATAGTTATCAACTCTTCTGCTATGCAGCGAGCAGTTCCATTATCTGGTGTGACATGGTCTACATGGATGCTTCCAGGTTCTTTCACAATAACATAGTGTTCTTCTTTTTTCTTTCCACTTTTAGTTAATGTGTTATCTTTCTTTCCATCAAATCCAAGGCACTCCATCTTCAGATTTTCGGATTTAGACCTAAAAGTATTTGTATCACCCATGCCATTTCTTTCTCTTTCTAATTTGTTTCTGTCAAGCATGTTGGTATGGTTAAGGATCCCACATCTTTTAAAGCTGCATTGACTATTGCAGCTGCAGCTCTACAACTTACACGATAACGATCTGCTGTTAATGCTAGGTTTTTATAGGAGTGCCTGTTCTGAATGTTCTCAGTCAATTCTAAATCGGCCTCATAATCACACCCTGACTCTCTGAATCTACATCCATGTCTTCTTCGATATTTTCTATAAATTCCAATGGTAAAACATTGGTGGCTTCAGTCATTTCTTCTTGTGCTTTTAGTTGACGATTTTGTGCTTCTTGGGCTCTTGCTGACGATCTCTTCTTTGTTGAACTAGCTATGCGATCAATTGGTCCTAACTGATTTTTTCTTTGGTTTTGACCCACAAAAGACTCCCATTCTGCCATTGGTATTTTATCCTTACACTTGCAACATTTCCTATCAATTCCCTTATCATAGCATTCACAAGAAGATATATCAAACATTTCATCATACTGAGCTACTTTTAAGGCAAAACTTTCATTTCTTCGATGTAACGGCACCTTGTTCAATTTTGAGGCTTCTTCTATTAGTCGACTGACTTTAAGATAGATACCTTTGGTGTTAATCGTAGGAAAATAAAATTTCATCCAAATGTCTTTAATATCTTTTACAACAACCCTGTAACAATCATTAGCAGTTGCTGATCCTTTTGATTTAGCTTCTTCACGAAGGCGCACAAAAAGGTAGTGTCTTACATCTGTTTTTGAAGGAGTCATGGCTGCTGGGAATTCCGTAGGATATCCAAAGGCTCCATTTGAGGACTTGCTTCTAGCGTCATAGTTTATCTTCAGAAGTAAAATAAAATTATATATAATTTATAATTTATGATAATTCAAATTATAATTAAAGCAAATACAAATTATTTCTATTTATCTGAAAAATTATTTCTATATATCTCAAACATAAAAATATCAAGCATTAACGAAACAACTTATCATGTAACGTATAACAACATTAAACATATGTAAATATGAAGGTAAAAAAGGGAGGAGGGGCATGTGATATGGGTAGTAGGGTAGCACATGCTTGATTTTTTAATATTTTGTTAGTGATAAAAAAAAACCATCTCACATAGTGTACTTATTAAGAAATAAAAATTTTCCCATTTAAATATATATATATGAGGGTAAAAAATGGGGGGTATGTGCTCGGGGTAGCACATGCTTGATATTTTAATATTTTGTTAAGATGATAAAATGAAACTTCTCACAGAGTGTACTTTTTAAGAAATAAAAAAATTCCCATTTTCGACCCGGCCTAATATACAGTATATATTGGGGTGTCTCAGACGTCACGCAACATAGGTCAACTTTACCTATAATTACCTATAATTACTTACTTTACCTATAAGATCTGTGACACATGGAACAGGCTACCTTCAGAAGTTGTGAACAGTTCCTCTGTGGATCAGTTCAAGAAAAGGTTAGACCGAATCTTGCACACTATTTGAGGGTGTAGGAATTTTTCCCTGGCACCCGTTGCCATTGGTACCTACTCGTATGGGCCGCAAGGCATTTTGAGTACTTCTTTACCTTATAACTCCTTGGAACCCTCTCTCTCTCTCTCTCTCTCTCTATATATATATAATATATATATATATATATATACACACACATTTTAACTACACAACAACACACACAGTAGAATTAATGTAAAGAACGACGCTTGTGTACAAGAGCGTTCCGCACAGATGAGGAGGGAGAACGAACAAGTGAAAAATGAGGTACCACACGGGAATCGAACCCGGGATCATCCGACTGCGTCAGATATGCCATCCACTACACCATGGACCTCGATCAATCAGAATTCGTAATTCTCCTCATCTTGTGGAACGCTCTTCTACACAAGCGTCGTTCTTTACATTAATTATACTGTGTTGTTTGCAGTTAAAATGTATATATGTACGGCATGCGACGGTGCCCCCTCAGGGCATTGGTTTCTGCTCGTATGTAGGAGAATTACGACTTCTGATTGATCGAGGTCCATGTTGTAGTGGATAGCATATCTGCCCGGCAATCGTATGATTCCGGGTTCGATTCCCGGGTGGTACCTCATTTTTCATTTGTTCGTTCTCCCTCCTCATCTTGTGCGGAACGCTCTTCTACACAAGCGTCGTTCTTTACATATATATATATATATATATATATATATATATATATATAGTATATATGGGCTAATGATGTCTGTCTGTTCCACCCTAAAACACGGAAACGGCTTTTTGGAGAGAAAAAATTATTAAGTAAAAGTTGTGTAAAATTAATCGAAACCTATGGGAAAATTATAATCTATATGTATATAAAACTGAAATTGGATAATGTTTGTTTGTTCGTGTATGTGCTCATTCTGAGAAATATAAAAAAATAAAATTGTTCTGTTAATTGTTTAAACGTGGTATTTTTACCACGGGCTTCCTGCTTGTACAGTGGTTCTCAAACTTTTTCATCTTCTGTACCCCTAGAATTCTTTCACGGGATTTTCTGGATTTTCGAGAGAGATAGAGAATTTTTTCTTTCTTTACGACCGTGTGACTTCTGGCCGTTTGTGAATCGTATATAAAATTAAAAGGGTTATATTTTCAGGACCCCTTCGCGTAACCCCTAAGATTCCCTCGCGTACCCCAGTTTGAGAACCACTCTGCTAGTGTATATGTTCCAGGCAAAGCATATAATCGATGTATTGTATACAATTCCTAGTCATTGTGTAAAATGCCTACAAGTTTTAGGCAAAGTATGAAATATAAAGATTTTTTATACTTTTCCTTGTATTCTATATAATTCATAGGTAGTAATATTAATATTACAACTGAAATTCATATTCAAAGTTATATTCATTAATTGTTATAACTTGATAAACTCGAATGGCATTTAGATTGACAGAAAACCTTGTTTTTAATCAAGAAACATTTTTTAGTTTCGCATTTAGCTTTGCAAGAGCATTTCACAAATCCTTGTTCTGTTCCAATTGATTGTTGAGTAGTAACAGATCGAAGTGATATTCCCTTCTAAACATTAACAATTTCACTAACTAATTGTTCGTAACGTTCATCAGTCAAAAGAACACTGTTCCTCGCAGCAACACTCCAAATTTGGTTTAATTCCACATAAAAACGTCTTTTCATAACTTCTACACGATCAGTGACTCCTGCCATTTTAAAGGAAATGAGGGTGCTTCGCGACAACACATGTTTTGAAATTGAATTCAAGGACAAACATTTGCGCAGCGTATGTGCAGGCAATTCGATTTGACACATTGCCGGTATGACGTCAGCCATTATATAGAATACCTAGGAAAAGTATAAAAATCTTTATATTTCATACTTTGCCTAAAGCTTGTAGGCATTTTACACAATGCCTAGGAATTGTATACACTGCCTAATTTCGTGCTTTACCTGTAACATATATATAATTTTCAAGGTGAAAATCAAAACCGAATTAAAGTTATCAGAAAAAAGATTTTTAAATTTTTCAATAGACTGATGGAAAATGTGAACTTTTATCAAAAATCGAATTAATGCTATTACAATGCAAAATTACTTCAAAGAATGATCATAATGGAGAATAAACTACAAAATTAATTGTTAAAACGTAAAAATTGCACGTTAAAAGGCATGATTGCGAACATAAATTTTATATATATATATATATATATACACACCTTTGGTTAGCTTCCGCCCGAATTGTTCATTCTGACGAAGGTCAAGCTTTTCACTCCAGTTTCACTCCACAGTTTAACGTGGAATCCGAACCACGCCCCACCAGCAGCCCAGTGTCTTAACCACTAGGCCACCCAGGGTACCCATTTATCTACCAATCACTTTCTTTATTGTGTGGGAGGATGAACAGCTGGGTTTTGCTCCGCGCCGGGTCTCGAACCCTGGGCTGATGGATTCGTAGTTAGCGACGGTAACCACTACACCACCGAGGCGCATAAAATTGGGGGCACCTATATAATATATATATAATATATATTTTTTTTTGTTTTTGTTTTGCCGGTGTCATGGTTACACGTGTTTCGATCGAAGTCCGAATAAAAGCAGTATTACAGTAAAAATCATGTAGTTAATCAGTTTTAATTAAATGGTGCCGATATTGTGAGTTAATTGATAGTGCATAGTGTTATTTCTCTTTAAAAAGTAAAAATCGCGGCCATATATAAAAAAAAGTATATAAAAACGAAGCGAATTAATCTATATAGCATGTTTCCGGGTGTTTGTTTGTGAAGAAAATTAGCTGCCTATCGATATTCCTACAAATACTCTCCCCATTATCCCTCGCGGCCACAGTCGCGAGCACCAATCAGTGAGAAGTATACAGCGTGCCACATCTCCCATCCCCCGGAGTAACGGAGAATACTCTCCCTCACGCAGCTTGAGTCAACCCCCACCCAATACTTCCCATAATACCCTTCTTGAGTAAATTTTGTGCACCAGCGGATACGCTCTATCAGTAACATGGAAATGGTGAATGAATTCCTGCAACTCTGTGGTATCTGCAATGATGCAACAAATGAGACAAAGGCGATGAGGTGAGATTTCCTTCAGCTGCTTTTTGATTTCAGATGCCTAGAATGGGAAGATGAAAAAGTCTCCCTTATAACGAACGCGAAGCCAACTTGATGGGATAAATTTTTTCTGCGAAAACTGCATGACCGAAATAAACTCTTTTATGGTATTTAAAGCAGAAAGAGACTACGAGAAGAAAATGAAAGAGGAAAGTGGGAATAAAAAACAGAAAAACAGAAGAAAGAAAGAAAGGCGAAGTAGAAAAAATCAAATACCGTCATACAACGAGGCCGAAACCATGCAGGCGAAAGAGAGTATAAAGACAACAGAGAGTATAAGGGCAACGAAGGACATTAACACAAATAGCACAAATAGGAAAAGACAAAAGGGCAATCAAGAAAACAGAGTGAAACTGTCCCCTAATAAGGAGCAAAAAACAAAGGCCTCGAGTAAATATGGGAAAGGAATTATATGCAGATATTATATAAAAGATAATTGCAGATTTAAAAGTGGACAATATATATATGAACATCCCCCAATATGCAATTTATTCTATAATAATGGTCATTGTAAATTTGGAGACAGATGCAAATTCTACCACCCGGACATCTGCAGGACTTAAGCAAAATATGGAACCTGCAAATATGGGAAAAAATGTTACTATCAACATATCCCGACGAATTTAAAGACAAAGGGACAAAGTTTAAATGAAAATAGGAATAACAATAACAATAGGAATAACAACAGAAACACAGTAAGCGAACAAAAATTTTTTTTCAACATCGCAGACACGATACGGCTGCTAAATGTCATACAAACCATCCACTTGACACAGCTAGAAACCCCCGAGCCAAACCGCTTCCGGGCAAGAAGCTACCAGAACAGGTAGGCGGAAATGGATCTCTCTCGGAAGACCATAGGGCAACTAAACAATTGATACCGAAGTCAAACGAACTTGAAATTCACAAGGGGCAATAAAAAACAGAGAACATAAATATTGTCCTGGCTAATATTTAAGGAATAAGACCAAACCAATCATTCAACAAAGTTTCGTACCTGAAAGGATTTATAGACGAAACAAGACCGGATATCGTATGCCTCACAGAAACTCATCTTAAGGATTGCCAAGGAATTTGTGAAAACTGCGAACATTGTATTGATAAGAAAGAGAAAAATATAGAGGGCTTCAACTTACTAAGAGCAGATAGAACAACGAGATGTAAAGGTGGCTGTGCTATATATGTACATGAAGGTGATATGACAGAGACGATAAGAAGTAAATCAAACAGCTTTGTGGAACTCGTAGCAGTGAAAATAGAAAAACTAAACGTGATACTGATAGTCATCTATAGACCTCCAAACACCGCAACCAAAAAATTCTCGGAGGCCATTAATGATACCAGAAACCTAATAAAGGCCATAAACCCTCCATCCCCCAATATAATGATCTGCGGAGACTTTAATTTCCCATTTGTAAAATACAAAAGGGTGGATAGAAATATACATATATATAAACCAGGACAAAGACACAAGAGAAGACCTGGAGCAAGCAAAAATGTTGATAGCTCTCACAAATGAGTTAATGCTGACAGAGGAGATAACAGAAAATACCAGAAAAAATAACTGCCTACATCTGGTATTCACGAATAACACGAATTTGATTCCTGATATAAAAATAATCCCAACCATTATCTCAGACCACAACTTAATCGAGATACCAATAAATATGATGACAACATTAAAAGACAATACAGATATTGAGGAAAGAAACAAATTTGGGGCCATTAACTTAAACTCCAAGACTATAAATTGGGAAGCAATCAGATCGCACATGGCCCAAATAGAGTGGAGAACAGTTTTAGAGAATAAAGCAACTGACGAAATACTAACAACCTTGGAAGAAAAAACGCTGAGAATTTTAGAAAAAATATGCTCTGAAATCACAGCCAAAAGGAAAGAGGAGCTGGTGAGAGAAGTAAAAGAAAAGAATATTCCATAAAAGAAAGAGAGTGGAGGCGAAGTTGGCCAACTGCGGAGATGTCAGGAAAGTAATACAAGCCCTGATTAAGGACCAAACAGAGAGGGAAGAGGAAAAGGTGGTTGAAGCAATAAAGGAAAATCCAAAATACTTCTATAGCTATGCGAAAAAGGAAAACAAAAACGCGCGCCGCTATTAGGCACTTAAGGAAGAGAAATAATAAACAAACCGACGATCCCAAAGAAATATCTGAAACATTGAGGGCCCAGTATGAATCAGTCTTCAGTACCCCAAAAAGTGACAAAACGATACCTGACTGCAAGGAGAGTGTTTAACAGACTTTGATTTTACCCCAGATGTAGCGAGAGCTATAGAACAAATGAAACCACATTCAGCTGCAGGTCCGGACAATTGGAACGCATTATTGATTAAAAACTGTAAAAATGAAATAGCTACACCTTTATACTGGATATGGAGAAGATCCCTAGACACTAGGGAAATACCGAGCATCTTGAAAAGAGCAAACATTGTCCCTATATATAAAGGAGGAGACGACTATAGACCAGTTTCATTGACGTCCCACCTCACCAAAGTATTTGAAAGAATAGTTAGAGAGAAAATTTATGATTTCTTGGAGACACTGGAAAGATTCAACGAAAATCAGCACGGATTATGATCAGTTAGATCATGCCTATCGCAACTAGTAGAACACTACAACAATATCCTAGAACCTAGATGCACTAGAAGGCAGTGACAACTACGATGTCAGTAGTATGACCGCAAAATGGGAGAATGTAAGAATGTTCCAAATGTTGATCAATGTTGCAAAGGGGGAAGGGAATGTTCCAAGGGTTTATGCACCAAAGGGGGAGGGGATTATGCAACAAGGGAGAGGGGTTATTCCCGAAGCTGCAATGAAGGGGGGAAGGGGTTATGCAACAAATCAATGCTGCAAAGGGGGGAAGGTTTATGCAACAAGTCAATGCTGCAAAAGGGGGAGAGGGATGGAGCATTGAGGGGAGAAGGGAGGATGACCTCTCCCAAAAGGGGTAGCCTTAACCGAAGAGATGGAGAGAAAGGAGGAGGAGGGTCTTTGGGGAGAAGATGGGGTGTTCTCACCCCTCAAAGGGAAACCTAACCTAAGCCCTAATCTAAGAAGGATAGAGGAGAAAGTTCTTTATTCCACCGGGGTCCGTCGCATAATGAGAGTCCAGGGGCCCAGCAGTTGTTATTTAGAGGGTTGTGAGTTGCCAGATACCCATATATATTTTAATTATGTTCAGGTGTACCTCATTAGGGTGTGTTGCCAGCTTGCACCATTTATTTTAATTTATTTAGATGAGTTGCCACTTATTTATTTATTTATTAAAAGCAAGAGTGACTTTCTACTTAAATTTGTCCAGCAAGAGAACTAATTATTTAAATGAATCCCAATATTAACAATAAAAGAAATACAATTAAACCGAATTAAATAAAACACCATTACCTCATTCTGTTTATTTAGACGAATTATTGGAATCAATTTCATGAAATATATAGAAAATAAATATACACCCGTTTCTTTGTGCAGTTTCCCAAATTTTAGCCAACTTCCCATATGAAAGCAACCAAGCGAGCACCCACTACCACGCATTTTTCATGCATTTTGTTTATTTTATAAAAAAAATTTAGTGATGGAATCCGTATCATGTTACGGATTTCTTGTCTAAACTGAGGTCTAAGGTGGTTCAAAAACATTGCTACTTGACATCTTGTACTTTAGAATGGTTGCCTTTAGCATATAAAAGCACTTGTCAGTACAGTGACTTACTCTAAGCCATACCGAAAGTGTCTATTTACTTTTGTCATTCCTCTGTATATATATATATATATATATATATATATATATATATATATATATATATATATATATATATATATATTTAAGCAGAAAGCAACAGACAATGAAAGAAACATCCATCAAGTTGGAAAGGGACTATATTTTGTATATTGCAACGTTTCAAGCACAAACTATGCTCATCCTCAGGCAAAAATTCTAAAAAGTTAAAAACATAATATTAAAAACCATAATGACATTAACAAATTAAATAGGGAAAAAATCCACAAGCATTAAAAACAAAGTCACACTAAAAAAATTCTAAAAAGTTACAATTAAAAACCATAATGACTATTATGAAACAAAAGCGCACAATTAACAAGCTTTAAAACAATAAAAGTGACACTAAAAACGAACAATGAATAACAGCTATAAAATACAAAATGTAAACTCAAAAAACTAAAAATTCACAGGCTATCTTTTAAAACACTAAAAAATTAAAAACCCACACTAAAAGAAACACACCTTAAGTCTAAGCAGCACAGATTCCGAGGCAAAACTAAAAAAACAGAAGCATCTAAAACCAAGTAAAGGTTGGTTGTTCAAGATGTTCAGTTTAGACGGAGGGGAACGGATGAAATATCAGAGTTAAGCGAAGGGAGAGTTTTTTAATATACAGGGATTCTAGAAGTCTTAACGTTTGCTCACACGGAGCGGAATCTAAAATGTTAAAATTAGCTAAAGCTATATCGACTTTGCATAGAACAACATGGCTGCGGATAGCTGAAGCTTCTTTAGTTTTCAAAGGTTTGTCAGTTCTTCGCTTAACTCTGATATTTCATCCGTTCCCATCCGTCTAAACTGAACATCTTGAACAACCAACCTTTACTTGGTTTTAGATGCTTCTGTTTTTTTAGTTTTGCCTCGGAATCTGTGCTGCTTAGACTTAAGGTGTGTTCCTTTTAGTGTGGGTTTTTAATTTTTTAGTGTTTTAAAAGATAGCCTGTGAATTTTTAGTTTTTTGAGTTTTACATTTTGTATTTTATAGCTGTTATTCATTGTTCGTTTTTAGTGTCACTTTTATTGTTTTAAAGCTTGTTAATTGTTCGCTTTTGTTTCATAATAGTCATTATGGTTTTTAATTGTAACTTTTTAGAATTTTTTTAGTGTGACTTTGTTTTTAATGCTTGTGGATTTTTTCCCTATTTTAATTTGTTAATGTCATTATGGTTTTTAATATTATGTTTTTAACTTTTTAGAATTTTTGCCTGAGGATGAGCATAGTTTGTGCTTGAAACGTTGCAATATACAAAATATAGTCCCTTTCCAACTTGATGGATGTTTCTTTCCTTGTCTGTTGCTTTCTGCTTAAATTGAAATTGAAGCTTGCCAGAAGCGGCCTTCACCAATATATATATATATATATATATATATATATAATATTAAGATGTGTCTTCTCAATTTCGTAAAAAAATTTCGTTCACCTTAATATTAATTCATTCGTTACAGTATATAAATTGGCAATAAACATTTTAAGTATTCTATAAGAATAATATTTAATTTACCTATAATTCGAAAGACATGATTCACCTTCATATATTTTAAAGCCAAACCGAAAACGTCTATTTATTTTTGTCGGGGAGAAAGCGTGTAACACTCGGAGGCTATTCCAAAATGGTCAAAGCGGTCACATTGGAATGTGGGTCAAACCACATTCTGTCTCGAAGATCCGGATTTTCCACAGCTGACTCTATATATTGTTCCAGTCACTATTATTACTACTGAAGTTAAAAAATTAATTTTAAACTATATTATTTATTAAAGGCAAGAGAGAGAGAGAGAGAGAGAGAGAATTAGTTAATTGTGAGAGCTGCACACACACACACACACACACACACACACACACACACACACACATATATATATATATATATATATATAAATCCAAATCCACAAGTCAGGAATCTTGGGAAAACAGAATAGTATGACCGCAAAACATATTAATTTTGCAAATATTTGAAACCATTGTGGTAGAGAATGCAAGTGGCAATTCACACACACACACACACACACACATACACACACACACACACACACACATTATTGATTTTAAATCGCTGTTAAAATTATCATTATTAGAAATCAACTTAAAGAGTTTGCATCAGACAACCGGTCAGACGCAGCGTTCAACCCAAATGATACATACAATTGTCCTAACTCTTGTACTATTATTATTATTATTATTATTACGTGCGGTGATTTCACGAAGGTCAAGCTTATCCCCCCTCCTCTCGAGTTGGCCTGGTGAAGTAGTGAGTTGACTTCTATTACTCTCCACTTCACATAGGTATACCCGACTCATCGGGGCTTGTTCTGTACAATGCGTCTAATATTCTTTTACACTCCATGGATTTTAGTTCCTACTTTTTTCCGTACCGTAACAGTTAAAATTTCTCAGTGTTAAACTTCATTTAAAAACCAAGCGACTTCTCCTAAAACTTACTACATTATTATCCCTGTCCCATCCTTCGTGCATTAAAAAGTTGTACTTTATTGGTAACCTTCGATTATTTATCATCCCCCTCGAATTGTTCATTCTAACGAAGGTCAAGCTTTTTACTCCGCTTTAGACCTTCAGTTGAACGTGGAATCCGAAACACCAGCAACACAGAGTCTTAACCACTAGGTTACCCAGGGTACCCATTTATCTACCAACCAGTTGTACTTAAGGATGATCGTTTACCGCGCGCCGGCGCCCGTCACCGGGTCTTGAGCCCGGATGAGCTCTGAAACTATTCTTTTATTATATTTCATTTTGTACAAAAATGACTAAATCCTGTTGTATCTCTACAAAAACATTCTGATTGTAGAGATCTTCAAGGTTTCTTATTTTTCTACTGATCTTTTTATCATCGGATGTTCCTGCGCTGACTCTGGTCCTCAGCTCTGTCAGGATTATGAAGAGTAATGGCGATAATACTGTTCCTTGGAGATATTTACAGGTGATCCCTTGAAAAGAGAGCACAAACTTATACAGATACAAATAAGAGTAACAATTGACAGCTAAAATATGCAGGAACCATGTACATTTAATGTTGCAACTCATCATTTCTGTGTCTGACTTTGACGGTGAGGCTCTGGTTCGCTCCAACATGCTGGCTCCTGAACCTAACCTGGACTATGGTGCAGACCATAGATTCTCCTTGTACTGTAATGACTTGCCACCGCTCAAATTATATGTCCATCTCCCTAACCAAAATGGGGAAAAATTGATGATCGAGCAGTATGCTTGCAAATATTAATGCGAAATGTTGTCGTGACAGATCGTGTAAGTGAGCTCATACACCTTGAGATGTGAGCATTAAATCTACGGAGAGAAGATAAATGCACCATTACTCGGCCAATCAGGACGTCCAAAGCGTGAGTCCGTTATATCGGTGTTACGATTGACCAGAACTGCCAGCACACTCCAGGTGCGGCCGAACCAGGGAATTGTACAGAGAGAGCACAATCTCCTTGTTTCCGAAATCGCCTCCTGATATAACCCGTTCTCTTTCTCTGTTTGTGGTATTTACTTTACCTATAAGTTCTGTGGCACATGGAACAGGCTGCCTTCAGAAGTTGTGAGCAGTTCCTCTGTGGGTCAGTTCATGAAAAGGATAGACAGAACCTTGCACACTATTTGAGGTGTAGGAATTATTCCCTGGCACCCGTTGCTAGTGGCACCTCCATGGTATGGGACGCATGGCCTTTTGAGGTACTTCTTGTCATTGTAACTCCATATCTCTCATGTATACATTCACATTGTGTACTGCTATTAATACAGAAACTCTTCCCAAAATTGTTCTGAAAGAAGATTTGTGCAAAAGTATAACGAAAAAAGAACAGCTTCAGAGTTCATTCACGCCATGCGTACACTTATCTCGTGTACACAGTTAGTGGAAAATAAAACACATCAATGAATCTTTAGACATACCTAAAATAACCTAAAGAAAGTAAGTGTATATATATATATATATATATATATATGTTATGTTATATGTGAATTTTTTCCTACAACGTATTCTTTCATCTCTCTTTGAACTCTCTCGTGATGGGAGGCCGTTCTCTGCGCCCAGATGATGTAGAACCCCTGGTTCGGATCATAGGTAAAGCTACATATAGGTTCCCTCCTTCACACGATTTTTACCATTACGAAACAATCCCAAAACATCACTATCATCTACGTGTCAAATTACTCTTACGTAGTTAAGGCACAGCCAGCCATTTGGTATACATATATATATAACTAAATAATAATATCGTTTATATATACAACCAAAACAATTAAATAAAATACCTTTACATCATTCTGTTTATTTAGGCGAATTATTGGAATCGATATCACGAAATATATAGAAAATAAATACACAATCCAATACAAACGAGGAATATATGCAATAAAAAATAATAATAGTATAAGAAATACGAACGAAGAACATATAAAATAAAAAATAATAATATAATACAAAACTTTGGAATATAATCATCAAAATAATAGTACAGGAGAAATATTAATTAATTAAATATATTAATTAAATATATTGAAAAAAAATATACATCAAAATATATAACTTTATGTTCTACTGCGCTAAACTAAAACACTAAACTCGCACGTGATCGATTCTACAATCACATCATTGTTGCTTTGTACTACGCAGTAAATACGATTTAGCATTATTTCACCGCTCAAGTTATAGGAATGCCTATACTCGAAGTAAATGGCTTTCATATCGTTCAATACTATTTTTGTGCAAACTTTACATTCGGTTGACAAGTTATCTTTAAACTAATACATTCAAAAGCACGCACAAAGAGGTCATCGTTAGCCACAACATCATTATTAAATTCAAGTTTATAAACTCCTTTCCAATCGAGGGTTTATTCTTACCGATAGGCGCTTTTCAATCGTGAAATCTTCTTCACAACTCATAGCGGTAGTTGAAATAATCTTGTAAGTCGTAACGACAGCTGTTCATTATATAAAGAAACAGCCCTTCAGGGTATGATTAGTATTTGTACAGGAGAAAGATCTAGGCTCCGCCCCCCTGTATGTTCGGTCACGTGCCTCCTGCTACTATCTGGGCATATATCTACCATGCGTGCTCAATTGACCTCTGTATACCCTTGAGCTCAGACGTGTATTTTCCCACGTAGACAAAAAATAGTAATGGCTACCTTTAATATTGCGTGTTCAACGTTTATGAAGTGGTATTCAGCAAAGTGTGAAGATGTGGTGGATATTGAGCACCATTCTGTATTTCCTTTCCTTCGTGGTTTTATTCATCATAAATATTTTACGTGTTACTTTCGTGAATTAATTTTCAATATATATATATATATATACACACACATATATATATATATATATATATATCTTGTTTTGTTGGTGTGACGGTTACATGTGTTTCGATCGAAGTCTGAATAAAAGCGGTATTATAGTAAAAATCCTGCATTTAATCAGTTTTAAACGGTCCTGATATTTTGAGTTACTTCATAGTGCACAATGGTCTTTTTCTTTAAGAAGTAAAAATCGCGGCATATGTAAAAAAAAGTCAATAAAAACGAAGCGAATTAATCTATACAGCATTTTTCCGAGGGTTTCTTTGTGAAGGAAATTAGCTGCCCATCGAAATTCCTACGAATACCACCTCAATTAAGCCCCGCGGCCACAGTCCCGAGCACCAATCAGTGAGAAGTATACATTGTGCCATATCCCTCATCCCCTGATATAACGGAGAATACTTTCCTTCACTCATTTTGAGTCAACCCCCACCCAATACTTCCCATAATAACCTTTTTGAGTAAATTTTGTGTTCTAGTGGATACCTTTTATCAGTAACAAGGAGATGGTAAATAAATTCCTGCAACTCTGTGGTATCTGAAACAATGCAACAAATGAAGCAAAGGCGATGAGGTGCGATCTCTGCCAGTTGCTTTTTGATTTCAGATGTCTAGAATGGGAAGATGAAAAAATCTCCCTTATAACGAACGCGAAACCAACTTAATGGGATAAAATTTCCTGCGAAAACTGCATGACCAAAATAAACTCTTACGTTATTTAAAGTAGAAAGAGACTACGAGAAGAACATAAAAGAGGAAAGTGTGAATAAAGAACAGGGGAAAACAGTAGAAACGAAGAAAGGCGAAGTAGAAATAAATCAAATACCGTCACACAACGAGGCCGAAACCATACAGGCAGCAGATAGTATAAAGGCAACGAAGGACATTAGCACAAATAGGAAAAGACAAGCGTGCAATCAAGAAAACAGAGTGAAACTGTCCCCCAATAGTAGCAAAAATCAAAGGCCCCAAGTAAATATGGGGAAAGAATTATATGCAGATATTATATAAAAGATAATTGCAGATATAAAAGAGGACAATGTATATATGAACATCCCCCAATATGCAATTTCTTCTATAATAATGGTCACTGTAAATTTGAAGAGATACAAATTCTACCACCCGGACATCTGCAGGACTTACACAAAATATGGAATCTGCAAATACGGGAAAAAATGCTACTATCAACATCTCCCAACGAATCCACCTCCCGACAATAGGAATAACAATAACAATAGGGATAACAATAGGAGCACAAAAAGCGAACAAAATTTTTTTTCAACATCACAGGCACGATACGGCTGCTAAATATCATACAACGCATGCAGTTGATACATTTGGAAACCCCCGAACCAAACCGCTTCCGGGCAAGAAGCTACCAGAACAGATAGGCGGAAACTGGTCTTTCTCGGAGGAAAAAAGGGCAACTAAACAAGTGACACCGAAGGAAAACGAACTTGAAAATGCACAAGGGGCAACGAAAAACAAAGAACATAAATATTGTCCTGCCTAATATTCAAGGAATAAGACCAAACCAATCACTCAAAAGTTTTGTACCTGAGAGGATTTATGGACGAAACAAGGGCAGACATCGCATGCCTCACAGAAACACATGTTAAGGATTGCCAAGGAAATTGTGAAAACTGCGAACATTGTATTGATAAGAAAGAGATATATATAGAGGGTTTCAACTTACTAAGAGCTGATAGAACAGCGAGACGTAAAGGTGGCTGTGCTATATAGGTACATGAAGGTCATAATTATGACTGAGACGGTAATAAGTAAATTAAACAGCTTTATGAAACTCCTAGCAGTGAAAATAGAAAAACTAAACGTAATACTGATAGTCATCTATAGACCTCCAAACACTCCAACCGAAAAATTCTCGGATGGCAATGATGGTATCAGAAAGCTAATAAAGGCCATAAACCCTCCATCTCCAATATAATGATCTGCGGAGACTTTAATTTCCCATTTATAAAATACAAAAAGGGGGATAAGAATATATATATATATATACACCAGGACAAGCGGGGCACAAGAGAAGACCAGCAGCAAGCAAAATTGTTGATGGCTCTCACAAACGAGTTTATGATGACACAGGAGATAACAGATAATACAGAAAAAATAACTGCCTAGATCTGGTATTCACGAATAACACGAACTTGATTACTGATAAAAAAATAACCCCAATCATTATCTCAGACCACAACTTAATCGAGATATCATCAAATATGGCAACAACATTAAAAGACAATACACATATTGAAGAAAGAAGCAAATTTGGGGGCCATTAATTTAAACTCCAAAACTATAAATTAGGAAGCAATCAGATCACACACGGCCCAAATAGAGTGCAGGACAGTTTTAGAGAATAAAACAACTGAAGAAATACAAACAACCTTGGAAGAAAAGACGCTTGGAATTAGTGATGCACCGGAGCTCCTGCTCCGGCCGAGCAGGAGTTCCGGCCATTTTAGAAAACCTCCTACTCCGGCCTCTGGCCGGAGGTGCCAAGTACACCAAACTCAATTCTGACAACTTTTAGTTTTAATTCTATAAAACTATAAAACCTCATTTCTGCACCTATCCGAATATTTCAGTTCTCAGATGACTAATAATAATTTATTTTATGGGTGATCAGTGATTGTATTAATATTTCAGTTCTCAGTGACTGTAATAATAATTTATTTTATGAGTGATCAGTGATTGAATTAATAATTGATTTGATATAGGCTACTTTACTCAACATTCAGCAAGACATCATAAGTTTCATAACTTGAGGATATTCTGTTCAATGGGAATTTTTAGAGAAATTAGCACACACAAAGCATAGAAAGTCAACTTTTATAAAGTTTAAGTTATTAAAGACTTAATAATTTAAAATAGTAGGACTATAATATATAAACCCTAAATAGATGAGACGATGGACCACACACACAGACACACACACACACACCACACACACATATAAATACTGAAATAAATCAATTGGCTGGAACCTCCGGCCTCCGGCCAAAATCTGCCTCCGGTGCATCACTACTTAGAATTTTAGAAAAATATGCTCCGAAATCACAACCAAAAGGAAAGTGGAGCTGGCTAGAGAGGTAAAAGAGAAGAATATTCAGCAAAAGAAAGAGAGTGGAGGCGAAGTTAGCCAACTGCAGAAATAACAATAGCAGGAAAGTAATAAAAGAAAAACTGCAGGGTATCGATAGGTAAATACAAACCCTGATTAAGGACCAAACAGAGAGGGCAGAGGAAAAGGCGGTAGAAGCAATAAAGCAAAATCCAAAATACTTCTACAACTATGCGAAAAGGAAAACAAAAACGCGCACCGCTATCGGGCCCTTAAGGAGAAGATAATCAACTAACCGACGATCTAAAAGAAATATCTGAAACATTGAGAGCCCAGTATGAATCAGTCTTCAGTACCCCAAAAAAGTGACAAAGCAATACCTGACATAGATGCATTCTTTGAAGAGAAATTGCAAGGAGAGTATAACAGACCTTGATTTTACCCCAGAAGATGTAGCGAGAGCTCTAGGACAAATGAAACCACATTCAGCTGCAGGTCCGGACAATTGGAACGCATTATTCATTAAAAAACTGTAAAAATGAAATAGCTACACCCTTATACTGGATATGAAGAAGATCCCTAGACACTGGGGAAATACCGAGCATCTTGAAAAGAGCAAACGTTGCCCCTATATATGTTACGGTTTTTTTGCGAAATCGGTCTTTTTGCAAATTCTCCGGTCAATTTGCAAAGAAACCAAAACAATAGTAATTTTACAAAATGACCTTAAATATCTGATCATTTTGCAAAAACACAAAAATCGGTCAATTTGTAAAAAACACAAAAATCGGCCACTTTACAAAATCTCCAATAATCTTGTCTTTGTATGAAATAAAAACCCACTCTAATAGACAGAGTTTATTTCCACGACAGTTTCGACGCCCACTGGCATCCTCCTCGGGTGGATGCCAGTGGGCGTCGAAACAGTCGTGGAAATAAACTCTGTCTATTAGAGTGGGTTTTTATTTTCATATTTTGACCTTCACGTAGAAAAAAGTGAAGTTTTTTGCACTTGTCTTTGTATTTTCAAAATCTCTTGTTCTAATACTGTAGAACCTTCTAGCTCCTAACCTAACCTAACCTAACCACAATGACACTGTTGGTTAGGTTAGGTTAGGTTAGGTTAGGTTGGGAGCTAGAAGGTTATACAGTATTAGAACAAAAGATTTTGCAAATACACCGAAAAGATTATTGGTGATTTTGCAAATTGACCGATTTTGTTTTTTTGCAAAATGATCAAACATTTAAGGTAATTTTGTAAAATTACTATTGTTTTGGTTTCTTTGCAAACTGACCGGAGAATTTGCAAAAAGACCGATCTCGCAAAAAAACCGTAACATATATAAAGGAGTATGTAGCTCTCAAGCAAAGAATTGTAGACCAGTGTCATTGACGTCCAACCTCACCAAAGTATTTGAAAGAATAGTCAGAGGGAAAATCTATGATTTCTTGGAGACACTGGAAAGATCAAACGAAAATCAGCACGGATTCCGATCAGGTAGATCATGCCTGTCACAACTTATAGAGCACTATAACAATATCCTAGATGCACTGGAAGGCATTGACAACTACGATACACGGATTTTGCTAAAGCTTTCGACAAATGGGATCACGGTATAATAGCACATAAAATGAAATATATGGAAATAACAGGCAAAGTGGGAAATTGGATCTACAACTTCCTCAGAGAACGTCTACAGGTCGTCAAAATTCAAGGTATATCATCATCAGAATCGGAAGTACACAGCTCAGTACCACAAGGTACCAAAAGGTACCACAAGGTCCTTTTCATTATCATTCTAACAGACATACTGTAGACAGTGAAGTAAACAGCAACAGTTTAGTAACACAAAGATTAGCAGAAAAATCAGCGATGCAAATGAGGTGGAGGCCTTGCAGAGGGACACTAACAAACTATACAAATGGTCAGAAGACAATCAATATGACATTTAACACTGAGAAATTTCAGCTCTTGAGATATGGTAGAAATGAGGAACTTAAACAGAATGCATTTTGTGCTCGAGATAGACAAGAAATTTAGAGAAGCAGGAAAGCGATCGATTTGGGGGTAATAATGACCGATGATGTGAAATTCGAAACACAAAATCAGATAGCGATAAATAATGCAAAAAGAGTCGCGAGACAGGTACTAAGAACGTTTTAAAGAAGGTACAGGACAGTAATGATTCCCTGCTAAAAACACTGATTATACCAAAACATGAATACTGCTCAGTCTTGACGTCCCCATATAAGATGGCAGAAACTAATAGACTAGAAGAAACTCAGAGACATTTCACATCCAAGATTGATGGCTGCAATGAGCTCAATTTTCGTTAAAACTAACGAAAATATCATAACTTAACCTAACCAGTTGTCAAGGGCATACAGTTGGCGTAACCTGGCATTCAATTAACCTAACCGGGCATTATATCCCATAGAATGAATTGTTTGTTTTATTTGTCCTTTAAATTTTTTGTTTTAATGTAATTGAACTAATATTTGTCTTCATGATTCCCCCTTTTATAGTCCGCCTTGACCTCACATTCGTCCCCAAAGATAAAGTCAAATTATTTCAGGTCAGCACAAATTCAAATCACAGGTCAGGCCAGGTCAGCACAAATTCAGGTCAGATCAGGTCAGCACAAATTAATTCAAGTCAGGTCAGGTCACTTCAGCGCAAATTCTTTTGTTGACTGAAGATATCTTTGTAGACCGCACGCTATAGTAACACCGAATACAGCTTATATACACCTAGAAGTTAATTATCAAGGATTAACTGACTAAACCTTCCCATCCTCTTATCAGGCGATAGTTAAGTGACCCTTCCGTCCTAACTTTGACCTGATGGCTGTACTTGTGTTGCCTGGGGATTTTTGGATGGTAATGTAAGAAAATTCTTAATTTTATTACATATAATTTTGTTAACAGACCATTAGATAGATTAAAATTTTGTATAGAGCCTATAAGAGTAGATTCAACAATTCTACGCTTAACATAATTATTAGATTTGAAAACAAATTTGCAATTATTCAAATCTATTACATGGTTATAGTCTCTGACATGACAGAATGCAGCACTTTTTCATTCCCCACCCTCACATCTCTATTATGTTCATAATTTTTTTTACCGAGTTCCCTCCTGTTTCTTCCACATATACATTATCAGGATATTTTTTACATGGAATGTACAGGCTTAGGATAAATGTACACTTAAAAATGGGTAAATATGCATGCAGATATGCAGTAAAAATGCATTAATATGCATTTAAATATACAGTATCAAATATAGCTAAATATAGCTTTCAGGGAAAAATATAGCATTTTAATTTAATGGGAATATATTTATTAATGAAAGAAACCCTCGCATTTAAAATGTATGCCGTATGATAATAATTGATCCGCTACAAATGAAAAAAATACAGAAAAAAATCGTTTATAAATCATAATACATTTAATCACATGTTGCTTTAAGTGTTCAAACGTCATTCTACGCCTGTTATCTGTCAGAATATTTTTGTACTCAGAAATACTCGTTCCACGTCAACTGTAACTATAGGCGCAAATTCTAAGGCCAGGAAATCAGCAAGTTCAAATGGTTCTAAGACAGTGCTGCCAAATCTAGATAAAACAATGCTGCCAGATGTAAAATTTCTTTCAAATATACCCTGAAAACAGAAAAATAATGTATAAAATGCACAATCACTTAAAATGTCACAAATATGCAAAACCATTAAAAAATGCCTAAAATATGCATTTGCATATGCAAATATGCAAATGCATATTTATCCTGTCTCGTAATGTGTCTTTTTCATCTTTAGGTTTGTTCCTTATTAACATGTCATTTATGCAGTTATTATATTTGAATGCCACATTAATGTCTATTCTCTGACAAGTTTTCTTAAGCCCTTTCAAGTTATTGTTATAGGGAAGGCCAATACTTTTCTTGTAATCCTTGTTTACAGTTGACCTGAAAGTATAAAAGGTTTTTCTGGCTGCTAAATGAGCGTTAAAAATGAACCACTTGGGATAATACAGATTTTTAAATATATTGTTGATTTTTTGTATCTCCTCATCAACATAAGAAGGGTGACAGATTCTATATGCTCTTAGGAACATTGAAGATACCATTGATTTTTTTACTTGTTCATCATGAAATGAAAAATAGTAAATGGAAGAGTTTGAATATAAACTACGCCATGGTGGTGTAGTGGTTAGCGTCGCTGACTACGAATCCATCAGCCCCGGGATCCAGACCCGGTTTCGGCAGGAGGCTCGCAGCAAAACCCAGCTCTTCATCCTTCCACACAATAAAGGAAGTGGTTGGTAGATAAATGGGTACCCTGGGTGGCATAGTGGTTAAGACGCTGGGCTGATGGTGGGGGCGTGGTTCGGATTCTGCGTTAAACTGTAAGTCTAAGGTGGAGTGACAAGCTTGACCTTCGTCAGAATGAACAATTCGGACGGAAGCTAACCAAAGGTATATATATATATATATATATATATATATATATATATATATATATGTAGTCTATTCGAGCATCAAAAGCCTGTGAAGCTCGCATAAATAACGATAATAACAAATTTTGGATATTTGTTAAGAATCAAACGGGTGTCAAAAATGTCCTCCCTCCGACAATCGATGGGGTGTCGGGAGGATGAAATTGCAAAGCTGTGGGAAAACCACTATTCTAACATTCTTAACAGTGTGAGTAGGGATAAACTTAAGATAGACTGCAGCGAAACGATTGTGGGAGGGACAAGGGGAAATACTTTGATATCATTTTCTGAAGTAAAGAGGTTAATTAAAGAGTTAAAGACTGGTTCTGCGTCAGGGGTGGATGACTTATCGAATGAGCACTTAAAATATGCAAATGACGTAGTATATCTGCATATATCATTGCTCCTATCAGCCATGCTTGCTCATAGCTATATCCCTGCACAGTTCATGAGGGTATATATCTTGCCCCTGGTCAAAAATAAGTACGGAGACATTCTGTCCAGCAATAATTACAGGCCTATTGCTGTCGCTTCCTGCTTCTCGAAACTACTAGAAAAACTCTTGTTACTCCGATCAAATGATTTCCTATGGACATCTAATCAGTTTGGCTTTAAAAGGTCCCACTCAACTGACTTTTGTACCAATGTACTTAAAGAGACAGTATCTCAATACAGTGACAGTAATTCAACTATTTATAGCTGTTTCTTAAATATAAGTAAGGCATATGATAAGGTGAACCACAATATTTTATTTGCAAAACTAGAAGAGAGGAAGGTTCCCATGTGCATATTAAATTTATTCAAATTTTGGTATTCCCACCAATCTTTCACTGTTAGGTGGGGCACTGTACTATCCGAGTGTTTTGGCTCCTCTTGCGGGGTGAGACAAGGCTCCTTGCTCTCCCCTATGCTGTTTAATGTGTATATTGACGGATTAATTGCTTCACTTAATGAGGCAACAGTGGGATGTTGTATAGATAACACAAGGATAAATAACTTAGTTTATGCCGATGATATGGTGTTAATAAGTCCCTCTGTTAAAGGTCTGGATCGGCTACTAAAAGTCTGCGAAGTGTATTCGCAGAAACATGATATTCTTTTTAATGTTACAAAAACTAAGGTTATGTAATTTCATCCTAAAAGCTGTAATTAGCCAGCTGATATAAGGTTTAAAATGAATGGTGAAGTAATTGAGGAAGTACAAGAGTTTAAGTATTTGGGTCAAACTATTACCAGCTGCTTGAGTGATGACTCGGATATAAGAAAACAATCTCGAAGCCTGTGTGCTAAAGCGAATATGACCATAATGAACTTTCGATTCTGTACAAGTGAAGCTGAAGACACTATCTTTCGTACTTTCTGCAGTAATATATACGGACAGCAACTGTGGGTGAATTATAAAAAAGGTTCTGGCAGAACCCTAAATTTGCTGTACAACAGGTCTTTTAGACTTACATAAATTACCCCTAAGATGCTCAGCTTCGCAAATGTTCGCTACCCGCAATGTTCCGAGCTTCCCGGAGGTAACAAGACGTGCTCAACACAGTCTAATGCAAAGAATTAAAAAATCAACCAACCCGATCATCCAAGCTATCCATGAGTCCTGCCATTTATCCTCTAAGCTATGGACTTCTTGGTAAGAAAACGTCTGTTTGTCGCTCCACTTAACTTCGACATTACAGTATTATTTCTAATCAATTGTATATATTTCTATCCTTAGTATATGAACTGTCATTGTATTAATAATATTTGTCATATGGACTATAGTCTGCCAATAAACCTTTCATTTTTTCATTTTTCATTTTCATATATATTTACTGTATATACTTATATATATATATATATATATATATATATCTATCTATATATATATATATATATATATATATATATATATATATATATATATATATATAAATAATCTGGATGATTCCGGTGCTGTTCCTCTATCTCCTACCCCTCTGACTTTATTATGTCTGAAATTAGAATCTCTTCTAAAGATGTTTTTTCTGTCCTATCTGGGCTCAACTCTAGGAAAGCGTATGGTCCTGATGGTGTTCCTCCTGTTGTTCTTAAGAACTGTGCTTCTGTGCTGTCAGCCTGCCTAGGCAAACTCTTTCGTCTTTGTCTCTCATCTGGCACTTTTCCTTCCTGCTGGAAGTTCTCTTCCATTCAGCCTGTCCCAAAGAAGGGTGACCGCTCTCAACCCTCCAACTATCGTCCAATTACTTCGATTTCTTGCCTTTCCAAAGTTTTTGAAGCCATTCTTAATAGGAAGATTCTCAAACACCTTTCTTCTCACAATCTTCTTTCAGATCGTCAGTATGGATTCCGCAAGGGACGCTCTACTGGCGATCTTCTTGCATATCTCTCTGACTCTTGGTCATCCTTAACGTCAATTGTCGGTAAACTTTTGGAATCCGTAGTTAGGGATCGTATCGTCGATCACTTAGAAAGTCGCGATTTGATTAATAGTAGTCAGCATGGGTTTCAACGCCATAAATCTTGTTTAACTAATTTGTTGGAATTTTATAACGAAATAGTGCGCGAATACGATAGGCATAGAGCGGCTGACGTTATTTATCTAGACTTTAAAAAAGCGTTCGATACAGTTCCGCATAGAAGATTAATTGCAAAGGTTAAAGAGCACGGTATACGCGGTAAGGTAGCTAACTGGTTAGAGGAGTGGCTTCGTGCCAAGAAACAGAGGGTCGTTGTTAATGGTAGGGAATCGGGGTGGTTGGATGCAGGTAGCGGTGTCCCTCTGGGTTCAGTGTTAGACCCATTGCTATTCGTAATCTACATTAACGACATAGATGTAGGCTTGACCAGTAACGTGTCAAAATTCGCGGACGATACTAAAATAGGCGGTAAAGTGGAGTGGACGGATAAGTGGCAGATGCAATTAACGTAGACAAATGTAAAGTTTTGCATATAGGTTCTCGTAACAACAATTACGCGTACACGATGGATGATAGACAGTTAGCGTGCGTTGACGAGGAAGTAGATTTAGGCGTACGCGTATCTAAGGATTTACAAGTTAGGAACCAGTGCCTGGAGTCTTGCGCTAAAGCTAATAGGATGTTAAGCTTCATAGCGCGTAATTTTGAATTTAAGTCGAAGAATATTATATTGCCCCTTTACAAGTCTCTAGTCAGGTCTCACTTAGAATATGCCGTTCAGTTTTGGTGCCCGTATTTGTGTGAGGATATTGATAGGCTGGAAAGGGTTCAGCGACGCGCCACGAAACTAATTCCGTCACTACGCAACAAGTCTTACGAAGATAGGATTAAAGAGTTAGACTTGCATTCACTCGAAACTAGGAGATTAAGGGGGGAGCTTATTGAAGTTTTCAAAATCGTTAATAAAATCGATAACGTAAATGTTGACAAATTGTTCATTTTCGATAACAGTAATACTCGTAATAATAACGGATTTAAATTACGTGGCAGACGTTTCATTAATGACATCGCTAAAAACCTTTTTACGTTTAAAGTAATTGATAAATGAAATAATCTTCCCGCTTCCGTCGTGAACTCTACCAGCGTTAATATGTTTAAAAACCGGTTAGATAGGCATTTTAAAAATATTAACGTCGTTTAAAATAATAAAACAATTAGCAACAGTAGCTCTGGGGCCAATGATCGAGGTTTGAGTCTGTTGACGATTAATGCCAGCTTGTGACATGCCAGCGTGTGATATGCCAGCAACAAAATTATTAAAAAAAAAAAAATTAGACTAACACGAACTTAGATGTAGCTCGTAGTGTAAACTAACCCAATTTTTGTTATACGCTTTCTACTTTTTTTTTTTATCCTCTCTTTATTTGCATATCTGTAGTTTGTATGGTATGACAGTGTTTGAGTTAAGACTGTGTTTGCATGGTTTGTAAGCGTTCTTATTTTACTTCTTTTCCTCTTTCACCCCTTTCCTATTCTCTTCGACTATTTTTCCGACTTGTCGGCAGTAGCCGGCGGATGATGATGGTGAGTCTCTCTCTCTCTTTTTCTGAATGAATATTAACCCACGAATGTTAACCCCCTACTCTCTTCTTTCTCTCGGGCTAACCTTAGAGTGGATCTTAGGGTCTTTGTTAGCCTTAGCTTCTGTAGATCTGAAGATCCTCCTTTCGGGATTTCGGTGAAACTTTTGCAATTGCGCTAGACATATCGAAAGCTTTAGATAGAGTCTGGTACAAATCTTTAATTTCCAAACTGCCCTCCTTCGGTTACTATCCTTCTATCTGTGCCTTCATCTATAATTTCCTTTCTGGCCGATCTATAGCTGCAGTTGTAGATGGCCACTGTTGTTCTCCTAAAGCTATTAACAGTGGTGTTCCTCAGGGTTCTGTCCCGTCACCAACTCTTTTCCTTTTATTTATTAATGATCTTTTAATTCGCACTTCCTCTCCTATTCACTCCTATGCCGATGATTCCACTCTTCACTTCTCCACCCGCTTCCCAAAGTGTCCCTCGCAGCAGTCATTCAATGATTCATGTAGGACGGCTATGGGACACCTGACCTCTGATCTTTCTGCTATATCTTGGGGCAGAGAAAACCTTGTGGCTTTCAATGCCTCAAAAACTGAGTTCCTTCATCTGTCAACTCGCAACAATCTTCCACACGACTATCCCCTTACCTTTCTTCTCTTAACATTCTTGGTGTTCCTTTTCTCGTGATCTTTCCTGGAAAGATCACACATACTCTCTTTCTAAAACAGCTTCTAAGAGGTTAGGTGTACTGTACCGCCTCCGCAGTTTCTTCACCCCCACTCAGTTGCTCTTTCTGTACAGGGGTCTTGTTCACCCCTGTATGTAGTATGCTTCTCATGTGTAGGGGTGGTTCAACCCACACAGCCATACTTGACCGGGTGGAATCAGAGGCTTTTCGTCTCATCAATTCCCCGCCTCTTACTCACTGTCTTCAATCTCTCTCTCTTCGCCGCAATGTTGCCTCACTCTCTCTTTAGGATCGCTGTTATAACGGACATTGCTCTTCTGAACTCTCTAACTGCATGCCTCCTCATTTAAGGAGAGCACGCAGTACCAGACTCTCTACACCTTCTCATTCCTTTTCTGTCCAACTATCTAATGCAAGGGTTAATCGGTATTTTCAGTCCTTCTTCTACTCAACTGGTCAACTCTGGAACAATCTTCCTCAATCCATCTTTCCTCCTGTCTATGACCTCCCATCTTTCAAACGCAGAGTGTCTAGGCATCTCAAAAACCCTGGACCTTGATTTTTGCTCTCATCTTCTGTCGGGGTGGCGCTTTTGCGGGCATTTGCCCTTGGCTCCTCCTTCCTGCATAAAAAAAGTATATTGACGCTTATAAGCATTTGCACAGAGAAATATTTCAGTTATATTCGTCCTTATCTTTTGTACCATGCATAAGATAGTTATAAAAAGTTTACCATTCGTTTGGAAAAACTTAACAAATAAAAAAATTAGTTCAACTCCAACATATGATGCAAAACATCAAAGAATTTGAGGAAAATAAAAAAAATTAAATGCAAAAGTTTTCGTACATTTAGAAAATTATTTAATTTGTGTGTCCACCCAAGTCTGAAAATTTTCACATTTTTATCAGTGTGTGGCTGTTTATTGATTACAGACTGTTGGCAATTATGAATTCTAGATTTTTTCTGCGAATCTTCAGAATCTTCATGGAAGACGGATAACTGTACGGCCATTAGTAAGGAATGGGTCTTTGTGGTAAAGAGCTGTCTGCAGATCTTAAGAGATCTGTTATTGTTGCACACGAGTCTGAAAAGAGTTCTAAGAAGACAGGAAAAAAACTTCGAATTCCATTTACGAAAGTTGCTGCAGTTATAAAGAAATGGAAACGCTTTGGAACAATTAAAACCGTAACGAGGTATGGACAACCTTGCAAGATTTCTGAACGTACAGTTAGACGGACTGAAAGAATGGCTGCTGCGAATCCACGAGTAACTGCATGTAATATTTGCCAGACATTAAAACTATCTAAGATCTATGTCCATCCCTTTACTGTACGTCGTACATTGAGAAAGAATGGTTTGTATGGAAAAGTTTCATGAAAAAAACCTCTGCTACGAAAAGCGCACAAAGAAGTTCGTTTAAAGTACGCCAAGGATCATCAAAATGATAGGTTTGTATTCTGAAAGAAAGTTCTCTGGACAGACAAAACCGATTTGAATAATTCGGGAACAGCGAGCAATAGTGTGTTTGGCGAAAATAAAATACTACATTCGAGGAAAACCACATCGTTCCTGCGGTTAAATATGGTAGTGGTAGTTTGCTTCCTTGGGGATGCTTTAGACTTCTGGTCTAGGGAAGCTTGTCATCAATGGAAGATAATTGGAAGATAATTAGGAAGATAATTAGGATACAACAAAATGTTTTCATTGTAGTTAAAGTGAAGATATTACAAAAAAATGTTTACTTCAAAGTTGAAATCAAATAATTGGCAAACCCGTCAAGACGGGAATTTCAGGCTATAACACTTTCCTTTGAATTAGTCTATGCTATTGCTCAGTAATAATTAATTACTCAGATGTAGGTAATTAAATAGTTGGAAGATGAAAAATTCTATAAGTAATTTGGATTCTTGTATCAACTCTAAAAAGAAGAATACAAACACAAGACGACACGGAGAATAAGATGTATGTATAAATAGTTAAATTATGTAGTGGGCACTTTTAGCATTAATGGTGAGTCAATTTGAAACTTTTCCCATTCTAAAATATACTCTTTTAATGCTGAACTGAAAAAGGTATAAAGAAAAGACTGAAGGGCGGAGATTTCCCTAACACCTCGCTGGATTCTACTCAACCTCTACGTAGCTTATACGGATGCCTGTCTTATAAAACACCGACAGTTGACTAGAGTGAGGCACTACCAGCAATGGAGGCTGCCATGTGATCGGGACAGAATAGAGAATTTGAACATAGAGTGGAATATAATACGACGAATGAATGAGGAATCTAATTTCAACTTCTTTTTTTATTATTACTCGTGGCTCGACCCCATCTTTGTGGTTTTTCCTGGAATGAAAGTAGGAATTCACCTTTCATTGCTCCCAGTCACAACAGCTACAGTTCAGCGTTTTCGTCATTGAATATAATTTTTGTTCTGAGAGAAGTCCCATTCTGCCTGATCAAGTGAATCAACTATTGAGCATATGAATTGGAGGACTAAAAGTAGCAGACACACGCGAAACCACCAAAGATGAAGAAGTTTGAGAAGTTCATTAAAAGTTGCGCAAAATTACAAGAAGCCAAGAAGGATGTCGATGTATTGCTTCATAGAAGGCGTGAGTAGCCAACTTTAATTTGTGTGATGATTTTAAAAGATGAATTAACCTAATAAAATGGGTGTGAAACATTTTTCAGTTTTTACTATGGTGCCATAAAGCCCACGTTCGCCCTCACAGTCTCACCCCTCGGCCCTCACCCCATTAAAAATTCGAATACCCTCTCTAATTTCAATTCCTGGGGAAAACTGTTGTGATCCCTCTCTCTGCTAACATTGTTGCTAATATTGTCTTTGGTAGCGCGGAGAGACACTGACTGAGGCGCATTGTGGTGGGGGGGGGAGGCGAACCGCGAATGTAAACACCCCGAAATCACGGTTAACTCCATGTCACGATCACGGATAAGTGCACAATGGTAACAATTAGTAAGTCATGGTTAATTCAATTGACGACAGTGAATCACGGATAACCGCGTGAATAAAATATGTGTATATACTGTATACCTCGTTAACTTCGTTGCGGTTCCGTGCGTCGGTCTCTCTTCACATGAAGATGAAGCTGGTGGCCCCGCCTCTAGGCTTGGCTTAGTGGAAGAGCGAGTTGCTCTGTTGCGCTCTCCACCGCACATAGCCAGGTACACCCTGCTCATCTGGTACAGTCCTGAGCCAGGCATTTAGTCTTCTCTTCAAGACTTCAACTTTGACCCCTGTAACGTTTCTGAGGTCCTTAGAAGGCTGGTTAAAAAGTCTTGGCCCCCTGACAACCAAGCTATTTTCCTTCAGTGCTGAGGAGGTCCCTTGTCGGGCCTTTAGTTTGGGAACACTACATATTCTGCCTTTCCTATTGTCCAGCGATGTTTGGATGGTAATTGGGTTTAGTTTGAGGTTTGGTACTACTCGCTGATTTTTCTGCTGCTCTTTGTATCGTCCGCAAATGATGTTACTATACTGTTGCTGATAACTCCACTGTCTATATCTGTTAGCATGATAATGAACATGAGTGGGGCCAGCCCTTACCTTGTGGCACTGAGCCGCGTACTTCTGATTCTGATGATGATACACCTTGAATTTTGACGACCTGTAGTCGTTCTCTGAGGAGGTTATAGATCCATTTTCCCACTTTGCCTGTTATTCCCATATGTTTCATTTTATGTGCTATTATACGATGATCACACTTGTCGAAAACTTTAGCAAAATCCGTATACATGACATCATAGTTTTCATTGCCTTCAAGTGCATCTAGGATATTGTTATAATGCTCTATAAGTTGAGAAAAGCATGATCTTCCCGATCGGGATCCGTGCTGATTTTCGTTGAATCTTTCCATTTTATTTATTGAATTGTAGAAGGTGCGATTAAATGAGTTATACCATAAATTCCGTTTTTTGTAAATACGTTTAGGAAACGATATTTATTGGGCATTCCCTACAAAATCTATAACGAATATTCTAAGTACTATAATTGTTTTAGTTTAAAATGCTGAATTTTATAGTTTGAGGGAATTTAATGTAAAATAAGTCTGGCGCTCTATTAGTTCGATGACTTCTGAAATGTAAATAAGTCCACAGAGGAGTCTATCTATGTTCGACTCTTGAAAAACAAACAATTTTATAGTTTGGGAGAAATTAATATAAAATAAAATAAGTCTGGTACAGGGGCGTGCGGTCAGTGGAAGCAAGGCAAGCAATGCTTCCCTATTATAAAAATGTGCAAAGGAAAAAAGTCTTTTGCAATGTTTGAATGTGACACTATTTTTCCATCCTCAATAACAGCCCGATCTATGGTGGCCCACTACCCGAATACGTGCGAGAGTATGCAGTGGAAAGGTGGGCACTACACTCTCAGATATGCATCCTTTCGAGCCTCGATTTTATCTTTTTTTTCTTATTTGGAAAATTGGCTATCTTAGAATAAGAGCACTATTGACAACAAAAATCATTTATTGACAAAGAATATATTGGATGGTTTTCAAAATGTTACCTACGTCAATAAGTTTTCGAATAAACGTAATCATAATTAACATAAATCTTCAAATTCTCCTATCGTTTGTTCCACTATAGTAAAAAGAAGCATTCTTAGAAATGGGCACAGCGACAGTAATACTTCAATGGGGCTTAACTCCAAAAATCTTTCACGCAAATTTGGTACTAATAGAATCTATTCATTGATACCAAACTTGCGTGATCAGTTGGAGTTAAAAGGCTCACTCTGCCACTTGCCACATTGACTGCAGAAATTAAACGAACCTCAAAGATATTAATATGCTTTTTGTGAGCTAGAATCTTGAGCTAAAGATGGAGAAAAGATAACATGAGTGATAAATTATGCATAATTACTATTTTATCTATTCATGATGCACAATAAACAAATAACTACAAGAAATTCAAGATATAATTGTATAGTTAATTTTCTACCAACATCTGAAAAGTGTGGCTCTTTCCTCTTGTGAAAAAAGCCTCTGGCCACTGGTTTTCCCACCTGACGATTGTAGTTTTAAATTCATACCCGAGACAAGTTTATTTTGTGAACTTTTTGTGTATGATTACTTTTGTGTTAAAAGTGACACCCTACATATTTGAATAATGGATATGGAAAATGATAATAGAGAGTGTAATTATGTCATTGAAAGCTTACTAGTGAACAAATTCAGCACAAAGAGTTTTGGTGAAAAAGAAAACATCATAAGAAATGGACGTCCCAAGCCATTTATTAGTTTGACTGGTAGAACAAAGCAGTGCACGCGAAAATTCAATGTGACTCAATATGAGAAAACATCATGGATGACTGGATGTGTTAATTTACAGACGCTTTTTTGCTGGCCATGCTTATTGTTCAATAGTGAATTAGGGCCATGGATTCAACTGGATTTTGTGATTTAAATAATATGCATAAAGCTATCGAAAGACATGAGAATTCCTCAAATCATATAATTTCTGCAATTAACCTTGCTAAATTTGGAAAATCTCGGATTGACTTACAACTGAGTCGCCAACATAAAGTGAGTATGAAAATTCACAATAAAAGAGTTAAAACAAATAGAGACATTTTAAAAGATCAACTGACGTGGTGTGTTATTTGGGAGAGCAACAGTTAGTATTTTGAGGACATGATGAATCACAAGAGTCAAATAACCGAGGTAATTACGTGGAATTGCTAAATTTATGTAAAGAATATGATCCACTATTGAATTCTCATCTAGAGTGTTCTAGTGTATTTTCTGGCCTATCAAATACAATTCAAAATGACCTCATTGATAGTGTAGGGGAAATATTGTTAAATAAAAGTAAGAGTGAAATAAAAGATGCCCCTTTCGTGGCTCTTATTTTCGATGAAACGATTGATGCTAGAACTGTATCTCAGCTTTCAAGTGTTGTGCGATATGTTACTATAGATGGGAAAGTTCGTGAAAGGTTTCTGGGATTTACAGATGTTAGTGCAGACCGAACAGCTCTTGGCCTTTCGAAGTGGGTGTTCAAATTAGTTGATGAATTAAATATTGAATCAAAATTTGTTGCACAAACTTATGATAGGGCAGGTGTGATGTCCGGAAAGTTAAATGGGCTTGAAAAGAAAGTTAGGGAAAAATATCCAAAAGCGCTTTTTATTCATTGCATGGCCCATAGATTGAATTTAGTTTTGTCGCAATCTATGACGAACATAAAGGAATGCGAGAAATTTTTCACAAAACTTAAAACCTTTTCTTTATTTTTCTCAAAGTCAACAAAGCGTGTTCATCTTTTACATTGTGAAGTGAAGAAAAGATTCCCAAAAGTGGCCCCTACTCGATGGAGTTACAATCACTGCTTGGTTGAAACAGTTTCGGAGTTCAAGGAAGAACTGATTGACCTATTTCAAATTACTGTTGATAATGGTAGTGATTGGGATACTGAAACTTATATCTGTGCCCAAGCAATTTCGTCTAACTTTAAAGATTTTGAGTTCAATTTATTGTTGAATATATTTGCTAGCATCTTCCCACACACAAATGTCATATTTGACATTCTACAGAATAGAATATTTGACATATCCTATTGCATGAATAAAGTAAATGAACTGGTGACTATTCTGCAAAAGAAGAAACGATTTCGATGAACTTTGGTCAGCAGTTGATGGAATCTATCCTCAAAATAAGTGAAAAAGAAATGACCCTGTCGAAGATAAAGTAAGATACAGAAGGCTATTTTATGAAATTTTGGATGCAATTTTTGGCCAAATCGAAACTAGGTTTCAAAGTTTAAAAAATATAGCCTTTCTTCAGCTACTGGATATTAAAAAACAGGAAGACAACATAAGGAAATTTTCTGAGTCACCTTTTCAATCATTGCAAGATAATTATGGAGAATATTTTGATATTCTTCGCTTGAGAAGTGAGCTTTCGGTTTTGTATACTGAATCCGATTTGAAAGAAAAACCTATGAACGAGTTACTTTACTATTTTATTTGCGAAATGCCGAGCTAGATACAGCCCTACATCAACGGACAAAGTTTTGTGAATTAGCTTTGAATCTTCCAGCGACGAGCACAACAATTGAGCGTTCTATCTCCCATTTGAAAAGAATACACAGCTACACAAGAAATGCACAAGGGCAAGACAGACTTAATAGTCTAGCTTTAATCTCGATTGAGAGAACGCTTCTCAAAGAAATGAAGAACGATCGTTTCTATGAAGACTTAGCACAATCTGGCATCTGACCTTGAAACGTGATGGTCTAAAATGAAAAATAATTGGGTAAAAGAGGAAAAAAATGAATATGTTACCGCGAAATACAATGTATTTTTAATATAAAGTTGTATTAATATTTTTCGTAATAAGGTTTAAAGAAACACTTGTGTCTTAAAGGTAAATTTGTATTCTGGTATCTAATCTTAAAACATGAGGGGCTAAAATGCGAAAAATAATTGGGTAAAAGAGGAAAAATGAATAAGTTACCCCTAATTTAATTTCTATTTTGTTTTAAAAGTCATATTAATGCTTTTTATGTTATAGTTTAAAGATAAATTTGTATATTAAGGTGAAACTTTGGTTTTGTATTAAACTTAGTTTATCGTATTCGATTTTTTGTTTAAAAGATCGTCCACCCAACGTCACATCGGCTTCGTGGTGTTCCACCATAAGGAGCTCTAATAATAGTGTTGCTATTTTCTTGGAAACCTTGTCGGTCTATCCCATGGTCTCATAAACATATTTGTTTATACTTAATATCTTTGCCCGTTAATTGGGTCGTATTTAGAGACCTTGTCGGTCTATCAGTTACTGGTAATTAAAAGCCGTGGATAAGGTGGGTTTGGTTAGGTGATGGTAAGCAATACTTAGACGATTGGTGGTTGTGGTGGTGGTTGTTCGGCATGCTCGTATATTGGGATAGAGCCTTTACGTGCATCTGTTTATATACGTTGCGTGTGTGTGAGCGATAATAGGGAATCTATGAGCGTGTGCATATATAGTTGGGAAGTGTGTGTACGTTTTTAGATCAAAAGGCTGCTCAGTATCTATGAGTGTGTATATATATATATATATATATATCTATAGTCGGTGTGTGAGTGTGTGTGTGTGATAATAGGGAATCTATAAGCGTATATAGAGTCGGGAAGTGTGTGTGTGTGTGTGTGTGTGTGTGTGCGCGCGTGCGCTTTTTGATCAAATGATTGCTCAAAAGTTAATAATATATACACTGTGCCAACTGGCTGATATGCCAGACGACACTGCCTTCTAAGCCAGATTAAGCCAACTGGCTGAAAGACACTTATAAGGCAACTGATGCTGTCACGAAATCTTATTATGCGTCTGGCGGAGCCAGACGTCGGATGCTTTGTCTTCCTCTCTTAGGTTAGGTATACCTCTTTTGGGGTGAGGCTGTCCCATTCTCTCCCCCAAAGTCTCCTAGGTTAGGTGGACTACCCCAGTTTGCTGGCGGCGTTCCCCCATATTTTGGCACCCTGGGGGGTGGGAGTGGCACTGGTGGAGGGGGTGGCCCTGCGGGGGTGCACCCTCCAACATTTGACTAACATTGCAATTGCTCTGCACTCTCTCCTTTTGCAGCCATACTATTCTGCTGTATTGTGTACTATATCTGAATACGAATAAAAATCAATATATAACTAATTTTCATTATTCATGTGAGATTTTCCCAATTATTTTGTTCTTAATTCTTTTAACAAATAGGTTTCCTATTTCGAAAGAAGAAATTGCAAAATTAATTAAATTACACTTACCCGAACATTTTATAATCAACTTTTAATTCTGGCAAATACAAGTTAATTCAGTGTTTTAATTATCTATTTTTAAATTAGATCCTTTGTTTTCTTTACATTTCACAAATTAAATTTCAGATCATGAAACGGAATCGGAATTTGGAGGCAAACTTTATGATAAAAATTGGAAGTCGAGAAAACCTTTCTTTTATACTGAAGGCATTTTCTATTTAATAATTATAATCATTCAGGAGGGCCAGAAGCTGGTACAGCGCTCAGGAAAACTAATGTGGTCCATTGCCCTAACTCCTCTATTGGTATTATTACCAGCACATCGGGGTTCGAGCTCCCGTCCTCAGTGTCTTCATTTCGCTTACAGTAGGCCAGGTAGAAATTTTATATTGAAAAGGTACATATTGTGAGGGGTTTGAATGGAACACAGGACCCCCCCCCCCCTCATAAATTATTTTCGCTGTTTAAAGCCTCCTACCCCTGGCACAATTTTTCACTTTTTGACCTATATTGAAGAATATTCCATTTATACGAGACTTACTCTACATTCAGGTTTTTTGATGGCATAAATCTTTATCAGTATAATATTTTATTTAATAATGTACAGTATTAGGAAAATTAATTAAGTACAACAATATATTCAGAAGAAAAAATTAGAGGCATAATAAATGTGCTAAAATTCAATTCACTTTTTCATTGTTCCTTATCACATCAAAAGGGAAGAAATTTTCAATATCATTAGGAAATTTTATTTTATATGTTTCTTACTCATTTCACTGTGCCTTCCATTCAAACTTGAGCAGTTTTCGCCTTGATTCTAATGAGTTAAGATAAACTTTTAACGGTTGTCATATCCTATTCTTTCCCGACATGCCTTTGTTACTAGGTTCACTGCCCTTTCCACACTTTGACTGTGGCATGGAAAAGAAGCTATCTCCAGTAGCTTACATCGAGCCTGTAGTAGCTCATCATCGCTAAAATTGTTTAGCAGTGGTGGAGGAGTAATGATCTCTTTTTGCCAATCGATCATCTCGGTGTAGTCAGTAGATTGGAAATTGAGGGTTCGAGGCAACTCAAAGTTTCTGGTACCTGAAAATCCTGTTCTTGAAAGGATGATTTTCTGAATAGCTTGCTCCCTAATTTCTAGTCTCTTGTCAGTTGCCATTGATATGAGTATATTTTCTGGGTGGGCAAAGTAGGCGTTATCCTTTAATACTGGTTCTATGATTGATCTATGTTGTTCATCTAAATTTCGAAGCAAGCACATTAAATGCCAAAAGTTATATGTACCATCAGTGCATTAGGATGAGATTTTATCCAGAACCACCCTGGAGCATAGAACTGCATAATAATTTTGACTATATCTTGAAGGTTTTTATCGGGATTTGGCGTTGAGATATATAATCGAAGGACCCTGTTGGCTAGAGTTAGTCAGCGAGAATGGTGAAGGGTACCTGGGGATCGAGTGGACAGATCTTGAGAAGTGTCTCTAGTTTGCACCGCCAGACACATATCATAGATATATCTTTGATCACTGCTTAGCTCCTTCACAACATTTGTTGGAATTTCTTTAATGTTTCCCTTTACACGAGAATATTTGACTACCTCCAATTTTGTTAAGTCTGTTTTCAGTTTATTCCCAATTGAACCCATAAAAGTATTTGGACCTGTTGTTTTACCATCAATGGCTTTGTAGACGTGCATAAAAGGCAGCTCATTCAAATGCAAGAGGCACACCAACCACTGCACTGGTCTGTTAAGATGAATTTCAACCAGTTTTATGGCTCCACCAATTTTTCCTGTATTTACAGGAGTACCATCACACAGTAAAGCTTTGATAGTACCTGTGCTGTTCGAGTCTGTAATAATAGTTATCAACTCTTCTGCTATGCAGCGAGCAGTTCCATTATCTGGTGTGACATGGTCTACATGGATGCTTCCAGGTTCTTTCACAATAACATAGTGTTCTTCTTTTTTCTTTCCACTTTTAGTTAATGTGTTATCTTTCTTTCCATCAAATCCAAGGCACTCCATCTTCAGATTTTTGGATTTAGACCTAAAAGTATTTGTATCACCCATGCCATTTCTTTCTCTTTCTAATTTCTTTCTGTCAAGCATGTTGGTATGGTTAAGGATCCCACATCTTTTAAAGCTGCATTGACTATTGCAGCTGCAGCTCTACAACTTACACGATAACGATCTGCTGTTAATGCTAGGTTTTTATAGGAGTGCCTGTTCTGAATGTTCTCAGTCAATTCTAAATCGGCCTCATAATCACACCCTGACTCTCTGAATCTACATCCATGTCTTCTTCGATATTTTCTATAAATTCCAATGGTAAAACATTGGTGGCTTCAGTCATTTCTTCTTGTGCTTTTAGTTGACGATTTTGTGCTTCTTGGGCTCTTGCTGACGATCTCTTCTTTGTTGAACTAGCTATGCGATCAATTGGTCCTAACTGATTTTTTCTTTGGTTTTGACCCACAAAAGACTCCCATTCTGCCATTGGTATTTTATCCTTACACTTGCAACATTTCCTATCAATCCCCTTATCATAGCATTCACAAGAAGATATATCAAACATTTCATCATACTGAGCTACTTTTAAGGCAAAACTTTCATTTCTTCGATGTAACGGCACCTTGTTCAATTTTGAGGCTTCTTCTATTAGTCGACTGACTTTAAGATAGATACCTTTGGTGTTAATCGTAGGAAAATAAAATTTCATCCAAATGTCTTTAATATCTTTTACAACAACCCTGTAACAATCATTAGCAGTTGCTGATCCTTTTGATTTAGCTTCTTCACGACGGCGCACAAAAAGGTAGTGTCTTACATCTGTTTTTGAAGGAGTCATGGCTGCTGGGAATTCCGTAGGATATCCAAAGGCTCCATTTGAGGACTTGCTTCTAGCGTCATAGTTTATCTTCAGAAGTAAAATAAAATTATATATAATTTATAATTTATGATAATTCAAATTATAATTAAAGCAAATACAAATTTTTCTATTTATCTGAAAAATTATTTCTATATACTGAAACAAAAATATCAAGCATTAACGAAACAACTTATCATGTAACGTATAACAACATTAAACATATGCAAATATGAAGGTAAAAAGGGAGGAGGGGCATGTGATATGGGTAGTAGGGTAGCACATGCTTGATTTTTTAATATTTTGTTAAAGTGATAAAAAAAAACCTTCTCACATAGTGTACTTATTAAGAAATAAAAATTTTCCCATTTAAATATATTTATATATGAGGGTAAAAAATGGGGGGGTATGTGCTCGGGGTAGCACATGCTTGATATTTTAATATTTTGTTAAGATGATAAAATGAAACTTCTCACAGAGTGTACTTTTTAAGAAATAAAAAAATTCCCATTTTCGACCCGGCCTAATATACAGTACGGTATATATTGGGTGTCTCAGACGTCACGCAACATAGGTCAACTTTACCTATAATTACCTATAATTACTTACTTTACCTATAAGATCTGTGACACATGGAACAGGCTACCTTCAGAAGTTGTGAACAGTTCCTCTGTGGATCAGTTCAAGAAAAGGTTAGACCGAATCTTGCACACTATTTGAGGGTGTAGGAATTTTTCCCTGGCACCAGTTGCCATTGGTACCTACTCGGTATGGGCCGCAAGGCATTTTGAGGTACTTCTTTTCCTTATAACTCCTTGTAACCCTCTCTCTCTCTCTCTCTCTCTCTCTCTCTCTCTCTCTCTCTCTCTCTCTCTCTCTCTCTATATATATATATATATATATATATATATATATATATATATATACACATTTTAACTACAAACAACACACACAGTATAATTAATGTAAAGAACGACGCTTGTGTAGAAGAGCATTCCGCACAAGATGAGGAGGGAGAACGAAAAATATGCCATCCACTACACCATGGACCTCGATGAATCAGAAGTCGTAATTCTCCTACATACGAACAGAAACCAGTGTCCTGAGGGGGCACCTTCGCATGCCATACATATATACATTTTAACTGCAAACAACACAGTATAATTAATGTAAAGAACGACGCTTGTGTACAAGAGCGTTCCGCACAAGATGAGGAGGGAGAACGAACAAGTGAAAAATGAGGTACCACCCGGGAATCGAACCCGGGATCATCCGAATGCCGGTCAGATATGCCATCCACTACACCATGGACCTCGATCAATCAGAATTCGTAATTCTCCTCATCTTGTGCGGAACGCTCTTCTACACAAGCGTCGTTCTTTACATTAATTATACGGTGTGTGGTTTGCAGTTAAAATGTATATATGTACGGCATGCGAAGGTGCCCCCTCAGGGCATTGGTTTCTGCTCGTATGTAGGAGAATTACGACTTCTGATTGATCGAGGTCCATGGTGTAGTGGATAGCATATCTGACCGGCAATCAGATGATCCCGGGTTCGATTCCAGGGCAGTACCTCATTTTTCATTTGTTCGTTCTCCCTCCTCATCTTGTGGAACGCTCTTCTACACAAGCGTCGTTCTTTACATTAATTATACTGTGTGTTGTTTGCAGTTAAAATGTATATATGTATGGCATGCGAAGGTGCCCCCTCAGGGCACTGGTTTCTGTTCGTATGTAGGAGAATTACGACTTCTGATTCATCGAGGTCCATGGTGTAGTGGATGGCATATTTTTCGTTCTCCCTCCTCATCTTGTGCGGAACGCTCTTCTACACAAGCGTCGTTCTTTACATTAATTACACTACACCATGGACCTCGATCAATCAGAATTCGTAATTCTCCTCATCTTGTTCGGAACGCTCTTCTACACAAGCTCGTTCTTTACATTAATTATACGGTGTGTGGTTTGCAGTTAAAATGTATATATGTACGGCATGCGTACGTGCCCCCTCAGGGCATTGGTTTCTGCTCGTATGTAGGAGAATTACGACTTCTGATTGATCGAGGTCCATGGTGTAGTGGATAGCATATCTGACCGGCAATCGGATGATCCCGGGTTCGATTCCAGGGCGGTACCTCATTTTTAATTTGTTCGTTCTCCCTCCTCATCTTGTGGAACGCTCTTCTACACAAGCGTCGTTCTTTACATTAATTATACTGTGTGTTGTTTGCAGTTAAAATGTATATATGTACGGCATGCGAAGGTGCTCCCTCAGGGCATTGGTTTCTGCTCGTATGTAGGAGAATTACGACTTCTGATTGATCGAGGTCCATGGTGTAGTCACGTAGTGGATAGCATATCTGACCGGCAATCGGATGATCCCGGGTTCGATTCCCGGGCGGTACCTCATTTTTCATTTGTTCGTTCTCCCTCCTCATCTTGTGGAACGCTCTTCTACACAAGCGTCGTTCTTTACATTAATTATACTGTGTGTTGTTTGCAGTTAAAATGTATATATGTACGGCATGCGACGGTGCCCCCTCAGGGCATTGGTTTCTGCTCGTATGTAGGAGAATTACGACTTCTGATTGATCGAGGTCCATGTTGTAGTGGATAGCATATCTGCCCGGCAATCGTATGATTCCGGGTTCGATTCCCGGGTGGTACCTCATTTTTCATTTGTTCGTTCTCCCTCCTCATCTTGTGCGTAACGCTCTTCTACACAAGCGTCGTTCTTTACATATATATATATATATATATATATATATATAAATAATGGGCTAATGATGTCTGTCTGTTCCACCCTAAAACACGGAAACGGCTTTTTGGAGAGAAAAAATTATTAAGTAAAAGTTGTGTAAAATTAATCGAAACCTATGGGAAAATTATAATCTATATGTATATAAAACTGAAATTGGATAATGTTTGTTTGTTCGTGTATGTGCTCATTCTGAGAAATATAATAAAAATAAAATTGTTCTGTTAATTGTTTAAACGTGGTATTTTTACCACGGGCTTCCTGCTTGTACAGTGGTTCTCAAACTTTTTCATCTTCTGTACCCCTAGAATTCTTTCACGGGATTTTCTGGATTTTCGAGAGAGATAGAGAATTTTTTCTTTCTTTACGACCGTGTGACTTCTGGCCGTTTGTGAATCGTATTAAAATTAAAAGGGTTATATTTTCAGGACCCCTTCGCGTAACCCCTAAGATTCCCTCGCGTACCCCAGTTTGAGAACCACTCTGCTAGTGTATATGTTCCAGGCAAAGCATATAATCGATGTATTGTATACAATTCCTAGTCATTGTGTAAAATGCCTACAAGTTTTAGGCAAAGTATGAAATATAAAGATTTTTTATACTTTTCCTTGTATTCTATATAATTCATAGGTAGTAATATTAATATTACAACTGAAATTCATATTCAAAGTTATATTCATTAATTGTTATAACTTGATAAACTCGAATGGCATTTAGATTGACAGAAAACCTTGTTTTTAATCAAGAAACATTTTTTAGTTTCGCATTTAGCTTTGCAAGAGCATTTCACAAATCCTTGTTCTGTTCCAATTGATTGTTGAGTAGTAACAGATCGAAGTGATATTCCCTTCTCTAAACATTAACAATTTCACTAACTAATTGTTCGTAACGTTCATCAGTCAAAAGAACACTGTTCCTCGCAGCAACACTCCAAATTTGGTTTAATTCCACATAAAAACGTCTTTTCATAACTTCTACATGATCAGTGACTCTTGCCTTTTTAAAGGAAATGAGGGTGCTTCGCGACAACACATGTTTTGAAATTGAATTCAAGGACAAACATTTGCGCAGCGTATGTGCAGGCAATTCGATTTGACACATTGCCGGTATGACGTCAGCCATTATATAGAATACCTAGGAAAAGTATAAAAATCTTTATATTTCATACTTTGCCTAAAGCTTGTAGGCATTTTACACAATGCCTAGGAATTGTATACACTGCCTAATTTCGTGCTTTACCTGTAACATATATATAATTTTCAAGGTGAAAATCAAAACCGAATTAAAGTTATCAGAAAAAAGATTTTTAAATTTTTCAATAGACTGATGGAAAATGTGAACTTTTATCAAAAATCGAATTAATGCTATTACAATGCAAAATTACTTCAAAGAATGATCATAATGGAGAATAAACTACAAAATTAATTGTTAAAACGTAAAAATTGCACGTTAAAAGGCATGATTGCGAACATAAATTTTATATATATATATATATATATATACACACCTTTGGTTAGCTTCCGCCTGAATTGTTCATTCTGACGAAGGTCAAGCTTTTCACTCCAGTTTCACTCCACAGTTTAACGTGGAATCCGAACCACGCCCCACCAGCAGCCCAGTGTCTTAACCACTAGGCCACCCAGGGTACCCATTTATCTACCAATCACTTTCTTTATTGTGTGGGAGGATGAACAGCTGGGTTTTGCTCCGCGCCGGGTCTCGAACCCTGGGCTGATGGATTCGTAGTTAGCGACGGTAACCACTACACCACCGAGGCGCATAAAATTGGGGGCACCTATATAATATATATATATATATATATATATATATATATTTTTTTTTTTTTGTTTTGCCGGTGTCACGGTTACACGTGTTTCGATCGAAGTCCGAATAAAAGCGGTATTACAGTAAAAATCATGTAGTTAATCAGTTTTAATTAAATGGTGCCGATATTGTGAGTTAATTGATAGCGCATAGTGTTATTTCTCTTTAAAAAGTAAAAATCGCGGCCATATATCAAAAAAAGTATATAAAAACGAAGCGAATTAATCTATATAGCATGTTTCCAGGTGTTTGTTTGTGAAGAAAATTAGCTGCCTATCGATATTCCTACAAATACTCTCCCCATTATCCCTCGCGGCCACAGTCGCGAGCACCAATCAGTGAGAAGTATACAGCGTGCCACATCTCCCATCCCCCGGAGTAACGGAGAATACTCTCCCTCACGCAGCTTGAGTCAACCCCCACCCAATACTTCCCATAATACCCTTCTTGAGTAAATTTTGTGCACCAGCTGATACGCTCTATCAGTAACATGGAAATGGTGAATGAATTCCTGCAACTCTGTGGTATCTGCAATGATGCAACAAATGAGACAAAGGCGATGAGGTGAGATTTCCTTCAGCTGCTTTTTGATTTCAGATGCCTAGAATGGGAAGATGAAAAAGTCTCCCTTATAACGAACGCGAAGCCAACTTGATGGGATAAATTTTTTCTGCGCAAACTGCATGATCGAAATAAACTCTTTTATGGTATTTAAAGCAGAAAGAGACTACGAGAAGAAAATGAAAGAGGAAAGTGGGAATAAAAAACAGAAAAACAGAAGAAAGAAAGAAAGGCGAAGTAGAAAAAATCAAATACCGTCATACAACGAGGCCGAAACCATGCAGGCGAAAGAGAGTATAAAGACAACAGAGAGTATAAGGGCAACGAAGGACATTAACACAAATAGCACAAATAGGAAAAGACAAAAGGGCAATCAAGAAAACAGAGTGAAACTGTCCCCTAATAAGGAGCAAAAAACAAAGGCCTCGAGTAAATATGGGAAAGGAATTATATGCAGATATTATATAAAAGATAATTGCAGATTTAAAAGTGGACAATATATATATGAACATCCCCCAATATGCAATTTATTCTATAATAATGGTCATTGTAAATTTGGAGACAGATGCAAATTCTACCACCCGGACATCTGCAGGACTTAAGCAAAATATGGAACCTGCAAATATGGGAAAAAATGTTACTATCAACATATCCCGACGAATTTAAAGACAAAGGGACAAAGTTTAAATGAAAATAGGAATAACAATAACAATAGGAATAACAACAGAAACACAGTAAGCGAACAAAAATTTTTTTTCAACATCGCAGACACGATACGGCTGCTAAATGTCATACAAACCATCCACTTGACACAGCTAGAAACCCCCGAGCCAAACCGCTTCCGGGCAAGAAGCTACCAGAACAGGTAGGCGGAAATGGATCTCTCTCGGAAGACCATAGGGCAACTAAACAATTGATACCGAAGTCAAACGAACTTGAAATTCACAAGGGGCAATAAAAAACAGAGAACATAAATATTGTCCTGGCTAATATTTAAGGAATAAGACCAAACCAATCATTCAACAAAGTTTCGTACCTGAAAGGATTTATAGACGAAACAAGACCGGATATCGTATGCCTCACAGAAACTCATCTTAAGGATTGCCAAGGAATTTGTGAAAACTGCGAACATTGTATTGATAAGAAAGAGAAAAATATAGAGGGCTTCAACTTACTAAGAGCAGATAGAACAACGAGATGTAAAGGTGGCTGTGCTATATATGTACATGAAGGTGATATGACAGAGACGATAAGAAGTAAATCAAACAGCTTTGTGGAACTCGTAGCAGTGAAAATAGAAAAACTAAACGTGATACTGATAGTCATCTATAGACCTCCAAACACCGCAACCAAAAAATTCTCGGAGGCCATTAATGATACCAGAAACCTAATAAAGGCCATAAACCCTCCATCCCCCAATATAATGATCTGCGGAGACTTTAATTTCCCATTTGTAAAATACAAAAGGGTGGATAGAAATATACATATATATAAACCAGGACAAAGACACAAGAGAAGACCTGAGCAAGCAAAAATGTTGATAGCTCTCACAAATGAGTTAATGCTGACAGAGGAGATAACAGAAAATACCAGAAAAAATAACTGCCTACATCTGGTATTCACGAATAACACGAATTTGATTCCTGATATAAAAATAATCCCAACCATTATCTCAGACCACAACTTAATCGAGATACCAATAAATATGATGACAACATTAAAAGACAATACAGATATTGAGGAAAGAAACAAATTTGGGGCCATTAACTTAAACTCCAAGACTATAAATTGGGAAGCAATCAGATCGCACATGGCCCAAATAGAGTGGAGAACAGTTTTAGAGAATAAAGCAACTGACGAAATACTAACAACCTTGGAAGAAAAAACGCTGAGAATTTTAGAAAAAATATGCTCTGAAATCACAGCCAAAAGGAAAGAGGAGCTGGTGAAGAATATTCCATAAAAGAAAGAGAGTGGAGGCGAAGTTGGCCAACTGCGGAGATGTCAGGAAAGTAATACAAGAAAAACTGGAAGGTATCGACAGGGAAATACAAGCCCTGATTAAGGACCAAACAGAGAGGGAAGAGGAAAAGGTGGTAGAAGCAATAAAGGAAAATCCAAAATACTTCTATAGCTATGCGAAAAAGGAAAACAAAAACGCGCGCCGCTATTAGGCACTTAAGGAAGAGAAATAATAAACAAACCGACGATCCCAAAGAAATATCTGAAACATTGAGGGCCCAGTATGAATCAGTCTTCAGTACCCCAAAAAGTGACAAAACGATACCTGACTGCAAGGAGAGTGTTTAACAGACTTTGATTTTACCCCAGATGTAGCGAGAGCTATAGAACAAATGAAACCACATTCAGCTGCAGGTCCGGACAATTGGAACGCATTATTGATTAAAAACTGTAAAAATGAAATAGCTACACCTTTATACTGGATATGGAGAAGATCCCTAGACACTAGGGAAATACCGAGCATCTTGAAAAGAGCAAACATTGTCCCTATATATAAAGGAGGAGACGACTATAGACCAGTTTCATTGACGTCCCACCTCACCAAAGTATTTGAAAGAATAGTTAGAGAGAAAATTTATGATTTCTTGGAGACACTGGAAAGATTCAACGAAAATCAGCACGGATTATGATCAGTTAGATCATGCCTATCGCAACTAGTAGAACACTACAACAATATCCTAGAACCTAGATGCACTAGAAGGCAGTGACAACTACGATGTCAGTAGTATGACCGCAAAATGGAGAATGTAAGAATGTTCCAAATGTTGATCAATGTTGCAAAGGGGGAAGGGAATGTTCCAAGGGTTTATGCACCAAAGGGGGAGGGGATTATGCAACAAGGGAGAGGGGTTATTCCCGAAGCTGCAATGAAGGGGGGAAGGGGTTATGCAACAAATCAATGCTGCAAAGGGGGGAAGGTTTATGCAACAAGTCAATGCTGCAAAAGGGGGAGAGGGATGGAGCATTGAGGGGAGAAGGGAGGATGACCTCTCCCAAAAGGGGTAGCCTTAACCGAAGAGATGGAGAGAAAGGAGGAGGAGGGTCTTTGGGGAGAAGATGGGGTGTTCTCACCCCTCAAAGGGAAACCTAACCTAAGCCCTAATCTAAGAAGGATAGAGGAGAAAGTTCTTTATTCCACCGGGGTCCGTCGCATAATGAGAGTCCAGGGGCCCAGCAGTTGTTATTTAGAGGGTTGTGAGTTGCCAGATACCCATATATATTTTAATTATGTTCAGGTCGTGTACCTCATTAGGGTGTGTTGCCAGCTTGCACCATTTATTTTAATTTATTTAGATGAGTTGCCACTTATTTATTTATTTATTAAAAGCAAGAGTGACTTTCTACTTAAATTTGTCCAGCAAGAGAACTAATTATTTAAATGAATCCCAATATTAACAATAAAAGAAATACAATTAAACCGAATTAAATAAAACTCCATTACTTCATTCTGTTTATTTAGACGAATTATTGGAATCAATTTCATGAAATATATAGAAAATAAATATACACCCGTTTCTTTGTGCAGTTTCCCAAATTTTAGCCAACTTCCCATATGAAAGCAACCAAGCGAGCACCCACTACCACGCATTTTTCATGCATTTTGTTTATTTTATAAAAAAAAATTTAGTGATGGAATCCGTACCATGTTACGGATTTCTTGTCTAAACTGAGGTCTAAGGTGGTTCAAAAACATTGCTACTTGACATCTTGTACTTTAGAATGGTTGCCTTTAGCATATAAAAGCACTTGTCAGTACAGTGACTTACTCTAAGCCATACCGAAAGTGTCTATTTACTTTTGTCATTCCTCTGTATATATATATATATATATATATATATATATATATATATATATATATATAAGATGTGTCTTCTCAATTTCGTAAAAAAATTTCGTTCACCTTAATATTAATTCATTCTTTACAGTATATAAATTGGCAATAAACATTTTAAGTATTCTATAAGAATAATATTTAATTTACCTATAATTCGAAAGACATGATTCACCTTCATATATTTTAAAGCCAAACCGAAAACGTCTATTTATTTTTGTCGGGGAGAAAGCGTGTAACACTCGGAGGCTATTCCAAAATGGTCAAGCGGTCACATTGGAATGTGGGTCAAACCACATTCTGTCTCGAAGATCCGGATTTTCCACCGCTGACTCTATATATTGTTCCAGTCACTATTATTACTACTGAAGTTAAAAAATTAATTTTAAACTATATTATTTATTAAAGGCAAGAGAGAGAGAGAGAATTAGTTAATTGTGAGAGCTGCACACACACACACACACACACACCACACACACACACACACATATATATATATATATATATATATATATATATATATATATATATATATATATATATATATTAGGGTGATGCAGAAATCATGACCATCGTGGATTTTTAGGGATACCCCCTTATTTGTTCCAATTTGTCACAAAAACACCCTGTGAGAAATTTCAGGTCAAACAAATAACATCCAGAGGTCGCGCCCGCCAATTGAAAATTTGAAAATTACAAAAAATTAGAGAAATCAAATTTTTTGAATTTGTTCTTATTTTTGTTGCAGGTTTGTTGCAGGTTGCAGGTTTTGTGCAGGTTTGCTGCAGGCAGAGTGGTAGGTGATGCGTATATGAGCAAACAGCAAACAGCGTTCAAGGAAATCGGTATCGCAGTGTGCTTGTGGCAGTGTCCGGGAGAGGTGCTATATCAGTGAGTCTCTCCGCCTCAATTTCTCTTCTATCTGGCTGATCGGTCAACAAATAGATAAATTGAATCAAAGTAAGCTTCCATCAAAGAAAGAAGTAATTTCCTTATTCATGAATTATAAACATGTCAAGAATGAAACCGTCAGAGAAGCATTAACTTCAACCGTTAATGATGTATTGGAAGTGTGGCAGAGAGCAGGAATACCAACAACCCAGAAATGTAATGTTGTGAAGAAATTAAATAAACTGATTGATGAGTGGCAAGGGCTGAAGAAGAGCAAAGGAAAAAAATCGAAGTTTTCAATAGAGAAAGAGAATACATGGAAAGAAAAATTGGATGGAGTATTTGATATTGCGCATGCAAATGCTAACGAGTTAATAACTATCGAAGAAGATAGAGTTTCTACGGCTACAAAGGGAAGGTCGAAAGGGTAAAATGATGGCAGTTGATAAGGATGAAGAAAAACGTCGAAAGGAAGCTGCGAAGAGACATGAAAAAATGGATAAGAAAAGGTTACGTGAATCAAGTGCATTTGATGAAACAGTTGTTCTTGCAAGCAGCAGCAGTTCCTGCAGTGATTCACCTGCATCTACGGAAGAAGAAGTAGATCTGGAACAGCCCTCAACATCCAAAAGAGGCCTTCCAAGAAAAAAATTCAAGATTATGAATGAAAATCTGCTTTCCTCATTGGATGTTGCTAAGATCAGCGACCGATCAGCCTCTTTAATAATTATTCCAACGCTCGCAAATGTTGGAAAAGATCCAGAGAATTACAATGTTAGCTACTCATCGATTCGCAGGGCAAGACAGAAATCAAGAAAGAAGTTCAGTGAAAACTTGAAAGAAGAATTTCAAGCTGACAAACCCTTGATTGTTCATTGGGATGGCAAACTCCTCGAAGACATTACTGGGAATGAGGTTGTTGATCGGTTGCCAGTCCTAATCTCTGGCAGTGGAGAAGATCAACTGCTTGGAGTGCCAAAAATAGATCATGGCATAGGAAAGGATACTGCAAATGCAGTACATCAGGCGATCATTGATTGGAATCTAATAGATAAGGTAAAAGGCATGTGTTTCGATACAACTGCATCGAACACAGGTCGTAAAAACGGAGCTTGTGTCCTAATTGAACAGAAAATGGAGATTTGTTGTGGTGTCCTTGTCGACACCATATCCTTGAAATCATGTTGGAAGCAATGGTATCCCCTGCATTACAGGCTTCATCAGGCCCTGACATTCAGTTATTCAAAAGATTCAAAACAAACTGGAATAAGATTAATCTAACTTCATACGATAAATTAGAAAATTATCCACAAAAGGAAAAAGAGGAAATCATCAACTTTGCAGCAAGAAAAAGCAATGAAGATCAACCTCGCGACGATTACAGAGAGTTATTGGAACGAACTGACAATCATCTTGCTTGGCGGTACTCCAACGACTGGAATAAAATTCAGGAAGCCTGGGGCTTATCATAGAGCCCGTTGGATGGCGAAAGTCATTTATTCGATGAAAATCTTTATGTTCAAAAGTCAGTTCAAAATAACAGCAATAGAAGAAAGAAATCTAAAAGAAATTTGTTGGTTTTTTGTTTCAATTTATATTAAGCATTGGTTTTCAGCACCCTGCGCAGCAAGTGCTCCACGAAATGATCTGAGTCTTCTCAAGAATCTTCACAGCTACAAAAGCACAAATGAACAATTAGCAAATGCTGCTTTAGAAAAATTCAAGAATCATTTGTGGTATCTCTCAGAAGAGTTGATCGCATTGGCTTTCTTTGATGATAAAATCAGCTTTGACACCAAAAGAAAAATGAAGGAGGCTCTTACAAAATCTTCGGAGCCAGATCCTCCAAAGAAGACACAAATAGACATCAAAACTATTGACAATATGCAGCTTGAAGATTTTGTAACTGCTAACACAAAGTCCTTCAGTATACTCGGATTGTCTTCAACGTTCTTGAGCAAACCAGTAGAAGATTGGCTTCTCGATGAGAGTTATTGGGTTGCAAAGAACGTAGTGAATCACATGAAAGTTGTTAATGATATTGCTGAAAGAGGAGTGAAATTGATTGAAGATGATAACAAATTAATTACCAATGATGAACAACAGAAGCAATATCTACTGCAAGTTGTATCAAATTATCGGAAGAAGCTTCCGGACAAAACTAAGAAAACTCTCGTATCTTTGACGCAACAGTAAATTTTACGAGTATATCCATTCTATGTATCTATTGTAAATATCTATTGTATTGTATCTGTTTTATGAACAAATGGAAAAGAGGAAGGTGGTATGATAGGCCTCCTGGGGAACTTCCACTAAAAAAAAAAGTAAAGTGACGCTTGCTGTATGTACCTCCTGGGTGTCATGGAAATCAGCAAATTTTCAAATGGCGGGCGCGACCTCCAAATATTCGAATTTTGACCCGAAATTTCCCCAGGATCATTTTTCCACCAAATCAAACCAAATGAGAGGGTATCTCAAAAATTTGAAACCAAAAAATTTTACTCCCCCACTTTTGCATCACCCTAATATATATATATATATAAATCCAAATCCACAAGTCAGGAATCTTGGGAAAACAGAATAGTATGACCGCAAAACATATTAATTTTGCAAATATTTGAAACCATTGTGGTAGAGAATGCAAGTGGCAATTCACACACACACACACACACACACACACAACACACACACACACACACACACATTATTGATTTTAAATCGCTGTTAAAATTATCATTATTAGAAATCAACTTAAAGAGTTTGCATCAGACAACCGGTCAGACGCAGCGTTCAACCCAAATGATACATACAATTGTCCTAACTCTTGTACTATTATTATTATTATTATTATTACGTGCGGTGATTTCACGAAGGTCAAGCTTATCCCCCTCCTCTCGAGTTGGCCTGGTGAAGTAGTGAGTTGACTTCTATTACTCTCCACTTCACATAGGTATACCCGACTCATCGGGGCTTGTTCTGTACAATGCGTCTAATATTCTTTTACACTCCATGGATTTTAATTCCTACTTTTTCCGTACCGTAACAGTTAAAATTTCTCAGTGTTAAACTTCATTTAAAAACCAAGCGACTTCTCCTAAAACTTACTACATTATTATCCCTGTCCCATCCTTCGTGCATTAAAAAAGTTGTACTTTATTGGTAACCTTCGATTATTTATCATCCCCCTCGAATTGTTCATTCTAACGAAGGTCAAGCTTTTTACTCCGCTTTAGACCTTCAGTTGAACGTGGAATCCGAAACACCAGCAACACAGAGTCTTAACCACTAGGTTACTCAGGGTACCCATTTATCTACCAACCAGTTGTACTTAAGGATGATCGTTTACCGCGCGCCGGCGCCCGTCACCGGGTCTTGAGCCCGGATGAGCTCTGAAACTATTCTTTTATTATATTTCATTTTGTACAAAAATGACTAAATCCTGTTGTATCTCTACAAAAACATTCTGATTGTAGAGATCTTCAAGGTTTCTTATTTTTCTACTGATCTTTTTATCATCGGATGTTCCTGCGCTGACTCTGGTCCTCAGCTCTGTCAGGATTATGAAGAGTAATGGCGATAATACTGTTCCTTGGAGATATTACAGGTGATCCCTTGAAAAGAGAGCACAAACTTATACAGATACAAATAAGAGTAACAATTGACAGCTAAAATATGCAGGAACCATGTACATTTAATGTTGCAACTCATCATTTCTGTGTCTGACTTTGACGGTGAGGCTCTGGTTCGCTCCAACATGCTGGCTCCTGAACCTAACCTGGACTATGGTGCAGACCATAGATTCTCCTTGTACTGTAATGACTTGCCACCGCTCAAATTATATGTCCATCTCCCTAACCAAAATGGGGAAAAATTGATGATCGAGCAGTATGCTTGCAAATATTAATGCGAAATGTTGTCGTGACAGATCGTGTAAGTGAGCTCATACACCTTGAGATGTGAGCATTAAATCTACGGAGAGAAGATAAATGCACCATTACTCGGCCAATCAGGACGTCCAAAGCGTGAGTCCGTTATATCGGTGTTACGATTGACCAGAACTGCCCAGCACACTCCAGGTGCGGCCGAACCAGGGAATTGTACAGAGAGAGCACAATCTCCTTGTTTCCGAAATCGCCTCCTGATATAACCCGTTCTCTTTCTCTGTTTGTGGTATTTACTTTACCTATAAGTTCTGTGGCACATGGAACAGGCTGCCTTCAGAAGTTGTGAGCAGTTCCTCTGTGGGTCAGTTCATGAAAAGGATAGACAGAACCTTGCACACTATTTGAGGTGTAGGAATTATTCCCTGGCACCCGTTGCTAGTGGCACCTCCATGGTATGGGACGCATGGCCTTTTGAGGTACTTCTTGTCATTGTAACTCCATATCTCTCATGTATACATTACACATTGTGTACTGCTATTAATACAGAAACTCTTCCCAAAATTGTTGTGAAAGAAGATTTGTGCAAAAGTATAATGAAAAAAGAACAGCTTCAGAGTTCATTCACACCATGCGTACACTTATCTCGTGTACACAGTTAGTGGAAAATAAAACACATCAATGAATCTTTAGACATACCTAAAATAACCTAAATAAAGTAAGTGTATATATATATATATATATATATATATATATATATATATATCTATATATATATATATATATATATATATGTTATGTTATATGTGAATTTTTTCCTACAACGTATTCTTTCATCTCTCTTTGAACTCTCTCGTGATGGGAGGCCGTTCTCTGCGCCCAGATGATGTAGAACCCCTGGTTCGGATCAAAGGTAAAGCTACATATAGGTTCCCTCCTTCACACGATTTTTACCATTACGAAACAATCCCAAAACATCACTATCATCTACGTGTCAAATTACTCTTACGTAGTTAAGGCACAGCCAGCCATTTGGTATACATATATATATAACTAAATAATAATATCGTTTATATATACAACCAAAACAATTAAATAAAATACCTTTACATCATTCTGTTTATTTAGGCGAATTATTGGAATCGATATCACGAAATATATAGAAAATAAATACACAATCCAATACAAACGAGGAATATATGCAATAAAAAATAATAATAGTATAAGAAATACGAACGAAGAACATATAAAAAAAAAATAATAATATAATACAAAACTTTGGAATATAATCATCAAAATAATAGTACAGGAGAAATATTAATTAATTAAATATATTAATTAAATATATTGAAAAAAAATATACATCAAAATATATAACTTTATGTTCTACTGCGCTAAACTAAAACACTAAACTCGCACGTGATCGATTCTACAATCACATCATTGTTGCTTTGTACTACGCAGTAAATACGATTTAGCATTATTTCACCGCTCAAGTTATAGGAATGCCTATACTCGAAGTAAATGGCTTTCATATCGTTCAATACTATTTTTGTGCAAACTTTACATTCGGTTGACAAGTTATCTTTAAACTAATACATTCAAAAGCACGCACAAAGAGGTCATCGTTAGCCACAACATCATTATTAAATTCAAGTTTATAAACACTCCTTTCCAATCGAGGGTTTATTCTTACCGATAGACGCTTTTCAATCGTGAAATCTTCTTCACAACTCATAGCGGTAGTTGAAATAATCTTGTAAGTCGTAACGACAGCTGTTCATTATATAAAGAAACAGCCCTTCAGGGTATGATTAGTATTTGTACAGGAGAAAGATCTAGGCTCCGCCCCCCTGTATGTTCGGTCACGTGCCTCCTGCTACTCTCTGGGCATATATCTACCATGCGTGCTCAGTTGACCTCTGTATACCCTTGAGCTCAGACGTGTATTTTCCCACGTAGACAAAAAATAGTAATGGCTACCTTTAATATTGCGTGTTCAACGTTTATGAAGTGGTATTCAGCAAAGTGTGAAGATGTGGTGGATATTGAGCACCATTCTGTATTTCCTTTCCTTCGTGGTTTTATTCATCATAAATATTTTTCACGTGTTACTTTCGTGAATTAATTTTCATATATATATATATACACACACACACATATATATATATATATATCTTGTTTTGTTGGTGTGACGGTTACATGTGTTTCGATCGAAGTCTGAATAAAAGCGGTATTATAGTAAAAATCCTGCATTTAATCAGTTTTAAACGGTCCTGATATTTTGAGTTACTTCATAGTGCACAATGATCTTTTTCTTTAAGAAGTAAAAATCGCGGCATATGTCAAAAAAAGTAAATAAAAACGAAGCGAATTAATCTATACAGCATTTTTACGAGGGTTTCTTTGTGAAGGAAATTAGCTGCCCATCGAAATTCCTACGAATACCACCTCAATTAAGCCCCGCGGCCACAGTCCCGAGCACCAATCAGTGAGAAGTATACATTGTGCCATATCCCTCATCCCCTGATATAACGGAGAATACTTTCCTTCACTCATTTTGAGTCAACCCCCACCCAATACTTCCCATAATAACCTTTTTGAGTAAATTTTGTGTACTAGTGGATACCTTTTATCAGTAACATGGAGATGGTAAATAAATTCCTGCAACTCTGTGGTATCTGAAACAATGCAACAAATGAAGCAAAGGCGATGAGGTGCGATCTCTGCCAGTTGCTTTTTGATTTCAGATGTCTAGAATGGGAAGATGAAAAAATCTCCTTTATAACGAACGCGAAGCCAACTTAATGGGATAAAATTTCCTGCGAAAACTGCATGACCAAAATAAACTCTTACGTTATTTAAAGTAGAAAGAGACTACGAGAAGAACATAAAAGAGGAAAGTGTGAATAAAGAACAGGGGAAAACAGTAGAAACGAAGAAAGGCGAAGTAGAAATAAATCAAATGCCGTCACACAACGAGGCCGAAACCATACAGGCAGCAGATAGTATAAAGGCAACGAAGGACATTAGCACAAATAGGAAAAGACAAGCGTGCAATCAAGAAAACAGAGTGAAACTGTCCCCCAATAGTAGCAAAAATCAAAGGCCCCAAGTAAATATGGGGAAAGAATTATATGCAGATATTATATAAAAGATAATTGCAGATATAAAAGAGGACAATATATATATGAACATCCCCCAATATGCAATTTCTTCTATAATAATGGTCACTGTAAATTTGAAGAGATACAAATTCTACCACCCGGACATCTGCAGGACTTACACAAAATATGGAATCTGCAAATACGGGAAAAAATGCTACTATCAACATCTCCCAACGAATCCACCTCCCGACAATAGGAATAACAATAACAATAGGGATAACAATAGGAGCACAAAAAGCGAACAAAATTTTTTTTCAACGTCACAGGCACGATACGGCTGCTAAATATCATACAACGCATGCAGTTGATACATTTGGAAACCCCCGAACCAAACCGCTTCCGGGCAAGAAGCTACCAGAACAGGTAGGCGGAAACTGGTCTTTCTCGGAGGAAAAAAGGGCAACTAAACAAGTGACACCGAAGGAAAACGAACTTGAAAATGCACAAGGGGCAACGAAAAACAAAGAACATAAATATTGTCCTGCCTAATATTCAAGGAATAAGACCAAACCAATCACTCAAAAGTTTTGTACCTGAGAGGATTTATGGACGAAACAAGGGCAGACATCGCATGCCTCACAGAAACACATGTTAAGGATTGCCAAGGAAATTGTGAAAACTGCGAACATTGTATTGATAAGAAAGAGATATATATAGAGGGTTTCAACTTACTAAGAGCTGATAGAACAGCGAGACGTAAAGGTGGCTGTGCTATATAGGTACATGAAGGTCATAATTATGACTGAGACGGTAATAAGTAAATTAAACAGCTTTATGAAACTCCTAGCAGTGAAAATAGAAAAACTAAACGTAATACTGATAGTCATCTATAGCCCTCCAAACACTCCAACCGAAAAATTCTCGGATGGCAATGATGGTATCAGAAAGCTAATAAAGGCCATAAACCCTCCATCCCCAATATAATGATCTGCGGAGACTTTAATTTCCCATTTATAAAATACAAAAAGGGGGATAAGAATATATATATATATATACACCAGGACAAGCGGGGCACAAGAGAAGACCAGCAGCAAGCAAAATTGTTGATGGCTCTCACAAACGAGTTTATGATGACACAGGAGATAACAGATAATACAGAAAAAATAACTGCCTAGATCTGGTATTCACGAATAACACGAACTTGATTACTGAAAAAAATAACCCCAATCATTATCTCAGACCACAACTTAATCGAGATATCATCAAATATGGCAACAACATTAAAAGACAATACACATATTGAAGAAAGAAGCAAATTTGGGGGCCATTAATTTAAACTCCAAAACTATAAATTAGGAAGCAATCAGATCACACACGGCCCAAATAGAGTGCAGGACAGTTTTAGAGAATAAAACAACTGAAGAAATACAAACAACCTTGGAAGAAAAGACGCTTGGAATTAGTGATGCACCGGAGCTCCTGCTCCGGCCGAGCAGGAGTTCCGGCCATTTTAGAAAACCTCCTACTCCGGCCTCTGGCGGGAGGTACCAAGTACACCAAACTCAATTCTGACAACTTTTAGTTTTAATTCTATAAAACTATAAAACCTCATTTCTGCACCTATCCGAATATTTCAGTTCTCAGATGACTAATAATAATTTATTTTATGGGTGATCAGTGATTGTATTAATATTTCAGTTCTCATTGACTGTAATAATAATTTATTTTATGAGTGATCAGTGATTGAATTAATAATTGATTTGATATAGGCTACTTTACTCAACATTCAGCAAGACATCATAAGTTTCATAACTTGAGGATATTCTGTTCAATGGGAATTTTTAGAGAAATTAGCACACACAAAGCATAGAAAGTCAACTTTTATAAAGTTTAAGTTATTAAAGACTTAATAATTTAAAATAGTAGGACTATAATATATAAACCCTAAATAGATGAGACGATGGACCACACACACACACACACACACACACACACACACACACACACACACACACATATAAATACTGAAATAAATCAATTGGCTGGAACCTCCGGCCTCCGGCCAAAATCTGCCTCCGGTGCATCACTACTTAGAATTTTAGAAAAATATGCTCCGAAATCACAACCAAAAGGAAAGTGGAGCTGGCTAGAGAGGTAAAAGAGAAGAATATTCAGCAAAAGAAAGAGAGTGGAGGCGAAGTTAGCCAACTGCAGAAATAACAATAGCAGGAAAGTAATAAAAGAAAAACTGCAGGGTATCGATAGGTAAATACAAACCCTGATTAAGGACCAAACAGAGAGGGCAGAGGAAAAGGCGGTAGAAGCAATAAAGCAAAATCCAAAATACCTCTACAACTATGCGAAAAGGAAAACAAAAACGCGCACCGCTATCGGGCCCTTAAGGAGAAGAAATAATCAACTAACCGACGATCTAAAAGAAATATCTGAAACATTGAGAGCCCAGTATGAATCAGTCTTCAGTACCCCAAAAAAGTGACAAAGCAATACCTGACATAGATGCATTCTTTGAAGAGAAATTGCAAGGAGAGTATAACAGACTTTGATTTTACCCCAGAAGATGTAGCGAGAGCTCTAGGACAAATGAAACCACATTCAGCTGCAGGTCCGGACAATTGGAACGCATTATTCATTAAAAAACTGTAAAAATGAAATAGCTACACCCTTATACTGGATATGAAGAAGATCCCTAGACACTGAGGAAATACCGAGCATCTTGAAAAGAGCAAACGTTGCCCCTATATATGTTACGGTTTTTTTGCGAAATCGGTCTTTTTGCAAATTCTCCGGTCAATTTGCAAAGAAACCAAAACAATAGTAATTTTACAAAATGACCTTAAATATCTGATCATTTTGCAAAAACACAAAAATCGGTCAATTTGTAAAAAACAAAAAAATCGGCCACTTTACAAAATCTCCAATAATCTTGTCTTTGTATGAAAATAAAAACCCACTCTAATAGACAGAGTTTATTTCCACGACAGTTTCGACGCCCACTGGCATCCTTCTCGGGTGGATGCCAGTGGGCGTCGAAACTGTCGTGGAAATAAACTCTGTCTATTAGAGTGGGTTTTTATTTTCATATTTTGACCTTCACGTAGAAAAAAGTGAAGTTTTTTGCACTTGTCTTTGTATTTTCAAAATCTCTTGTTCTAATACTGTAGAACCTTCTAGCTCCTAACCTAACCTAACCTAACCACAATGACACTGTTGGTTAGGTTAGGTTAGGTTAGGTTAGGTTGGGAGCTAGAAGGTTATACAGTATTAGAACAAAAGATTTTGCAAATACACCGAAAAGATTTTGGTGATTTTGCAAATTGACCGATTTTGTTTTTTTGCAAAATGATCAAACATTTAAGGTAATTTTGTAAAATTACTATTGTTTTGGTTTCTTTGCAAACTGACCGGAGAATTTGCAAAAAGACCGATCTCGCAAAAAAACCGTAACATATATAAAGGAGTATGTAGCTCTCAAGCAAAGAATTGTAGACCAGTGTCATTGACGTCCAACCTCACCAAAGTATTTGAAAGAATAGTCAGAGTATCGATAGGTAAATACAAACCCTGATTAAGGACCAAACAGAGAGGGCAGAGGAAAAGGCGGTAGAAGCAATAAAGCAAAATCCAAAATACTTCTACAACTATGCGAAAAGGAAAACAAAAACGCGCACCGCTATCGGGCCCTTAAGGAGAAGAAATAATCAACTAACCGACGATCTAAAAGAAATATCTGAAACATTGAGAGCCCAGTATGAATCAGTCTTCAGTACCCCAAAAAAGTGACAAAGCAATACCTGACATAGATGCATTCTTTGAAGAGAAATTGCAAGGAGAGTATAACAGACTTTGATTTTACCCCAGAAGATGTAGCGAGAGCTCTAGGACAAATGAAACCACATTCAGCTGCAGGTCCGGACAATTGGAACGCATTATTCATTAAAAAACTGTAAAAATGAAATAGCTACACCCTTATACTGGATATGAAGAAGATCCCTAGACACTGAGGAAATACCGAGCATCTTGAAAAGAGCAAACGTTGCCCCTATATATGTTACGGTTTTTTTGCGAAATCGGTCTTTTGCAAATTCTCCGGTCAATTTGCAAAGAAACCAAAACAATAGTAATTTTACAAAATGACCTTAAATATCTGATCATTTTGCAAAAACACAAAAATCGGTCAATTTGTAAAACACACAAAAATCGGCCACTTTACAAAATCTCCAATAATCTTGTCTTTGTATGAAAATAAAAACCCACTCTAATAGACAGAGTTTATTTCCACGACAGTTTCGACGCCCACTGGCATCCTTCTCGGGTGGATGCCAGTGGGCGTCGAAACTGTCGTGGAAATAAACTCTGTCTATTAGAGTGCGTTTTTATTTTCATATTTTGACCTTCACGTAGAAAACTGAAGTTTTTTGCACTTGTCTTTGTATTTTCAAAATCTCTTGTTCTAATACTGTAGAACCTTCTAGCTCCTAACCTAACCTAACCTAACCACAATGACACTGTTGGTTAGATTAGGTTAGGTTAGGTTAGGTTGGGAGCTAGAAGGTTATACAGTATTAGAACAAAAGATTTTGCAAATACACCGAAAAGATTATTGGTGATTTTGCAAATTGACCGATTTTGTTTTTTTGCAAAATGATCAAACATTTAAGGTAATTTTGTAAAATTACTATTGTTTTGGTTTCTTTGCAAACTGACCGGAGAATTTGCAAAAAGACCGATCTCGCAAAAATCCGTAACATATATAAAGGAGTATGTAGCTCTCAAGCAAAGAATTGTAGACCAGTGTCATTGACGTCCAACCTCACCAAAGTATTTGAAAGAATAGTCAGAGGGAAAATCTATGATTTCTTGGAGACACTGGAAAGATCAAACGAAAATCAGCACGGATTCCGATCAGGTAGATCATGCCTGTCACAACTTATAGAGCACTATAACAATATCCTAGATGCACTGGAAGGCATTGACAACTACGATACATGGATTTTGCTAAAGCTTTCGACAAATGGGATCACGGTATAATAGCACATAAAATGAAATATATGGAAATAACAGGCAAAGTGGGAAATTGGATCTACAACTTCCTCAGAGAACGTCTACAGGTCGTCAAAATTCAAGGTATATCATCATCAGAATCGGAAGTACACAGCTCAGTACCACAAGGTACCAAAAGGTACCACAAGGTCCTTTTCATTATCATTCTAACAGACATACTGTAGACAGTGAAGTAAACAGCAACAGTTTAGTAACACAAAGATTAGCAGAAAAATCAGCGATGCAAATGAGGTGGAGGCCTTGCAGAGGGACACTAACAAACTATACAAATGGTCAGAAGACAATCAATATGACATTTAACACTGAGAAATTTCAGCTCTTGAGATATGGTAGAAATGAGGAACTTAAACAGAATGCATTTTGTGCTCGAGATAGACAAGAAATTTAGAGAAGCACGAAAGCGATCGATTTGGGGGTAATAATGACCGATGATGTGAAATTCGAAACACAAAATCAGATAGCGATAAATAATGCAAAAAGAGTCGCGAGACAGGTACTAAGAACGTTTTAAAGAAGGTACAGGACAGTAATGATTCCCTGCTAAAAACACTGATTATACCAAAACATGAATACTGCTCAGTCTTGACGTCCCCATATAAAATGGCAGAAACTAATAGACTAGAAGAAACTCGGAGACATTTCACATCCAAGATTGATGGCTGCAATGAGCTCAATTTTCGTTAAAACTAACGAAAATATCATAACTTAACCTAACCAGTTGTCAAGGGCATACAGTTGACGTAACCGGGCATTCAATTAACCTAACCGGGCATTATATCCCATAGAATGAATTGTTTGTTTTATTTGTCCTTTAAATTTTTTGTTTTAATGTAATTGAACTAATATTTGTCTTCATGATTCCCCCTTTTATAGTCCGCCTTGACCTCACATTCGTCCCCAAAGATAAAGTCAAATTATTTCAGGTCAGCACAAATTCAAGTCACAGGTCAGGCCAGGTCAGCACAAATTCAGGTCAGATCAGGTCAGCACAAATTAATTCAAGTCAGGTCAGGTCACTTCAGCGCAAATTCTTTTGTTGACTGAAGATATCTTTGTAGACCGCACGCTATAGTAACACCGAATACAGCTTATATACACCTAGAAGTTAATTATCAAGGATTAACTGACTAAACCTTCCCATCCTCTTATCAGGCGATAGTTAAGTGACCCTTCCGTCCTAACTTTGACCTGATGGCTGTACTTGTGTTGCCTGGGGATTTTTGGATGGTAATGTAAGAAAATTCTTAATTTTATTACATATAATTTTGTTAACAGACCATTAGATAGATTAAAATTTTGTATAGAGCCTATAAGAGTAGATTCAACAATTCTACGCTTAACATAATTATTAGATTTGAAAACAAATTTGCAATTATTCAAATCTATTACATGGTTATAGTCTCTGACATGACAGAATGCAGCACTTTTTCATTCCCCACCCTCATATCTCAATTATGTTCATAATTTTTTTTACCGAGTTCTCTCCTGTTTCTTCCACATATACATTATCAGGATATTCTTTACATGGTAATGTACAGGCTTAGGATAAATATACACTTAAAAATGGGTAAATATGCATGCAGATATGCAGTAAAAATGCATTAATATGCATTTAAATATACAGTATCAAATATAGCTAAATATAGCTTTCAGGGAAAAATATAGCATTTTAATTTAATGGGAATATATTTATTAATGAAAGAAACACTCGCATTTAAAATGTATGCCGTATGATAATAATTGATCCGCTACAAATGAAAAAAATGCAGAAAAAAATCGTTTATAAATCATAATTACATTTAATCACATGTTGCTTTAAGTGTTCAAACGTCATTCTACGCCTGTTATCTGTCAGAATATTTTTGTACTCAGAGAATACTCGTTCCACGTCAACTGTAACTATAGGCGCAAATTCTAAGGCCAGGAAATCAGCAAGTTCAAATGGTTCTAAGACAGTGCTGCCAAATCTAGATAAAACAATGCTGCCAGATGTAAAATTTCTTTCAAATATACCCTGAAAACAGAAAAATAATGTATAAAATGTACAATCACTTAAAATGTCACAAATATGCAAAACCATTAAAAAATGCCTAAAATATGCATTTGCATATGCAAATATGCAAATGCATATTTATCCTGTCTCGTAATGTGTCTTTTTCATCTTTAGGTTTGTTCCTTATTAACATGTCATTTATGCAGTTATTATATTTGAATGCCACATTAATGTCTATTCTCTGACAAGTTTTCTTAAGCCCTTTCAAGTTATTGTTATAGGGAAGAACAATACTTTTCTTGTAATCCTTGTTTACAGTTGACCTGAAAGTATAAAAGGTTTTTCTGGCTGCTAAATGAGCGTTAAAAATGAACCACTTGGGATAATACAGATTTTTAAATATATTGTTGATTTTTTGTATCTCCTCATCAACATAAGAAGGGTGACAGATTCTATATGCTCTTAGGAACATTGAAGATACCATTGATTTTTTTACTTGTTCATCATGAAATGAAAAATAGTGAATGGAAGAGTTTGAATATATACTACGCCATGGTGGTGTAGTGGTTAGCGTCGCTGACTACGAATCCATCAGCCCCGGATCCAGACCCGGTGACGGCAGGAGGCACGCAGCAAAACCCAGCTCTTCATCCTTCCACACAATAAAGGAAGTGGTTGGTAGATAAATGGGTACCCTGGGTGGCATAGTGGTTAAGACGCTGGGCTGATGGTGGGGGCGTGGTTCGGATTCTGCGTTAAACTGTAAGTCTAAGGTGGAGTGACAAGCTTGACCTTCGTCAGAATGAACAATTCGGACGGAAGCTAACCAAAGGTTTTATATATATATATATATATATATGTAGTCTATTCGAGCATCAAAAGCCTGTGAAGCTCGCATAAATAACGATAATAACAAATTTTGGATATTTGTTAAGAATCAAACGGGTGTCAAAAATGTCCTCCCTCCGACAATCGATGGGATAAACTTAAGATAGACTGCAGCGAAACGATTGTGGGAGGGACAAGGGGAAATACTTTGATATCATTTTCTGAAGTAAAGAGGTTAATTAAAGAGTTAAAGACTGGTTCTGCGTCAGGGGTGGATGTCTTATCGAATGAGCACTTAAAATATGCAAATGACGTAGTATATCTGCATATATCATTGCTCCTATCAGCCATGCTTGCTCATAGCTATATCCCTGCACAGTTCATGAGGGTATATATCTTGCCCCTGGTCAAAAATAAGTACGGAGACATTCTGTCCAGCAATAATTACAGGCCTATTGCTGTCGCTTCCTGCTTCTCGAAACTACTAGAAAAACTCTTGTTACTCCGATTAAATGATTTCCTATGGACATCTAATCAGTTTCGCTTTAAAAGGTCCCACTCAACTGACTTTTGTACCAATGTACTTAAAGAGACAGTATCTCAATACAGTGACAGTAATTCAACTATTTATAGCTGTTTCTTAAATATAAGTAAGGCATATGATAAGGTGAACCACAATATTTTATTTGCAAAATTAGAAGAGAGGAAGGTTCCCATGTGCATATTAAATTTATTCAAATTTTGGTATTCCCACCAATCTTTCACTGTTAGGTGGGGCAATGTACTATCCGAGTGTTTTGGCTCCTCTTGCGGGGTGAGACAAGGCTCCTTGCTCTCCCCTATGCTGTTTAATGTGTATATTGACGGATTAATTGCTTCACTTAATGAGGCAACAGTGGGATGTTGTATAGATAACACAAGGATAAATAACTTAGTTTATGCCGATGATATGGTGTTAATAAGTCCTCTGTTAAAGGTCTGGATCGGCTACTAAAAGTCTGCGAAGTGTATTCGCAGAAACATGATATTCTTTTAATGTTACAAAACTAAGGTTATGTAATTTCATCCTAAAAGCTGTAATTAGCCAGCAGATATAAGGTTTAAAATGAATGGTGAAGTAATTGAGGAAGTACAAGAGTTTAAGTATTTGGGTCAAACTATTACCAGCTGCTTGAGTGATGACTCGGATATAAGAAAACAATCTCGAAGCCTGTGTGCTAAAGCGAATATGACCATAATGAACTTTCGATTCTGTACAAGTGAAGCTGAAGACACTATCTTTCGTACTTTCTGCAGTTATATATACGGACAGCAACTGTGGGTGAATTATAAAAAAGGTTCTGGCAGAACCCTAAATTTGCTGTACAACAGGTCTTTTAGACTTACATAAATTACCCCTAAGATGCTCAGCTTCGCAAATGTTCGCTACCCGCAATGTTCCGAGCTTCCCGGAGGTAACAAGACGTGCTCAACACAGTCTAATGCAAAGAATTAAAAAATCAACCAACCCGATCATCCAAGCTATCCATGAGTCCTGCCATTTATCCTCTAAGCTATGGACTTCTTGGTAAGAAAACGTCTGTTTGTCGCTCCACCTAACTTCGACATTACAGTATTATTTCTAATCAATTGTATATATTTCTATCCTTAGTATATGAACTGTCATTGTATTAACAATATTTGTCATATGGACTATAGTCTGCTAATAAACCTTTCATTTTTTCATTTTTCATTTTCATATATATATAATATATATATATATATATATATATAATCTGGATGATTCCGGTGCTGTTCCTCCATCTCCTACCCCTCTGACTTTATTATGTCTGAAATTAGAATCTCTTCTAAAGATGTTTTTTCTGTCCTATCTGGGCTCAACTCTAGGAAAGCGTATGGTCCTGATGGTGTTCCTCCTGTTGTTCTTAAGAACTGTGCTTCTGTGCTGTCAGCCTGCCTAGGCAAACTCTTTCGTCTTTGTCTCTCATCTGGCACTTTTCCTTCCTGCTGGAAGTTCTCTTCCATTCAGCCTGTCCCAAAGAAGGGTGACCGCTCTCAACCCTCCAACTATCGTCCAATTACTTCGATTTCTTGCCTTTCCAAAGTTTTTGAAGCCATTCTTAATAGGAAGATTCTCAAACACCTTTCTTCTCACAATCTTCTTTCAGATCGTCAGTATGGATTCCGCAAGGGACGCTCTACTGGCGATCTTCTTGCATATCTCTCTGACTCTTGGTCATCCTTAACGTCAATTGTCGGTAAACTTTTGGAATCCGTAGTTAGGGATCGTATCGTCGATCACTTAGAAAGTCGCGATTTGATTAATAGTAGTCAGCATGGGTTTCAACGCCATAAATCTTGTTTAACTAATTTGTTGGAATTTTATAACGAAATAGTGCGCGAATACGATAGGCATAGAGCGGCTGACGTTATTTATCTAGACTTTAAAAAAGCGTTCGATACAGTTCCGCATAGAAGATTAATTGCAAAGGTTAAAGAGCACGGTATACGCGGTAAGGTAGCTAACTGGTTAGAGGAGTGGCTTCGTGCCAAGAAACAGAGGGTCGTTGTTAATGGTAGGGAATCGGGGTGGTTGGATGCAGGTAGCGGTGTCCCTCTGGGTTCAGTGTTAGACCCATTGCTATTCGTAATCTACATTAACGACATAGATGTAGGCTTGACCAGTAACGTGTCAAAATTCGCGGACGATACTAAAATAGGCGGTAAAGTGGAGTGGACGGATAAGTGGCAGATGCAATTAACGTAGACAAATGTAAAGTTTTGCATATAGGTTCTCGTAACAACAATTACGCGTACACGATGGATGATAGACAGTTAGCGTGCGTTGACGAGGAAGTAGATTTAGGCGTACGCGTATCTAAGGATTTACAAGTTAGGAACCAGTGCCTGGAGTCTTGCGCTAAAGCTAATAGGATGTTAAGCTTCATAGCGCGTAATTTGAATTTAAGTCGAAGAATATTATATTGCCCCTTTACAAGTCTCTAGTCAGGTCTCACTTAGAATATGCCGTTCAGTTTTGGTGCCCGTATTTGTGTGAGGATATTGATAGGCTGGAAAGGGTTCAGCGACGCGCCACGAAACTAATTCCGTCACTACGCAACAAGTCTTACGAAGATAGGATTAAGAGTTAGACTTGCATTCACTCGAAACTAGGAGATTAAGGGGGGAGCTTATTGAAGTTTTCAAAATCGTTAATAAAATCGATAACGTAAATGTTGACAAATTGTTCATTTTCGATAACAGTAATACTCGTAATAATAACGGATTTAAATTACGTGGCAGACGTTTCATTAATGACATCGCTAAAAACCTTTTTACGTTTAAAGTAATTGATAAATGAAATAATCTTCCCGCTTCCGTCGTGAACTCTACCAGCGTTAATATGTTTAAAAACCGGTTAGATAGGCATTTTAAAAATATTAACGTCGTTTAAAATAATAAAACAATTAGCAACAGTAGCTCTGGGGCCAATGATCGAGGTTTGAGTCTGTTGACGATTAATGCCAGCTTGTGACATGCCAGCGTGTGATATGCCAGCAACAAAATTATATTAAAAAAAAAAAATTAGACTAACACGAACTTAGATGTAGCTCGTAGTGTAAACTAACCCAATTTTTGTTATACGCTTTCTACTTTTTTTTTTTATCCTCTCTTTATTTGCATATCTGTAGTTTGTATGGTATGACAGTGTTTGAGTTAAGACTGTGTTTGCATGGTTTGTAAGCGTTCTTATTTTACTTCTTTTCCTCTTTCACCCCTTTCCTATTCTCTTCGACTATTTTTCCGACTTGTCGGCAGTAGCCGGCGGATGATGATGGTGAGTCTCTCTCTCTCTTTTTCTGAATGAATATTAACCCACGAATGTTAACCCCCTACTCTCTTCTTTCTCTCGGGCTAACCTTAGAGTGGATCTTAGGGTCTTTGTTAGCCTTAGCTTCTGTAGATGTGAAGATCCTCCTTTCGGGATTTCGGTGAAACTTTTGCAATTGCGCTAGACATATCGAAAGCTTTAGATAGAGTCTGGTACAAATCTTTAATTTCCAAACTGCCCTCCTTCGGTTACTATCCTTCTATCTGTGCCTTCATCTATAATTTCCTTTCTGGCCGATCTATAGCTGCAGTTGTAGATGGCCACTGTTGTTCTCCTAAAGCTATTAACAGTGGTGTTCCTCAGGGTTCTGTCCCGTCACCAACTCTTTTCCTTTTATTTATTAATGATCTTTTAATTCGCACTTCCTCTCCTATTCACTCCTATGCCGATGATTCCACTCTTCACTTCTCCACCCGCTTCCCAAAGTGTCCCTCGCAGCAGTCATTCAATGATTCATGTAGGACGGCTATGGGACACCTGACCTCTGATCTTTCTGCTATATCTTGGGGCAGAGAAAACCTTGTGGCTTTCAATGCCTCAAAAACTGAGTTCCTTCATCTGTCAACTCGCAACAATCTTCCACACGACTATCCCCTTACCTTTCTTCTCTTAACATTCTTGGTGTTCCCTTTTCTCGTGATCTTTCCTGGAAAGATCACACATACTCTCTTTCTAAAACAGCTTCTAAGAGGTTAGGTGTACTGTACCGCCTCCGCAGTTTCTTCACCCCCACTCAGTTGCTCTTTCTGTACAGGGGTCTTGTTCACCCCTGTATGTAGTATGCTTCTCATGTGTAGGGGTGGTTCAACCCACACAGCCATACTTGACCGGGTGGAATCAGAGGCTTTTCGTCTCATCAATTCCCCGCCTCTTACTCACTGTCTTCAATCTCTCTCTCTTCGCCGCAATGTTGCCTCACTCTCTCTTTAGGATCGCTGTTATAACGGACATTGCTCTTCTGAACTCTCTAACTGCATGCCTCCTCATTTAAGGAGAGCACGCAGTACCAGACTCTCTACACCTTCTCATTCCTTTTCTGTCCAACTATCTAATGCAAGGGTTAATCGGTATTTTCAGTCCTTCTTCTACTCAACTGGTCAACTCTGGAACAATCTTCCTCAATCCATCTTTCCTCCTGTCTATGACCTCCCATCTTTCAAACGCAGAGTGTCTAGGCATCTCAAAAACCCTGGACCTTGATTTTTGCTCTCATCTTCTGTCGGGGTGGCGCTTTTGCGGGCATTTGCCCTTGGCTCCTCCTTCCTGCATAAAAAAAAGTATATTGACGCTTATAAGCATTTGCACAGAGAAATATTTCAGTTATATTCGTCCTTATCTTTTGTACCATGCATAAGATAGTTATAAAAAGTTTACCATTCGTTTGGAAAAACTTAACAAATAAAAAAATTAGTTCAACTCCAACATATGATGCAAAACATCAAAGAATTTGAGGAAAATAAAAAAAATTAAATGCAAAAGTTTTCGTACATTTACAAAATTATTTAATTTGTGTGTCCACCCAAGTCCTGAAAATTTTCACATTTTTATCAGTGTGTGGCTGTTTATTGATTACAGACTGTTGGCAATTATGAATTCTAGATTTTTTCTGCGAATCTTCAGAATCTTCATGGAAGACGGATAACTGTACGGCCATTAGTAAGGAATGGGTCTTTGTGGTAAAGAGCTGTCTGCAGATCTTAAGAGATCTGTTATTGTTGCACACGAGTCTGAAAAGAGTTCTAAGAAGACAGGAAAAAAACTTCGAATTCCATTTACGAAAGTTGCTGCAGTTATAAAGAAATGGAAACGCTTTGGAACAATTAAAACCGTAACGAGGTATGGACAACCTTGCAAGATTTCTGAACGTACAGTTAGACGGACTGAAAGAATGGCTGCTGCGAATCCACGAGTAACTGCATGTAATATTTGCCAGACATTAAAACTATCTAAGATCTATGTCCATCCCTTTACTGTACGTCGTACATTGAGAAAGAATGGTTTGTATGGAAAAGTTTCATGAAAAAAACCTCTGCTACGAAAAGCGCACAAAGAAGTTCGTTTAAAGTACGCCAAGGATCATCAAAATGATAGGTTTGTATTCTGAAAGAAAGTTCTCTGGACAGACAAAACCGATTTGAATAATTCGGGAACAGCGAGCAATAGTGTGTTTGGCGAAAATAAAATACTACATTCGAGGAAAACCACATCGTTCCTGCGGTTAAATATGGTAGTGGTAGTTTGCTTCCTTGGGGATGCTTTAGACTTCTGGTCTAGGGAAGCTTGTCATCAATGGAAGATAATTGGAAGATAATTAGGAAGATAATTAGGATACAACAAAATGTTTTCATTGTAGTTAAAGTGAAGATATTACAAAAAAATGTTTACTTCAAAGTTGAAATCAAATAATTGGCAAACCCGTCAAGACGGGAATTTCAGGCTATAACACTTTCCTTTGAATTAGTCTATGCTATTGCTCAGTAATAATTAATTACTCAGATGTAGGTAATTAAATAGTTGGAAGATGAAAAATTCTATAAGTAATTTGGATTCTTGTATCAACTCTAAAAAGAAGAATACAAACACAAGACGACACGGAGAATAAGATGTATGTATAAATAGTTAAATTATGTAGTGGGCACTTTTAGCATTAATGGTGAGTCAATTTGAAACTTTTCCCATTCTAAAATATACTCTTTTAATGCTGAACTGAAAAAGGTATAAAGAAAAGACTGAAGGGCGGAGATTTCCCTAACACCTCGCTGGATTCTACTCAACCTCTACGTAGCTTATACGGATGCCTGTCTTATAAAACACCGACAGTTGACTAGAGTGAGGCACTACCAGCAATGGAGGCTGCCATGTGATCGGGACAGAATAGAGAATTTGAACATAGAGTGGAATATAATACGACGAATGAATGAGGAATCTAATTTCAACTTCTTTTTTTATTATTACTCGTGGCTCGACCCCATCTTTGTGGTTTTTCCTGGAATGAAAGTAGGAATTCACCTTTCATTGCTCCCAGTCACAACAGCTACAGTTCAGCGTTTTCGTCATTGAATATAATTTTGTGTTCTGAGAGAAGTCCCATTCTGCCTGATCAAGTGAATCAACTATTGAGCATATGAATTGGAGGACTAAAAGTAGCAGACACACGCGAAACCACCAAAGATGAAGAAGTTTGAGAAGTTCATTAAAAGTTGCGCAAAATTACAAGAAGCCAAGAAGGATGTCGATGTATTGCTTCATAGAAGGCGTGAGTAGCCAACTTTAATTTGTGTGATGATTTTAAAAGATGAATTAACCTAATAAAATGGGTGTGAAACATTTTTCAGTTTTTACTATGGTGCCATAAAGCCCACGTTCGCCCTCACAGTCTCACCCCTCGGCCCTCACCCCATTAAAAATTCGAATACCCTCTCTAATTTCAATTCCTGGGGAAAACTGTTGTGATCCCTCTCTCTGCTAACATTGTTGCTAATATTGTCTTTGGTAGCGCGGAGAGACACTGACTGAGGCGCATTGTGGTGGGATGGGGGGAGGCGAACCGCGAATGTAAACACCCCGAAATCACGGTTAACTCCATGTCACGATCACGGATAAGTGCACAATGGTAACAATTAGTAAGTCATGGTTAATTCAATTGACGACAGTGAATCACGGATAACCGCGTGAATAAAATATGTGTATATACTGTATACCTCGTTAACTTCGTTGCGGTTCCGTGCGTCGGTCTCTCTTCACATGAAGATGAAGCTGGTGGCCCCGCCTCTAGGCTTGGCTTAGTGGAAGAGCGAGTTGCTCTGTTGCGCTCTCCACCGCACATAGCCAGGTACACCCTGCTCATCTGGTACAGTCCTGAGCCAGGCATTTAGTCTTCTCTTCAAGACTTCAACTTTGACCCCTGTAACGTTTCTGAGGTCCTTAGAAGGCTGGTTAAAAAGTCTTGGCCCCCTGACAACCAAGCTATTTTCCTTCAGTGCTGAGGAGGTCCCTTGTCGGGCCTTTAGTTTGGGAACACTACATATTCTGCCTTTCCTATTGTCCAGCGATGTTTGGATGGTAATTGGTTTAGTTTGAGGTTTGGTACTACTCGCTGATTTTTCTGCTGCTCTTTGTATCGTCCGCAAATGATGTTACTATACTGTTGCTGATAACTCCACTGTCTATATCTGTTAGCATGATAATGAACATGAGTGGGGCCAGCCCTTACCTTGTGGCACTGAGCCGCGTACTTCTGATTCTGATGATGATACACCTTGAATTTTGACGACCTGTAGTCGTTCTCTGAGGAGGTTATAGATCCATTTTCCCACTTTGCCTGTTATTCCCATATGTTTCATTTTATGTGCTATTATACGATGATCACACTTGTCGAAAACTTTAGCAAAATCCGTATACATGACATCATAGTTTTCATTGCCTTCAAGTGCATCTAGGATATTGTTATAATGCTCTATAAGTTGAGAAAAGCATGATCTTCCCGATCGGGATCCGTGCTGATTTTCGTTGAATCTTTCCATTTTATTTATTGAATTGTAGAAGGTGCGATTAAATGAGTTATACCATAAATTCCGTTTTTTGTAAATACGTTTAGGAAACGATATTTATTGGGCATTCCCTACAAAACTATAACGAATATTCTAAGTACTATAATTGTTTTAGTTTAAAATGCTGAATTTTATAGTTTGAGGGAATTTAATGTAAAATAAGTCTGGCGCTCTATTAGTTCGATGACTTCTGAAATGTAAATAAGTCCACAGAGGAGCTGGTCTATGTTCGACTCTTGAAAAACAAACAATTTTATAGTTTGGGAGAAATTAATATAAAATAAAATAAGTCTGGTACAGGGGCGTGCGGTCAGTGGAAGCAAGGCAAGCAATGCTTCCCTATTATAAAAATGTGCAAAGGAAAAAAGTCTTTTGCAATGTTTGAATGTGACACTATTTTTCCATCCTCAATAACAGCCCGATCTATGGTGGCCCACTACCCGAATACGTGCGAGAGTATGCAGTGGAAAGGTGGGCACTACACTCTCAGATATGCATCCTTTCGAGCCTCGATTTTATCTTTTTTTTCTTATTTGGAAAATTGGCTATCTTAGAATAAGAGCACTATTGACAACAAAAATCATTTATTGACAAAGAATATATTGGATGGTTTTCAAAATGTTACCTACGTCAATAAGTTTTCGAATAAACGTAATCATAATTAACATAAATCTTCAAATTCTCCTATCGTTTGTTCCACTATAGTAAAAAGAAGCATTCTTAGAAATGGGCACAGCGACAGTAATACTTCAATGGGGCTTAACTCCAAAAATCTTTCACGCAAATTTGGTACTAATAGAATCTATTCATTGATACCAAACTTGCGTGATCAGTTGGAGTTAAAAGGCTCACTCTGCCACTTGCCACATTGACTGCAGAAATTAAACGAACCTCAAAGATATTAATATGCTTTTTGTGAGCTAGAATCTTGAGCTAAAGATGGAGAAAAGATAACATGAGTGATAAATTATGCATAATTACTATTTTATCTATTCATGATGCACAATAAACAAATAACTACAAGAAATTCAAGATATAATTGTATAGTTAATTTTCTACCAACATCTGAAAAGTGTGGCTCTTTCCTCTTGTGAAAAAAGCCTCTGGCCACTGGTTTTCCCACCTGACGATTGTAGTTTTAAATTCATACCCGAGACAAGTTTATTTTGTGAACTTTTTGTGTATGATTACTTTTGTGTTAAAAGTGACACCCTACATATTTGAATAATGGATATGGAAAATGATAATAGAGAGTGTAATTATGTCATTGAAAGCTTACTAGTGAACAAATTCAGCACAAAGAGTTTTGGTGAAAAAGAAAACATCATAAGAAATGGACGTCCCAAGCCATTTATTAGTTTGACTGGTAGAACAAAGCAGTGCACGCGAAAATTCAATGTGACTCAATATGAGAAAACATCATGGATGACTGGATGTGTTAATTTACAGACGCTTTTTTGCTGGCCATGCTTATTGTTCAATAGTGAATTAGGGCCATGGAATTCAACTGGATTTTGTGATTTAAATAATATGCATAAAGCTATCGAAAGACATGAGAATTCCTCAAATCATATAATTTCTGCAATTAACCTTGCTAAATTTGGAAAATCTCGGATTGACTTACAACTGAGTCGCCAACATAAAGTGAGTATGAAAATTCACAATAAAAGAGTTAAAACAAATAGAGACATTTTGAAAAGATCAACTGACGTGGTGTGTTATTTGGGAGAGCAACAGTTAGTATTTTGAGGACATGATGAATCACAAGAGTCAAATAACCGAGGTAATTACGTGGAATTGCTAAATTTATGTAAAGAATATGATCCACTATTGAATTCTCATCTAGAGTGTTCTAGTGTATTTTCTGGCCTATCAAATACAATTCAAAATGACCTCATTGATAGTGTAGGGGAAATATTGTTAAATAAAAGTAAGAGTGAAATAAAAGATGCCCCTTTCGTGGCTCTTATTTTCGATGAAACGATTGATGCTAGAACTGTATCTCAGCTTTCAAGTGTTGTGCGATATGTTACTATAGATGGGAAAGTTCGTGAAAGGTTTCTGGGATTTACAGATGTTAGTGCAGACCGAACAGCTCTTGGCCTTTCGAAGTGGGTGTTCAAATTAGTTGATGAATTAAATATTGAATCAAAATTTGTTGCACAAACTTATGATAGGGCAGGTGTGATGTCCGGAAAGTTAAATGGGCTTGAAAAGAAAGTTAGGGAAAAATATCCAAAAGCGCTTTTTATTCATTGCATGGCCCATAGATTGAATTTAGTTTTGTCGCAATCTATGACGAACATAAAGGAATGCGAGAAATTTTTCACAAAACTTAAAACCTTTTCTTTATTTTTCTCAAAGTCAACAAAGCGTGTTCATCTTTTACATTGTGAAGTGAAGAAAAGATTCCCAAAAGTGGCCCCTACTCGATGGAGTTACAATCACTGCTTGGTTGAAACAGTTTCGGAGTTCAAGGAAGAACTGATTGACCTATTTCAAATTACTGTTGATAATGGTAGTGATTGGGATACTGAAACTTATATCTGTGCCCAAGCAATTTCGTCTAACTTTAAAGATTTTGAGTTCAATTTATTGTTGAATATATTTGCTAGCATCTTCCCACACACAAATGTCATATTTGACATTCTACAGAATAGAATATTTGACATATCCTATTGCATGAATAAAGTAAATGAACTGGTGACTATTCTGCAAAAGAAGAAACGATTTCGATGAACTTTGGTCAGCAGTTGATGGAATCTATCCTCAAAATAAGTGAAAAAGAAATGACCCTGTCGAAGATAAAGGTAAGATACAGAAGGCTATTTTATGAAATTTTGGATGCAATTTTTGGCCAAATCGAAACTAGGTTTCAAAGTTTAAAAAATATAGCCTTTCTTCAGCTACTGGATATTAAAAAACAGGAAGACAACATAAGGAAATTTTCTGAGTCACCTTTTCAATCATTGCAAGATAATTATGGAGAATATTTTGATATTCTTCGCTTGAGAAGTGAGCTTTCGGTTTTGTATACTGAATCCGATTTGAAAGAAAAACCTATGAACGAGTTACTTTACTATTTTATTTGCGAAATGCCGAGCTAGATACAGCCCTACATCAACGGACAAAGTTTTGTGAATTAGCTTTGAATCTTCCAGCGACGAGCACAACAATTGAGCGTTCTATCTCCCATTTGAAAAGAATACACAGCTACACAAGAAATGCACAAGGGCAAGACAGACTTAATAGTCTAGCTTTAATCTCGATTGAGAGAACGCTTCTCAAAGAAATGAAGAACGATCGTTTCTATGAAGACTTAGCACAATCTGGCATCTGACCTTGAAACGTGATGGTCTAAAATGAAAAATAATTGGGTAAAAGAGGAAAAAAATGAATATGTTACCGCGAAATACAATGTATTTTTAATATAAAGTTGTATTAATATTTTTCGTAATAAGGTTTAAAGAAACACTTGTGTCTTAAAGGTAAATTTGTATTCTGGTATCTAATCTTAAAACATGAGGGGCTAAAATGCGAAAAATAATTGGGTAAAAGAGGAAAAATGAATAAGTTACCCCTAATTTAATTTCTATTTTGTTTTAAAAGTCATATTAATGCTTTTTATGTTATAGTTTAAAGATAAATTTGTATATTAAGGTGAAACTTTGGTTTTGTATTAAACTTAGTTTATCGTATTCGATTTTTTGTTTAAAAGATCGTCCACCCAACGTCACATCGGCTTCGTGGTGTTCCACCATAAGGAGCTCTAATAATAGTGTTGCTATTTTCTTGGAAACCTTGTCGGTCTATCCCATGGTCTCATAAACATATTTGTTTATACTTAATATCTTTGCCCGTTAATTGGGTCGTATTTAGAGACCTTGTCGGTCTATCAGTTACTGGTAATTAAAAGCCGTGGATAAGGTGGGTTTGGTTAGGTGATGGTAAGCAATACTTAGACGATTGGTGGTTGTGGTGGTGGTTGTTCGGCATGCTCGTATATTGGGATAGAGCCTTTACGTGCATCTGTTTATATACGTTGCGTGTGTGAGCGATAATAGGGAATCTATGAGCGTGTGCATATATAGTTGGGAAGTGTGTGTACGTTTTTAGATCAAAAGGCTGCTCAGTATCTATGAGTGTGTATATATATATATATATATATATATATATATATCTATAGTCGGTGTGTGAGTGTGTGTGTGTGATAATAGGGAATCTATAAGCGTATATAGAGTCGGGAAGTGTGTGTGTGTGTGTGTGTGTGTGTGTGCGCGCGTGCGCTTTTTGATCAAATGATTGCTCAAAAGTTAATAATATATACACTGTGCCAACTGGCTGATATGCCAGACGACACTGCCTTCTAAGCCAGATTAAGCCAACTGGCTGAAAGACACTTATAAGGCAACTGATGCTGTCACGAAATCTTATTATGCGTCTGGCGGAGCCAGACGTCGGATGCTTTGTCTTCCTCTCTTAGGTTAGGTATACCTCTTTTGGGGTGAGGCTGTCCCATTCTCTCCCCCAAAGTCTCCTAGGTTAGGTGGACTACCCCAGTTTGCTGGCGGCGTTCCCCATATTTTGGCACCCTGGGGGGTGGGAGTGGCACTGGTGGAGGGGGTGGCCCTGCGGGGGTGCACCCTCCAACATTTGACTAACATTGCAATTGCTCTGCACTCTCTCCTTTTGCAGCCATACTATTCTGCTGTATTGTGTACTATATCTGAATACGAATAAAAATCAATATATAACTAATTTTCATTATTCATGTGAGATTTTCCCAATTATTTTGTTCTTAATTCTTTTAACAAATAGGTTTCCTATTTCGAAAGAAGAAATTGCAAAATTAATTAAATTACACTTACCCGAACATTTTATAATCAACTTTTAATTCTGGCAAATACAAGTTAATTCAGTGTTTTAATTATCTATTTTTAAATTAGATCCTTTGTTTTCTTTACATTTCACAAATTAAATTTCAGATCATGAAACGGAATCGGAATTTGGAGGCAAACTTTATGATAAAAATTGGAAGTCGAGAAAACCTTTCTTTTATACTGAAGGCATTTTCTATTTAATAATTATAATCATTCAGGAGGGCCAGAAGCTGGTACAGCGCTCAGGAAAACTAATGTGGTCCATTGCCCTAACTCCTCTATTGGTATTATTACCAGCACATCGGGGTTCGAGCTCCCGTCCTCAGTGTCTTCATTTCGCTTACAGTAGGCCAGGTAGAAATTTTATATTGAAAAGGTATTTATTGTGAGGGGTTTGAATGGAACACAGGACCCCCCCCCCTCATAAATTATTTTCGCTGTTTAAAGCCTCCTACCCCTGGCACAATTTTTCACTTTTGACCTATATTGAAGAATATTCCATTTATACGAGACTTACTCTACATTCAGGTTTTTTGATGGCATAAATCTTTATCAGTATAATATTTTATTTAATAATGTACAGTATTAGGAAAATTAATTAAGTACAACAATATATTCAGAAGAAAAAATTAGAGGCCTAATAAATGTGCTAAAATTCAATTCACTTTTCATTGTTCCTTATCACATCAAAAGGGAAGAAATTTTCAATATCATTAGGAAATTTTATTTTATATGTTTCTACTCATTTCACTGTGCCTTCCATTCAAACTTGAGCAGTTTTCGCCTTGATTCTAATGAGTTAAGATAAACTTTTAACGGTTGTCATATCCTATTCTTTCCCGACATGCCTTTGTTACTAGGTTCACTGCCCTTTCCACACTTTGACTGTGGCATGGAAAAGAAGCTATCTCCAGTAGCTTACATCGAGCCTGTAGTAGCTCATCATCGCTAAAATTGTTTAGCAGTGGTGGAGGAGTAATGATCTCTTTTTGCCAATCGATCATCTCGGTGTAGTCAGTAGATTGGAAATTGAGGGTTCGAGGCAACTCAAAGTTTCTGGTACCTGAAAATCCTGTTCTTGAAAGGATGATTTTCTGAATAGCTTGCTCCCTAATTTCTAGTCTCTTGTCAGTTGCCATTGATATGAGTATATTTTCTGGGTGGGCAAAGTAGGCGTTATCATTTAATACTGGTTCTATGATTGATCTATGTTGTTCATCTAAATTTCGAAGCAAGCACATTAAATGCCAAAAGTTATATGTACCATCAGTTGCATTAGGATGAGATTTTATCCAGAACCACCCTGGAGCATAGAACTGCATAATAATTTTGACTATATCTTGAAGGTTTTTATCGGGATTTGGCGTTGAGATATATAATCGAAGGACCCTGTTGGCTAGAGTTAGTCAGCGAGAATGGTGAAGGGTACCTGGGGATCGAGTGGACAGATCTTGAGAAGTGTCTCTAGTTTGCACCGCCAGACACATATCATAGATATATCTTTGATCACTGCTTAGCTCCTTCACAACATTTGTTGGAATTTCTTTAATGTTTCCCTTTACACGAGAATATTTGACTACCTCCAATTTTGTTAAGTCTGTTTTCAGTTTATTCCCAATTGAACCCATAAAAGTATTTGGACCTGTTGTTTTACCATCAATGGCTTTGTAGACGTGCATAAAAGGCAGCTCATTCAAATGCAAGAGGCACACCAACCACTGCACTGGTCTGTTAAGATGAATTTCAACCAGTTTTATGGCTCCACCAATTTGTAGACGTGCATAAAAGGCAGCTCATTCAAATGCAAGAGGCACACCAACCACTGCACTGGTCTGTTAAGATGAATTTCAACCAGTTTTATGGCTCCACCAATTTTTCCTGTATTTACAGGAGTACCATCACACAGTAAAGCTTTGATAGTACCTGTGCTGTTCGAGTCTGTAATAATAGTTATCAACTCTTCTGCTATGCAGCGAGCAGTTCCATTATCTGGTGTGACATGGTCTACATGGATGCTTCCAGGTTCTTTCACAATAACATAGTGTTCTTCTTTTTTCTTTCCACTTTTAGTTAATGTGTTATCTTTCTTTCCATCAAATCCAAGGCACTCCATCTTCAGATTTTCGGATTTAGACCTAAAAGTATTTGTATCACCCATGCCATTTCTTTCTCTTTCTAATTTGTTTCTGTCAAGCATGTTGGTATGGTTAAGGATCCCACATCTTTTAAAGCTGCATTGACTATTGCAGCTGCAGCTCTACAACTTACACGATAACGATCTGCTGTTAATGCTAGGTTTTTATAGGAGTGCCTGTTCTGAATGTTCTCAGTCAATTCTAAATCGGCCTCATAATCACACCCTGACTCTGAATCTACATCCATGTCTTCTTCGATATTTTCTATAAATTCCAATGGTAAAACATTGGTGGCTTCAGTCATTTCTTCTTGTGCTTTTAGTTGACGATTTTGTGCTTCTTGGGCTTTTGCTGACGATCTCTTCTTTGTTGAACTAGCTATGCGATCAATTGGTCCTAACTGATTTTTTCTTTGGTTTTGACCCACAAAAGACTCCCATTCTGCCATTGGTATTTTATCCTTACACTTGCAACATTTCCTATCAATTCCCTTATCATAGCATTCACAAGAAGATATGTCAAACATTTCATCATACTGAGCTACTTTTAAGGCAAAACTTTCATTTCTTCGATGTAACGGCACCTTGTTCAATTTTAAGGCTTCTTCTATTAGTCGACTGACTTTAAGATAGATACCTTTGGTGTTAATCGTAGGAAAATAAAATTTCATCCAAATGTCTTTAATATCTTTTACAACAACCCTGTAACAATCATTAGCAGTTGCTGATCCTTTTGATTTAGCTTCTTCACGACGGCGCACAAAAAGGTAGTGTCTTACATCTGTTTTTGAAGGAGTCATGGCTGCTGGGAATTCCGTAGGATATCCAAAGGCTCCATTTGAGGACTTGCTTCTAGCGTCATAGTTTATCTTCAGAAGTAAAATAAAATTATATATAATTTATAATTTATGATAATTCAAATTATAATTAAAGCAAATACAAATTATTTCTATTTATCTGAAAAATTATTTCTATATATCTGAAACATAAAAATATCAAGCATTAACGAAACAACTTATCATGTAACGTATAACAACATTAAACATATGCAAATATGAAGGTAAAAAAGGGAGGAGGGGCATGTGATATGGGTAGTAGGGTAGCACATGCTTGATTTTTTAATATTTTGTTAAAGTGATAAAAAAAAACCTTCTCACATAGTGTACTTATTAAGAAATAAAAATTTTCCCATTTAAATATATTTATATATGAGGGTAAAAAATGGGGGGGTATGTGCTCGGGGTAGCACATGCTTGATATTTTAATATTTTGTTAAGATGATAAAATGAAACTTCTCACAGAGTGTACTTTTTAAGAAATAAAAAAATTCCCATTTTCGACCCGGCCTAATATACAGTATATATTGGGTGTCTCAGACGTCACGCAACATAGGTCAACTTTACCTATAATTACCTATAATTACTTACTTTACCTATAAGATCTGTGACACATGGAACAGGCTACCTTCAGAAGTTATGAACAGTTCCTCTGTGGATCAGTTCAAGAAAAGGTTAGACCGAATCTTGCACACTATTTGAGGGTGTAGGAATTTTTCCCTGGCACCCGTTGCCATTGGTACCTACTCGGTATGGGCCGCAAGGCATTTTGAGGTACTTCTTTTCCTTATAACTCCTTGTAAACCTCTCTCTCTCTCTCTCTCTCTCTCTCTCTCTATATATATATATATATATATATATATATATATATACACATATTTTAACTACAAACAACACACACAGTATAATTAATGTAAAGAACGACGCTTGTGTAGAAGAGCGTTCCGCACAAGATGAGGAGGGAGAACGAAAAATATGCCATCCACTACACCATGACCTCGATGAATCAGAAGTCGTAATTCTCCTACATACGAACAGAAACCAGTGCCTGAGGGGGCACCTTCGCATGCCATACATATATACATTTTAACTGCAAACAACACAGTATAATTAATGTAAAGAACGACGCTTGTGTACAAGAGCGTTCCGCACAAGATGAGGAGGGAGAACGAACAAGTGAAAAATGAGGTACCACCCGGGAATCGAACCCGGGATCATCCGACTGCCGGTCAGATATGCCATCCACTACACCATGGACCTCGATCAATCAGAATTCGTAATTCTCCTCATCTTGTGCGGAACGCTCTTCTACACAAGCGTCGTTCTTTACATTAATTATACGGTGTGTGGTTTGCAGTTAAAATGTATATATGTACGGCATGCGACGGTGCCCCCTCAGGGCATTGGTTTCTGCTCGTATGTAGGAGAATTACGACTTCTGATTGATCGAGGTCCATGGTGTAGTGGATAGCATATCTGACCGGCAATCAGATGATCCCGGGTTCGATTCCAGGGCGGTACCTCATTTTTCATTTGTTCGTTCTCCCTCCTCATCTTGTGGAACGCTCTTCTACACAAGCGTCGTTCTTTACATTAATTATACTGTGTGTTGTTTGCAGTTAAAATGTATATATGTATGGCATGCGAAGGTGCCCCCTCAGGGCTGGTTTCTGTTCGTATGTAGGAGAATTACGACTTCTGATTCATCGAGGTCCATGGTGTAGTGGATGGCATATTTTTCGTTCTCCCTCCTCATCTTGTGCGGAACGCTCTTCTACACAAGCGTCGTTCTTTACATTAATTACACTACACCATGGACCTCGATCAATCAGAATTCGTAATTCTCCTCATCTTGTTCGGAACGCTCTTCTACACAAGCTCGTTCTTTACATTAATTATACGGTGTGTGGTTTGCAGTTAAAATGTATATATGTACGGCATGCGTACGTGCCCCCTCAGGGCATTGGTTTCTGCTCGTATGTAGGAGAATTACGACTTCTGATTGATCGAGGTCCATGGTGTAGTGGATAGCATATCTGACCGGCAATCGGATGATCCCGGGTTCGATTCCAGGGCGGTACCTCATTTTTCATTTGTTCGTTCTCCCTCCTCATCTTGTGGAACGCTCTTCTACACAAGCGTCGTTCTTTACATTAATTATACTGTGTGTTGTTTGCAGTTAAAATGTATATATGTACGGCATGCGAAGGTGCCCCTCAGGGCATTGGTTTCTGCTCGTATGTAGGAGAATTACGACTTCTGATTGATCGAGGTCCATGGTGTAGTCACGTAGTGGATAGCATATCTGACCGGCAATCGGATGATCCCGGGTTCGATTCCCGGGCGGTACCTCATTTTTCATTTGTTCGTTCTCCCTCCTCATCTTGTGGAACGCTCTTCTACACAAGCGTCGTTCTTTACATTAATTATACTGTGTTGTTTGCAGTTAAAATGTATATATGTACGGCATGCGACGGTGCCCCCTCAGGGCATTGGTTTCTGCTCGTATGTAGGAGAATTACGACTTCTGATTGATCGAGGTCCATGTTGTAGTGGATAGCATATCTGCCCGGCAATCGTATGATTCCGGGTTCGATTCCCGGGTGGTACCTCATTTTTCATTTGTTCGTTCTCCCTCCTCATCTTGTGCGGAACGCTCTTCTACACAAGCGTCGTTCTTTACATATATATATATATATATATATATATATATATAAATAATGGGCTAATGATGTCTGTCTGTTCCACCCTAAAACACGGAAACGGCTTTTTGGAGAGAAAAAATTATTAAGTAAAAGTTGTGTAAAATTAATCGAAACCTATGGGAAAATTATAATCTATATGTATATAAAACTGAAATTGGATAATGTTTGTTTGTTCGTGTATGTGCTCATTCTGAGAAATATAAAAAAATAAAATTGTTCTGTTAATTGTTTAAACGTGGTATTTTTACCACGGGCTTCCTGCTTGTACAGTGGTTCTCAACTTTTTCATCTTCTGTACCCCTAGAATTCTTTCACGGGATTTTCTGGATTTTCGAGAGAGATAGAGAATTTTTTCTTTCTTTACGACCGTGTGACTTCTGGCCGTTTGTGAATCGTATATAAAATTAAAAGGGTTATATTTTCAGGACCCCTTCGCGTAACCCCTAAGATTCCCTCGCGTACCCCAGTTTGAGAACCACTCTGCTAGTGTATATGTTCCAGGCAAAGCATATAATCGATGTATTGTATACAATTCCTAGTCATTGTGTAAAATGCCTACAAGTTTTAGGCAAAGTATGAAATATAAAGATTTTTTATACTTTTCCTTGTATTCTATATAATTCATAGGTAGTAATATTAATATTACAACTGAAATTCATATTCAAAGTTATATTCATTAATTGTTATAACTTGATAAACTCGAATGGCATTTAGATTGACAGAAAACCTTGTTTTTAATCAAGAAACATTTTTTAGTTTCGCATTTAGCTTTGCAAGAGCATTTCACAAATCCTTGTTCTGTTCCAATTGATTGTTGAGTAGCAACAGATCGAAGTGATATTCCCTTCTCTAAACATTAACAATTTCACTAACTAATTGTTCGTAACGTTCATCAGTCAAAAGAACACTGTTCCTCGCAGCAACACTCCAAATTTGGTTTAATTCCACATAAAAACGTCTTTTCATAACTTCTACACGATCAGTGACTCCTGCCATTTTAAAGGAAATGAGGGTGCTTCGCGACAACACATGTTTTGAAATTGAATTCAAGGACAAACATTTGCGCAGCGTATGTGCAGGCAATTCGATTTGACACATTGCCGGTATGACGTCAGCCATTATATAGAATACCTAGGAAAAGTATAAAAATCTTTATATTTCATACTTTGCCTAAAGCTTGTAGGCATTTTACACAATGCCTAGGAATTGTATACACTGCCTAATTTCGTGCTTTACCTGTAACATATATATAATTTTCAAGGTGAAAATCAAAACCGAATTAAAGTTATCAGAAAAAAGATTTTTAAATTTTTCAATAGACTGATGGAAAATGTGAACTTTTATCAAAAATCGAATTAATGCTATTACAATGCAAAATTACTTCAAAGAATGATCATAATGGAGAATAAACTACAAAATTAATTGTTAAAACGTAAAAATTGCACGTTAAAAGGCATGATTGCGAACATAAATTTTATATATATATATATATATATACACACCTTTGGTTAGCTTCCGCCCGAATTGTTCATTCTGACGAAGGTCAAGCTTTTCACTCCAGTTTCACTCCACAGTTTAACGTGGAATCCGAACCACGCCCCACCAGCAGCCCAGTGTCTTAACCACTAGGCCAACCAGGGTACCCATTTATCTACCAATCACTTTCTTTATTGTGTGGGAGGATGAACAGCTGGGTTTTGCTCCGCGCCTGGTCTCGAACCCTGGGTTGATGGATTCGTAGTTAGCGACGGTAACCACTACACCACCGAGGCGCATAAAATTGGGGGCACCTATATAATATATATATATATATATATTTTTTTTTTTGCCGGTGTCACGGTTACACGTGTTTCGATCGAAGTCCGAATAAAAGCGGTATTACAGTAAAAATCATGTAGTTAATCAGTTTTAATTAAATGGTGCCGATATTGTGAGTTAATTGATAGTGCATAGTGTTATTTCTCTTTAAAAAGTAAAAATCGCGGCCATATATAAAAAAAAGTATATAAAAACGAAGCGAATTAATCTATATAGCATGTTTCCGGGTGTTTGTTTGTGAAGAAAATTAGCTGCCTATCGATATTCCTACAAATACTCTCCCCATTATCCCTCGCGGCCACAGTCGCGAGCACCAATCAGTGAGAAGTATACAGCGTGCCACATCTCCCATCCCCCGGAGTAACGGAGAATACTCTCCCTCACGCAGCTTGAGTCAACCCCCACCCAATACTTCCCATAATACCCTTCTTGAGTAAATTTTGTGCACCAGCGGATACGCTCTATCAGTAACATGGAAATGGTGAATGAATTCCTGCAACTCTGTGGTATCTGCAATGATGCAACAAATGAGACAAAGGCGATGAGGTGAGATTTCCTTCAGCTGCTTTTTGATTTCAGATGCCTAGAATGGGAAGATGAAAAAGTCTCCCTTATAACGAACGCGAAGCCAACTTGATGGGATAAATTTTTTCTGCGAAAACTGCATGACCGAAATAAACTCTTTTATGGTATTTAAAGCAGAAAGAGACTACGAGAAGAAAATGAAAGAGGAAAGTGGGAATAAAAAACAGAAAAACAGAAGAAAGAAAGAAAGGCGAAGTAGAAAAAATCAAATACCGTCATACAACGAGGCCGAAACCATGCAGGCGAAAGAGAGTATAAAGACAACAGAGAGTATAAGGGCAACGAAGGACATTAACACAAATAGCACAAATAGGAAAAGACAAAAGGGCAATCAAGAAAACAGAGTGAAACTGTCCCCTAATAAGGAGCAAAAAACAAAGGCCTCGAGTAAATATGGGAAAGGAATTATATGCAGATATTATATAAAAGATAATTGCAGATTTAAAAGTGGACAATATATATATGAACATCCCCCAATATGCAATTTATTCTATAATAATGGTCATTGTAAATTTGGAGACAGATGCAAATTCTACCACCCGGACATCTGCAGGACTTAAGCAAAATATGGAACCTGCAAATATGGGAAAAAATGTTACTATCAACATATCCCGACGAATTTAAAGACAAAGGGACAAAGTTTAAATGAAAATAGGAATAACAATAACAATAGGAATAACAACAGAAACACAGTAAGCGAACAAAAATTTTTTTTCAACATCGCAGACACGATACGGCTGCTAAATGTCATACAAACCATCCACTTGACACAGCTAGAAACCCCCGAGCCAAACCGCTTCCGGGCAAGAAGCTACCAGAACAGGTAGGCGGAAATGGATCTCTCTCGGAAGACCATAGGGCAACTAAACAATTGATACCGAAGTCAAACGAACTTGAAATTCACAAGGGGCAATAAAAAACAGAGAACATAAATATTGTCCTGGCTAATATTTAAGGAATAAGACCAAACCAATCATTCAACAAAGTTTCGTACCTGAAAGGATTTATAGACGAAACAAGACCGGATATCGTATGCCTCACAGAAACTCATCTTAAGGATTGCCAAGGAATTTGTGAAAACTGCGAACATTGTATTGATAAGAAAGAGAAAAATATAGAGGGCTTCAACTTACTAAGAGCAGATAGAACAACGAGATGTAAAGGTGGCTGTGCTATATATGTACATGAAGGTGATATGACAGAGACGATAAGAAGTAAATCAAACAGCTTTGTGGAACTCGTAGCAGTGAAAATAGAAAAACTAAACGTGATACTGATAGTCATCTATAGACCTCCAAACACCGCAACCAAAAAATTCTCGGAGGCCATTAATGATACCAGAAACCTAATAAAGGCCATAAACCCTCCATCCCCCAATATAATGATCTGCGGAGACTTTAATTTCCCATTTGTAAAATACAAAAGGGTGGATAGAAATATACATATATATAAACCAGGACAAAGACACAAGAAAGACCTGGAGCAAGCAAAAATGTTGATAGCTCTCACAAATGAGTTAATGCTGACAGAGGAGATAACAGAAAATACCAGAAAAAATAACTGCCTACATCTGGTATTCACGAATAACACGAATTTGATTCCTGATATAAAAATAATCCCAACCATTATCTCAGACCACAACTTAATCGAGATACCAATAAATATGATGACAACATTAAAAGACAATACAGATATTGAGGAAAGAAACAAATTTGGGGCCATTAACTTAAACTCCAAGACTATAAATTGGGAAGCAATCAGATCGCACATGGCCCAAATAGAGTGGAGAACAGTTTTAGAGAATAAAGCAACTGACGAAATACTAACAACCTTGGAAGAAAAAACGCTGAGAATTTTAGAAAAAATATGCTCTGAAATCACAGCCAAAAGGAAAGAGGAGCTGGTGAGAGAATATTCCATAAAAGAAAGAGAGTGGAGGCGAAGTTGGCCAACTGCGGAGATGTCAGGAAAGTAATACAAGAAAAACTGGAAGGTATCGACAGGGAAATACAAGCCCTGATTAAGGACCAAACAGAGAGGGAAGAGGAAAAGGTGGTAGAAGCAATAAAGGAAAATCCAAAATACTTCTATAGCTATGCGAAAAAGGAAAACAAAAACGCGCGCCGCTATTAGGCACTTAAGGAAGAGAAATAATAAACAAACCGACGATCCCAAAGAAATATCTGAAACATTGAGGGCCCAGTATGAATCAGTCTTCAGTACCCCAAAAAGTGACAAAACGATACCTGACTGCAAGGAGAGTGTTTAACAGACTTTGATTTTACCCCAGATGTAGCGAGAGCTATAGAACAAATGAAACCACATTCAGCTGCAGGTCCGGACAATTGGAACGCATTATTGATTAAAAACTGTAAAAATGAAATAGCTACACCTTTATACTGGATATGGAGAAGATCCCTAGACACTAGGGAAATACCGAGCATCTTGAAAAGAGCAAACATTGTCCCTATATATAAAGGAGGAGACGACTATAGACCAGTTTCATTGACGTCCCACCTCACCAAAGTATTTGAAAGAATAGTTAGAGAGAAAATTTATGATTTCTTGGAGACACTGGAAAGATTCAACGAAAATCAGCACGGATTATGATCAGTTAGATCATGCCTATCGCAACTAGTAGAACACTACAACAATATCCTAGAACCTAGATGCACTAGAAGGCAGTGACAACTACGATGTCAGTAGTATGACCGCAAAATGGGAGAATGTAAGAATGTTCCAAATGTTGATCAATGTTGCAAAGGGGGAAGGGAATGTTCCAAGGGTTTATGCACCAAAGGGGGAGGGGATTATGCAACAAGGGAGAGGGGTTATTCCCGAAGCTGCAATGAAGGGGGGAAGGGGTTATGCAACAAATCAATGCTGCAAAGGGGGGAAGGTTTATGCAACAAGTCAATGCTGCAAAAGGGGGAGAGGGATGGAGCATTGAGGGGAGAAGGGAGGATGACCTCTCCCAAAAGGGGTAGCCTTAACCGAAGAGATGGAGAGAAAGGAGGAGGAGGGTCTTTGGGGAGAAGATGGGGTGTTCTCACCCCTCAAAGGGAAACCTAACCTAAGCCCTAATCTAAGAAGGATAGAGGAGAAAGTTCTTTATTCCACCGGGGTCCGTCGCATAATGAGAGTCCAGGGGCCCAGCAGTTGTTATTTAGAGGGTTGTGAGTTGCCAGATACCCATATATATTTTAATTATGTTCAGGTGCACCTCATTAGGGTGTGTTGCCAGCTTGCACCATTTATTTTAATTTATTTAGATGAGTTGCCACTTATTTATTTATTTATTAAAAGCAAGAGTGACTTTTTACTTAAATTTGTCCAGCAAGAGAACTAATTATTTAAATGAATCCCAATATTAACAATAAAAGAAATACAATTAAACCGAATTAAATAAAACACCATTACCTCATTCTGTTTATTTAGACGAATTATTGGAATCAATTTCATGAAATATATAGAAAATAAATATACACCCGTTTCTTTGTGCAGTTTCCCAAATTTTAGCCAACTTCCCATATGAAAGCAACCAAGCGAGCACCCACTACCACGCATTTTTCATGCATTTTGTTTATTTTATAAAAAAAAATTTAGTGATGGAATCCGTACCATGTTACGGATTTCTTGTCTAAACTGAGGTCTAAGGTGGTTCAAAAACATTGCTACTTGACATCTTGTACTTTAGAATGGTTGCCTTTAGCATATAAAAGCACTTGTCAGTACAGTGACTTACTCTAAGCCATACCGAAAGTGTCTATTTACTTTTGTCATTCCTCTGTATATATATATATATATATATATTATATTATATAATACAGGGTGGGCCGTAAGTTTCCATACATAGGAAAAATTAAACGTTTGTTTTTATGTTTCAGATACCCTAAGAATATGCGTTTGACGTAAGATCTTGTTTACTGATGAAGCAAATTTTTACGTCAATGGAGAGGTTAATCGGCAAAACATACGTTATTGGAGTAATGCTAACCCTAACTGGCTGAGTCCGACGAAGATGCAAGGTGCCGGTAAAGTGATGGTGTGGTCCGGGATATGGGGTGACAGAATTATTGTACCAATTTTTGTCAGTGGAAATCTTAATGCCGAAAGGTATCTTAACATGTTGCAAGAAGAGATTTTCCCATCCCTGCTAAACGAGGAAGGTAACTTCCCAGTTTACTTCCGGCAAGATGGAGCTCCACCTCATTATGGTCTTCACGTGCGTCGGTATTTGGATCAGCAGTTTCCGGATGCTTGGATTGGTCGGCGTGGTCCTGTGGAGTGGCCTCCCAGATCCCCAGATCTCACCCCCTTGATTTCTATCTTTGGGGGCACTTGAAGGCCATGGTGTATCAGGAAAAGATACGAGACATAAATCATCTAAAGGAACGTATCACCAACGCCATTACAAGCATAACGTCAACTGTGCTAATGCGTGTTCAACAGTGGGGAACACGTATTGAAATGTGTTTTCAAAACAATGGCAACCATGTAGAGCATATTATATAAATAAAATGGTTGTCCATAAAAAAATGTTTATTTTTCCTATGTATGGAAACTTACGGCCCACCCTGTATATATATATATATATATATATATATATAAGATGTGTCTTCTCAATTTCGTAAAAAAATTTCGTTCACCTTAATATTAATTCATTCTTTACAGTATATAAATTGGCAATAAACATTTTAAGTATTCTATAAGAATAATATTTAATTTACCTATAATTCGAAAGACATGATTCACCTTCATATATTTTAAAGCCAAACCGAAAACGTCTATTTATTTTTGTCGGGGAGAAAGCGTGTAACACTCGGAGGCTATTCCAAAATGGTCAAAGCGGTCACATTGGAATGTGGGTCAAACCACATTCTGTCTCGAAGATCCGGATTTTCCACCGCTGACTCTATATATTGTTCCAGTCACTATTATTACTACTGAAGTTAAAAAATTAATTTTAAACTATATTATTTATTAAAGGCAAGAGAGAGAGAGAGAGAGAGAGAGAGAGAATTAGTTAATTGTGAGAGCTGCACACACACACACACACATATATATATATATATATATATATATATATATATATATATATATAAATCCAAATCCACAAGTCAGGAATCTTGGGAAAACAGAATAGTATGACCGCAAAACATATTAATTTTGCAAATATTTGAAACCATTGTGGTAGAGAATGCAAGTGGCAATTCACACACACACACACACACACACACACACTTTATTGATTTTAAATCGCTGTTAAAATTATCATTATTAGAAATCAACTTAAAGAGTTTGCATCAGACAACCAGTCAGACGCAGCGTTCAACCCAAATGATACATACAATTGTCCTAACTCTTGTACTATTATTATTATTATTATTATTACGTGCGGTGATTTCACGAAGGTCAAGCTTATCCCCCCTCCTCTCGAGTTGGCCTGGTGAAGTAGTGAGTTGACTTCTATTACTCTCCACTTCACATAGGTATACCCGACTCATCGGGTCTTGTTCTGTACAATGCGTCTAATATTCTTTTACACTCCATGAATTTTAGTTCCTACTTTTTTCCGTACCGTAACAGTTAAAATTTCTCAGTGTTAAACTTCATTTAAAAACCAAGCGACTTCTCCTAAAACTTACTACATTATTATCCCTGTCCCATCCTTCGTGCATTAAAAAAGTTGTACTTTATTGGTAACCTTCGATTATTTATCATCCCCCTCGAATTGTTCATTCTAACGAAGGTCAAGCTTTTTACTCCGCTTTAGACCTTCAGTTTGAACGTGGAATCCGAAACACCAGCAACACAGAGTCTTAACCACTAGGTTACCCAGGGTACCCATTTATCTACCAACCAGTTGTACTTAAGGATGATCGTTTACCGCGCGCCGGCGCCCGTCACCGGGTCTTGAGCCCAGATGAGCTCTGAAACTATTCTTTTATTATATTTCATTTTGTACAAAAATGACTAAATCCTGTTGTATCTCTACAAAAACATTCTGATTGTAGAGATCTTCAAGGTTTCTTATTTTTCTACTGATCTTTTTATCATCGGATGTTCCTGCGCTGACTCTGGTCCTCAGCTCTGTCAGGATTATGAAGAGTAATGGCGATAATACTGTTCCTTGGAGATATTTACAGGTGATCCCTTGAAAAGAGAGCACAAACTTATACAGATACAAATAAGAGTAACAATTGACAGCTAAAATATGCAGGAACCATGTACATTTAATGTTGCAACTCATCATTTCTGTGTCTGACTTTGACGGTGAGGCTCTGGTTCGCTCCAACATGCTGGCTCCTGAACCTAACCTGGACTATGGTGCAGACCATAGATTCTCCTTGTACTGTAATGACTTGCCGCCGCTCAAATTATATGTCCATCTCCCTAACCAAAATGGGGAAAAATTGATGATCGAGCAGTATGCTTGCAAATATTAATGCGAAATGTTGTCGTGACAGATCGTGTAAGTGAGCTCATACACCTTGAGATGTGAGCATTAAATCTACGGAGAGAAGATAAATGCACCATTACTCGGCCAATCAGGACGTCCAAAGCGTGAGTCCGTTATATCGGTGTTACGATTGACCAGAACTGCCCAGCACACTCCAGGTGCGGCCGAACCAGGGAATTGTACAGAGAGAGCACAATCTCCTTGTTTCCGAAATCGCCTCCTGATATAACCCGTTCTCTTTCTCTGTTTGTGGTATTTACTTTACCTATAAGTTCTGTGGCACATGGAACAGGCTGCCTTCAGAAGTTGTGAGCAGTTCCTCTGTGGGTCAGTTCATGAAAAGGATAGACAGAACCTTGCACACTATTTGAGGTGTAGGAATTATTCCCTGGCACCCGTTGCTAGTGGCACCTCCATGGTATGGGACGCATGGCCTTTTGAGGTACTTCTTGTCATTGTAACTCCATATCTCTCATGTATACATTACACATTGTGTACTGCTATTAATACAGAAACTCTTCCCAAAATTGTTGTGAAAGAAGATTTGTGCAAAAGTATAATGAAAAAAGAACAGCTTCAGAGTTCATTCACACCATGCGTACACTTACCTCGTGTACACAGTTAGTGGAAAATAAAACACATCAATGAATCTTTAGACATACCTAAAATAACCTAAATAAAGTAAGTGTGTATATATATATATGTTATGTTATATGTGAATTTTTTCCTACAACGTATTCTTTCATCTCTCTTTGAACTCTCTCGTGATGGGAGGCCGTTCTCTGCGCCCAGATGATGTAGAACCCCTGGTTCGGATCAAAGGTAAAGCTACATATAGGTTCCCTCCTTCACACGATTTTTACCATTATGAAACAATCCCAAAACATCACTATCATCTACGTGTCAAATTACTTTTACGTAGTTAAGGCACAGCCAGCCATTTGGTATACATATATATATAATTAAATAATAATATCGTTTATATATACAACCAAAACAATTAAATAAAATACCTTTACATCATTCTGTTTATTTAGGCGAATTATTGGAATCGATATCACGAAATATATAGAAAATAAATACACAATCCAATACAAACGAGGAATATATGCAATAAAAAATAATAATAGTATAAGAAATACGAACGAAGAACATATAAAATAAAAAATAATAATATAATACAAAACTTTGGAATATAATCATCAAAATAATAGTACAGGAGAAATATTAATTAATTAAATATATTAATTAAATATATTGAAAAAAAATATACATCAAAATATATAACTTTATGTTCTACTGCGCTAAACTAAAACACTAAACTCGCACGTGATCGATTCTACAATCACATCATTGTTGCTTTGTACTACGCAGTAAATACGATTTAGCATTATTTCACCGCTCAAGTTATAGGAATGCCTATACTCGAAGTAAATGGCTTTCATATCGTTCAATACTATTTTTGTGCAAACTTTACATTCGGTTGACAAGTTATCTTTAAACTAATACATTCAAAAGCACGCACAAAGAGGTCATCGTTAGCCACAACATCACTATTAAATTCAAGTTTATAAACACTCCTTTCCAATCGAGGGTTTATTCTTACCGATAGGCGCTTTTCAATCGTGAAATCTTCTTCACAACTCATAGCGGTAGTTGAAATAATCTTGTAAGTCGTAACGACAGCTGTTCATTATATAAAGAAACAGCCCTTCAGGGTATGATTAGTATTTGTACAGGAGAAAGATCTAGGCTCCGCCCCCCTGTATGTTCGGTCACGTGCCTCCTGCTACTATCTGGGCATATATCTACCATGCGTGCTCAGTTGACCTCTGTATACCCTTGAGCTCAGACGTGTATTTTCCCACGTAGACAAAAAATAGTAATGGCTACCTTTAATATTGCGTGTTCAACGTTTATGAAGTGGTATTCAGCAAAGTGTGAAGATGTGGTGGATATTGAAAGACTCCCTATTCCACCCTCCTTTGATACTTTACGGCTACATTGAATCGTGCGAAGGAACGAGAGGTACAAATACTCTACGGCTATTCTAGCGAGGGCATTGTAGGATCTCGTGGTACAAACGATGTATTGAACTATGTTGTAGGACTAAACTTAAAAAAGCTCACATATACGGTGAAGTGAAAGAAACAACGCGTGCTTAAGAGAAGCAACGGTTATGGCTAGTGAGTCTTGTAGATGAATGGTGTGACAAGTGATATTATGTCATGTTACATCATACCGAGTACTCGTACCCTACGGTTGAGAAGGTAAATCTTGTCATCATGGAGAATCTTAAGTATTTTTTTCACTACATTAATATATATCATGACGAGGTTTGCAGTGAGGTTGTCTCCAAAGGACTGCGTGAGTTTTTAACAGAATTTAGAGACGAGTGTGCTAAGGAAAAAGGAAAAATATGTTCATATGTTTCTCTCAAATAGTGCGCCGGAGTGTGATTAAAATGTGTTTAGTTCGTGAAAATCCCCACCGTTCACCCTGAAGGGCTGTTTCTTTATACAGAGTGATTCAGGAGGAAAGGTCAATACTTCGGGAGGTTATAGTATCGGTCATTGTGAGAAAAAGTTCATAGGAACATGTGTCTAATTCTGAATGGTTACGGAGATAGAGTTGTTTGAATCTACAAATACAAAAGCATTGTTAATGGTAATCGAGAGAAACCAATTACTGTTTCTAACATTTAATATTTAATCATTGGCAATTTGAATGGTATCAGATAGAGAAATGACAAATTTGTTACAGTTTACAATACGTTTTCGAAAATCCCACCGTCAACCTTAATGCACTTTGCAACTCGTGTGCGAAGATCACGTGTTGTTTGTCTGAGTTGATCTTGACGTTCCTTTATGCGGGCAGCAGCATCCAAAATACGCGCGAGCAATTCGTCTCGTGTATCCACCTTTCTTTTGTAAACTTGACTTTTCATCCACCCCCACAAACAATAATCTAACGGAGAGAGGTCTGGAGACCTTGGTGGCCATTGAATGGGACCACCGCGGCCGATCCATCGACCAGGGAAAGTTTGATTTATGTATTGCATCACCAGACGGGAAGAATGTGGAGGAGCTCCGTCATGCTGAAAGTACATACCAGCGCGTGTAGCCAAAGGAACATCCTCCAATAGTCCTGGCAATTCATTTTGCAGAAATTCTAGGTAACTTTGTCCTGTAAGACGATTCTCTAAAGTAACAGGGCCAATCAGTTGATCATCGATGATACCACACCACACATTGGCAGAGAAGCGATGTTGAAAATTTGTTTCCACAGTGGCATTTGGATTTTCGTCTGACCACCGATGAGAGTTACGAGTGTTGTTGATACCGTCACGGGTGAAAGTAGCTTCATCGGTGAACAGTATTAATCGAAGCAATCGGCGAGTAGCATTTACCCAATGACAAAATTCCAGTCGCATGGCAACGTCTCCTGGTTGAAGGTGTTGTACACGCTGTACATGATATGGATGCAAGCCTTCCTCACGTAATGTTCGCCATACCCTTGTGTGTGGTACACCGAGACGTATAGAAGTTCTTCCTGAGCTAGTAGTAGGACTACGCTCTACCAACTGAAGAATGTTTTCCACTTCATCCACATCTTGTTGACCTTCACGTTGAGATGAAACATGAACGCTGGGAAGTGTACCAATCTCACGCAATGTGTTGAAAACCCTGGTAAACACTCTCCGATCCCGAATTCTGCGGTTCAGAAACCGTCGACGGTATTCTGCAACAGCAGCTGTTGCACTTCCATCGCAAAAACCGTAGACATACACCATATCTGCATATTCGGCACGTGTGAAGGTGTGTGGCATTCTTAACACTGCTTCAAACACCAAACAATGTTACTCACAACAGTCAGCTGTCGATTGGCTTATGTTACATGATTACATTACAGGTTACATGGTTCAAGGTTATAGGAGAGGGAAGGGGGAGGAAGAGCTGCGCGTGCATCAGATTGAAACAGCTCTATCTCCGAAACCATTCAGAATTAGACACATGTTCATATGAACTTTTTTCTCACAATGACCGATAGTATCACTCCAGAAGTATTGACCTTTCCTCCTGAAACACCCTGTATAATGAACAGCTGTCATTACGACTTAGATTATTTCACCTACCGCTATGAATTGTGAAGAAGAGTTCACGATTGAAAAGCGCGTATCATACATTTTGCAATCATACTATTCTCAGTTTTCCCAAGATTCCTGACTTGTGGATTTGGTTATATATATATATATATATATATACAGGGTGGGCCGTAAGTTTCCATACATAGGAAAAATTAAACGTTTGTTTTTATGTTTCAGATACCCTAAGAATATGCGTTGTAAGATCTTGTTTACTGATGAAGCAAATTTTTACGTCAATGGAGAGGTTAATCGGCAAAACATACGTTATTGGAGTAATGCTAACCCTAACTGGCTGAGTCCGACGAAGATGCAAGGTGCCGGTAAAGTGATGTGTGGGCCGGGATATGGGGTGACAGAATTATTGGACCAATTTTTGTCAGTGGAAATCTTAATGCCGAAAGGTATCTTAACATGTTGCAAGAAGAGATTTTCCCATCCCTGCTAAACGAGGAAGGTAACTTCCCAGTTTACTTCCAGCAAGATGGAGCTCCACCTCATTATGGTCTTCACGTGCGTCGGTATTTGGATCAGCAGTTTCCGGATGCTTGGATTGGTCGGCGTGGTCCTGTGGAGTGGCCTCCCAGATCCCCAGATCTCACCCCCCTTGATTTCTATCTTTGGGGGCACTTGAAGGCCATGGTGTATCAGGAAAAGATACGAGACATAAATCATCTAAAGGAACGTATCACCAACGCCATTACAAGCATAACGTCAACTGTGCTAATGCGTGTTCATGAACAGTGGGGAACACGTATTGAAATGTGTTTTCAAAACAATGGCAACCATGTAGAGCATATTATATAAATAAAAATGGTTGTCCATAAAAAAATGTTTATTTTTCCTATGTATGGAAACTTACGGCCCACCCTGTATATATATATATATATATATATGTGTGTGTGTGTGTACAGCTCTCAGAATTAATTAACTCTCTCTCTCTCTCTCTCTCTCTCTCTCTTGCCTTTAATAAATAATATAATTTAAAATTAAGTTTTTAACTTCAGTAGTAATAATAATGATTGGAACAATATATAGAGTCAGCGGTGGAAAATCCGGATCTTTGAGACAGAATGTGGTTTGACCCACATTCCAATGTGACCACTTTGACCATTTTGGAGTAGCCTCCGAGTGTTACACGCTTTCTCCCCGACAAAAGTAAATAGACATTTTCGGTTTGGCTTCAAAATTAATGAAGGCGATTCATGTCTTTCGAATTATAGGTAAATTAAATATTATTCTTATAGAATACTTAAAATGTTTATTGCCAATTTATACACTGTAAAGAATGAATTAATATTAAGATGAACGAAAAAAATGTACGAAATTGAGAAGACACTGCTTGTATATATATATATATATATATATATATATACGGAGGAAAGACAAAAGTAAATAGACACTTTCGGTATGGATTTAGAGTAAATCACTGTACTGACATGTGCTTTTATATGCTAAAGGCAACCATTCTAAAGTACAAGATGTCAAGTTGCAATGTTTTTGAACCACCTTAGACCTACAGTTTAGACGAGAAATCTGTAACATGGTACGGATTCCATCACTAAAATTTTTTTTATAAAATAAACAAAATACATGAAAAATGCGTGGTGGTGGGTGCTTGCTATCATATGGGGAGTTGGCTAAAATTTGGGAAACTACAAAGAAACGGGAAGTTTGTTAAAATTGTATTGTTTAATATAAAAGTATATATAGGCTTCTCAGTTAATTCTTTTAACAATTACTTTGATTTCGCTGAAATTTATTTATATTCAATATAGGTGTATAGAAAGGACTGTCAAAAGTAAATAGACACTTTCGATTTGGCTTTAGAGTAATTTTTTATTACATATTTCCTTGTTCGTATTTCTTATACTATTATTTTTTTATTTTATATTTTTATCATATATATTCCATCGTTTGTATAGAATTAACTATTTTTTATTTATTTTCTATATATTTCGTGAAATTTATTCCAATAATTCGTCTAAATAAACAGAATGATATAATAGTTTTATTTAATTCAATTTAATTGCATTTCTATTATTGTTAATATTGAGATTTATTTAAATAATTAGTTCTCTTGCTGAACAAATTTAAGTACAAAGTCACTCTTGTTTTTAATAAATAAATAAATAAGTGGCAACTCATCTAAATAAATTAAAATAAATGGCGCAAGCTGGGAACACACCCTAATAAGGTACACCTGAACATAATTAAAATATATATGGGTATCTGGCAACTCACAACCCTCTGTGTAACAGCTGTTGGGCCACTGGACTCTCATTATGCGACGGACTCCGGTGGAATAAAGAACTCTCTCCTCTCTCTTTCTTAGATTAGGGCTTAGGTTAGGTTTCCCTTTGAGGGGTGAGGACATCCCACTTCTCCCCCAAAGACACTCCTCCTCCTTTCTCTCCCTCTCTTAGGTTAAGGGTACCCCTTTTGGGGGAGGTCATCCTCCCTTCCCCCCCAAAGCTCCCTCCCCCTCCCCCGTTTGCAGCATTGACTTGTTGCATAACCCTTCCCCCCTTTGTAGCATTGATTTGTTGCATAACCCTTTCCCTCCTTCATTGCAATTTGGGGATAACCCCCCATTAGGGTGTCCCAAACTCATAGGGGCCAAATGTTTTTTCGGGATACAAATCCGCTCGTGTTGCGCTCTTTTGATGTTTCCCATTAGAAGTCTTCTTGTAAAATTTCAGAGAGATCGAAGGAAATATAAAGGTCCCGAACTTTGAACACTTTATTTCTCCTCTTAATTGAAAGACAAATTAACTGAAATATTTCTCTCAAAAGTTCCATCACAAAGATGATTATACAAAATAAACATGTATTTTAATCTTAACACACAAACAACAATTTCAAAGCATCACATTTATGCATTTTAACTAAACACGTGTTTCATGAGATCCGTTTTTGTTCCCTTCCGGCTCACATTCCGTCGGTGTGAGTGGACAGTTCGAAGGAGGAACTGGAGGTCTTCTTCATCACGGCACAGAGGTTTGCTTGTGTATTTCTCAATGAGGGCGATGCCTCGCTCTGCTGCATCATTGACCACCATCAGTTCTGCAGCTCGGCTCTTTGCCAGACGGTAGTTTTCGTCAGTAGGCCATGTTTCAGGGTCCTTGGTGAGGAACGTGGGCTCAACTTGGAGAAACTGGAAGAGTGTGGTAGATCGACTCGTCACCCACGGACTTAAACGGCCATCCACTTGCAGTCCCTTGCCTTGGACCCGTTTGAGTCCTTTCCCAGGGCGCTTTTTCAGGTTAGCCGTCATGTTACGCTTTTCATTGTCGTCAACTCTGTCATCAAACAGTGCAAGACAGATTAAGTCCTCCGAGATATACCACAGATGACGGAGCATAGCCCGGTAAGCTGTGTTTCCAACGTCCTTGTCAGGGTAACCTACAAGAAGATTGCACAGCCTAACGTCATTTTTGGGAGATTTGATGGCGATGGGAGCCTCGTGCCAGTGACGCACGTATATAAGGCTCACGAAGAGAGCCATACGGCGAACCCCTTGCAGTTCTTGGAGACGAAGTTCGGAGAACTGGGACTGCAGTAATGCTATTTTCAGGCAGTAAATAGCTTTGGCCATCCATCTGGCCTGATGGTAAGCCCCTGGAGGCCGAAGCTTGTAACGTCCTACGTCGTCTCCGAGGTACAAGAGGCTCAGTCGAAGAAGTTCTTCATAATCCTCTCGAGGATGATTACCACTTCTTAGGGCATCGCGGAGATAGTCTATTACCTCAAGTCGCATTTGTGAAAGGCAAGCATTGTCATTTATGAAGGCTCTAGCCACCTCGTCCTTGTCAAATGCATCCAACTGACAGTGGTTCATTGATGGTCAGGCCTCCTTGAATCTCCTGAAAAGTGGGATTTGAGGACTTGGTGGTGTTCCTAGGCAAACGACGAAGACATCCTTGAGAATCACTTCGTGAACGTGATGACGGCAAGCAAACCATAAAAGAGATCTTCCGAATGCCGCTTCCAAACGCGCACACGCACCTTGCACTATCCCTGTGTTTGATGCCGTCGTGTCAAACACCATGCCTATGATCTTGTCCTCAATTCCGACTAGGGTGAGCGCTTGATGGACTGCGCTTGCCATTTGCTGTCCTGTGCCGTCTATTATTTTCGGTGCTCCTAATAGCTCTTCCACACCATCCCCAGTCACCACAACAGCAATCCGATCGACTGACTTACCCTCCTGTTCGATGTCAGTCAGTATCTTTGTGTCCAGTGGATCTGCAGTCGAGGTGGAAGCTGCTCGAGGTGGCCATTAACATTGGTCCCTATCATTGTACGGGCCTTTTGTCGGAAGCGGTGAACCGTGCTCTTTGATGGAACACTGTCAGGACCGAGAGCAAGGGATTTTGCAGTCGCAGCAAACGCTGATGTTGCCTGTCGAACAGAAAGGCCCTCGCGATCCCAAGTTGCTGCCAGGTCAAGATCACTGACTTTCTTTTAGTCTGTCATGTTTGGGAGCTTTCGAAGGTTTAAGTCCACAAGTGACGGCTTCGTTTCCACTCTCAGCTGACGATGTGCTAGAACTGCTGTCGGTAGCCTCTTCTGTGACTCCTACAGCTAGAGCCTCCTCCGTTTGACGCCGGTGTGCCCGCTCAAGAGCTCTTTCCCTTTCCTGTCTTTTCATTGTGGCTGCATTATATTTTCTATCTTCACCTCCCATGTAACTCGTATGTCGATCTGCCCTTTGGGAAATGAGGAATTCCTTGTCTTCAAGAGGGATATCTCCCCGATCCAGAACGTCTGAGCGGGCGACATCAAAAATATCCTCCATATCAGCCAAGAATACATCCCGCTGCATATTGTAAGTCATTCCAGTCTTGTTCTTGTTTTTATGCAAATTTCGATACCTCTGAACCAAAGCTTTCAGTTTAGTCGAGGCATGAACGGAGGTTGTTGCCAGATTCGAGTTGGCTCTAGCCCAGATTTTTAATACAGCCGATATTACAGCCTTGACACTGTTGGAATCTGTCTTCTTTTGGTCGCGGTGATGGTAGAAGAAAAGGAGCAACACGTCCATATTACTTGGTAATCGAGATTTAGCCAGCTCTGCTATCGGAGACCTCTCAAGAAGCCACAACTTGATGTTTGATCTTGTCAACGCCATAATGATCAATTCTGAAAACCAAAAAAAGGTCATCAAACGTCGGGACCTCTAAATATCATCTGATCGAGTTGAAAATCACACAGCCAATGCTTTAGCCCAAACCACATCCGGGCATGACACGAGTGGTCAGGTCGTGTTAAGAAAAAAAATTGGGACACCCTACCCCCCATTGTTGCATACCCCCTTTGTTGCATAACCCCTTGCAACATTCCTCCTACTCCTTTGCACCATTGAACAACATTTGCAACATTGCAACATTCTTGCACTCTCCCATTTTGCGGTCACACTACTGATGTCAGATACACTGATTTTGGATTTTGCTAAAGCTTTCGACAAATGGGATCACGGTATAATAGCACATAAAATGAAATATGGGAATAACAGACAAAGTGGGAAAATGGATCTACAACTTCCTCAGAGAACGTCTACAGGTCGTCAAAATTCAAAGTATATCATCATCAGAATCGGAAGAACGGTGCTCAGTACTACAAGGTACAGTACTGGCCCTACTCCTGTTCATTATCATGCTAACAGACATAGACAGCGGAGTGAACAGCAACAGTCAACAACAACCTCTGCGGACGATAACAAAGATCAGCAGAAAAATTAGCGATGTAAATGAAATGGAGGCCTTGCAGAGAGACACGCACAAAATATACAAATGGTTAGAAGACAACAACATGACATTTAACACCGAGAAATTTCAGCTCTTGAAATATGGTAGAAAAGAGGAACTTAAAAAGACTGCATATTATGCTCCAGATAGACAGCAAATTCAGAGAAGCCCGAAAGCGACCGATCTGGGGGTAATAATGACCGATGATGCGAAATTCGAAACACAAAATCAGATAGCGATAAATAAAGCAAAAAGAGTAGCGGGACAGGTACTAAGAACTTTAAAAGAAGGGATAGGACAGTTTTGATTGCCCTGCGAAAAACACTGATTATACCAAAACTTGAATACTGCTCAGTTTTGACGTCCCCATATAAAAAGTAAGAAACTAATAAACTAGAAGAAACTCAGAGACATTTCACAGCAAATATTGATGGCTGCAAAGAACTCAACTACTGGGAAAGACTACGTAAAGAAGAGAGAGGTACATTATAATCTACATTTGGAAAATGATCGACAAACTGGTACCAAACCTAAAACTAAACCCAATTACCATTCAAACACAGTGGAAAATAGGAAAGGCAGGATGTGTAGTGTTCCCAAATTAAAGGCCCAACAAGGGACCTCCTCAACATGAAGGAAAATAGCTTGGTTGTCAGGGGCCAAGACTTTTTAACCAGCTTATAAAGGACCTCAGAAACGTTACAGGGGTCAAAGTTGAAGTCTTGAAGAGAAGACTAGATGCCTGTTTCAGGACGGTACCAGATGAGCCGGGTGTACCTTGTTATGTACGTTGGAGAACGCAAGAAAGCAACTCGCTCCTCCACCAAGCCAGACCTAGAGGCGGGGCCACCAGCTTGACCTTTGTGTGAAGAGAGACCAACTTACGGAACAGCAACGAGGTGTGTGTGTGTGTGTGTGTGTGTATATATATATATATATATATATATATATATATACACGGTGAACCAAAAGTAGGTGGACAGTAGGTTGAATACGGTTTGTGTTATATATATATTATAACTATGGTGTTCATTATAACTATGGTGTTTGTGTTATATTATATTAAATATTATAACTAAATTTATTTAAATTTTATTTTGTATTATAGTATACAAAAAAATTAAATATGTATTCTCAAATAAACGTTATCATTTACTGTCCACCTACATTTGGTTCACCCTATATATAATATATATATATATATATATATATAGATATTGATGCAGATATTAAGGACAGTACGTATTGTATCATGCTTCGCAGATGACACGAAGATAGGCAAGGAAATATTGAACGAAGGGGATATAGGAAAATTACAAAACGACATTGAAACATTATTTAAGTGGACAGAAGACAACAGTATGAAGTTCAAACGAAGAAAAATTCCAACTTCTAAGATATGGTAATAACAAGGAGCTGCAGAATAAAAGGTACAAAACTCTGCAAGACAAACAGATAACACCAAATCCACAAGTCAGGGATCTTGGAGTAATAATGACGTCGGATACAGAATTCAGAGAGCACTATAACATTATGAAAGAGTCTAGTCCTACCAATAATTGAGTATTGCTCAGTACTTACAAGCCCATACAGAAAACGAGACATTGCGAACGTTGAAGCTATACAAGGACTTTTACGTCTAAGATAGAGAAAACGGAAGGTGAAGACTACTGGTCTCGACTATAATCCCTAAAACTCTACTCTCTCGAAAGAAGGCGCGAGCGGTACACAATAATATACATTTGGAAAATACTTGAGGGCTTTGTCCCTAACCTTAGAAATGAAAGAGAAACAAACTGGAATGAGAGAAGAGGCAGATTTTGTACTGTCCCAGCTGCGGTGAGGCAAGGGACCATGGAAACGAGGATGAAAAATACCCTCAGAATACGAGGCCCAAAGCTTTTCAATGCCCTACAAACAGAAGCGACGAATCTCCAGCACCGACCTGATTAACTTCAAGAACCAGCTGGACAGATTCCTGTGCAAATCCCTGACTAGCATGCGTGACTGGCTACGAGGGCAGGAGGAGATCAGACAGAAATTCCTTCCTTCACCAAATCCCTCAAATGAGGCGGGATGCTGCAGAGGGGTCGACCGCAGGTTGATCCTGCAGCGTCGTTCAAACTCAAAAAACTAACATGAAGTAAGTGAATATATAATATATATATATATATATATATATATATATATATATATATATATATATATATATATAATATATATATGTTAATTAAAGAGTTAAAGACTGGTTCTGCGTCAGGGGTAGATGACTTATCGAATGAGCACTAAAATATGCAAATGACGTAGTATGTCTGCATATATCATTGCTCCTATCAGCCACGCTTGCTCATAGCTATATCCCTGCAGAGTTCATGAGGTTATATATCTTGCCCCTGGTCAAAAATAAGTACGGAGACATTCTGTCCAGCAATAATTACAGGCCTATTGCTGTCGCTTCCTGCTTCTCGAAACTACTAGAAAAACTCTTGTTACGCCGATTAAATGATTTCCTATGGACATCTCCTAATCAGTTTAGCTTTAAAAGGTCCCACTCAAGTGACTTTTGTATCTATGTACTTAAAGGAACAATATCTAAATACATTGACAGTAATTCAACTATTTATAGCTGTTTCCTAGATATAAGTAAAGCATATGATAGGGTGAACCACAATATTTTATTTTCAAAACTAGAAGACAGGAAGGTTCCCATGTACATATTAAATTTATTGAAATTTTGGTATTCCCACCAACCTTTCACTGTTAGGTGGGACAATGTACTATCCGAGTGTTTTGGCTCCTCTTGCGGGGTGAGACAAGGCTCCTTGCGCTCCCTTATGTTGTTTAATGTGTATATCGACGGATTAATTGCTTCACTTAACGAGGCAACAGTGGGATGTTGTATAGATAACACAAGGATAAATAACTTAGTTTATGCCGATGATATGGTGTTAATAAGTCCCTCTGTTAAAGGTCTGGATCGGCTACTAAGAGTCTGCGAAGTGTATTCGCAGAAACATATTGTTTTTAATGTTACAGAAACATATTGTTTTTAATGTTACAGAAACTAAGGTTATGCAATTTCATCCTAAAAGCTGTAATCAGCCCGCTGATATAAGGTTTAAAATGAATGGTGAAGTTATTGAGGAAGTACAAGAGTTTAAGTATTTGGGTCAAACTATTACCAGCTCCTTGAATGATGACTCGGATATAAGAAAACAATCTCGAAGCCTTTGTGCTAAAGCGAATATGACCATATGGAACTTTCGATTCTATACAAGTGAAGCTAAAGACACTCTCTTTCGTACTTTCTGCAGTAATATATACGGACAGCAACTGTGGGTGAATTATAAAAAAGGTTCTGGCAGAACTCTAAATTTGCTGTACAACAGGTCTTTTAGACTCTTACATAAATTACCCCTGAGATGCTCAGCTTTGCAAATGTTTACTTCCCGCAATGTCCCGAGCTTCCCGGAGGTAACAAGACGTGTTCAATACAGTCTAATGCAAAGAATTAAAAAATCAACCAACCCGATCATCCAAGCTATCCATGAGTCCTGCCATTTATCCTCTAAACTATGGACTTCTTGATACGAAAACGTCTGTCTGTAGCTTCACTTAACTTCGACATTACAGTATTATTTCTAATCAATTGTATAATTTCTTCTACAAAGAGAAGGGGGACATCCAGGATTGTGGAAATTATAGGGGAATAAAGCTTATGTCACACACGATGAAGGTTTGGGAAAGGATTATAGAGAAAAGGTTAAGAGAAGAGACAACCGTGGGGGAAGAGCAGTTGGGTTTTATGCCAGGTAGGGGAACAACTGATGCGATTTTTGCACTGAGGCAGTTGATGGAGAAACACCGGGAGCGACAAAAGGGACTGCACATGGTTTTCATCGACCTAGAGAAAGCATATGATAGAGTGCCACGCCAGGAGGTTTGGAGGTGTATGAGAGAGAAAGGTGTGCCGGAGAAGTACGTTAGGATGGTGCAAAGTATGTATGAAGGAGCAAGGACCCAGGTTAGGAGTAGTGTAGGTGTAACGGAATGGTTCCCCGTGAGGGTTGGTCTACATCAGGGATCTTCTTTGAGCCCGTACCTTTTTGTTTTGATTATGGATGTGTTGGCCCAGGGGATAAAAGATCAATCCCCTTGGTGTATGCTCTTTGCAGACGATATTGTTCTGTGCAGCAACAGGAGAGAAGTAGTAGAAAGAAAATTGGAGGAATGGAGGAGGGCTTTTGAAGACAGAGGGTTGAAAATCAGCAGAAAGAAAACGGAGTACCTGAGGTTCTACGAAAATCAAGACTCAGAAATTAGTTTAGAGGGAGCGAGGTTAAAGAGAGTAAGTAAGTTTACGTACTTGGGATCGACAGTGGCTGAGGACGGTGAGCTGGACACAGAAATAACACACAGAGTGCAATCTGGTTGGAAAAATTGGAAGAAAGTTTCAGGGGTGTTGTGTGACCGAAGAATAGGCGCAAGGGTTAAGGGAAAGGTGTATAAGACTGTGGTAAGACCGGCTATGATGTACGGGGCTGAGTCTTGGGCTATAAAGAAAGATCATGAGAAAAGACTAGATGTAACGGAGATGAGAATGCTGAGATGGATGTGCGGAGTGACAAGGTTGGATAGAGTAAGGAATGAAAGGATAAGGGGCACAACAAAGGTTGGAGAAATCTCGAGGAAGATACAAGAAAGTAGACTGAAATGGTATGGACATGTGATGAGAGGGGACGAAGATTATGTAGGTAAGAGAACGATGAATATGGAGGTGCATGGCAGGAGAAAGAGAGGCAGACCGAAGCGAAGGTGGATGGAGAAGGTGAGGGACGATTTGAGGGAGAAGGGTTTGTCGGAGGAAGAAGCCCAGGACCGGGCTGTGTGGAGGAGGCTGGTCAGAAACGCCGACCCCGCATAGAGGCGGGAACGGGCGAAGAGAAGAAGAAGTATATGAACTGTCATTGTATTAATAATATTTGTCATATGGACTATAGTCTGCCAATAAACCTTTTCATTTTCATTTTCATATATATATAAAGTAACATAAAGTTACTCGAGTTTTTATGTTTAAACATGTTACTTCTCATTCTAAGTGAAGTTTCATTGCATTAACAATCTTCTTTTATTTCACACTTATGGATAAAATGGAGGTGTCAGAGGAACACATTAGCATATAATGCTTTATGAGTTTAGAAAAGGAAATAACGTGACTGCAGCCTCAAAAAATATTCAGGATTTTTATGGGGAGGAAGCTTTAAATGTAAGGAAATGTCAATGATGGTTCCAGAATTTTACGTCTGATGACTACAGCTTAACTGATGAACCGGGCTCGGGCCGACCTATTGAGTTCAATGATGACCTTCTGATAGCTACACTTGAGGAAAATCCTGCCGTAACTGTTGAAGAACTTGCCCAGCGACTAAATTCGACCGGTTCCACAGTTCATCACCACCTATAACAAGTGAGAAAAGTGTCGAAATTTGGGAAGTGGGTTCCCCATTCGTTGTCACCAGACAACTGTAGAGATCGTGTGAACATTTGCTCTTCATTACATTCTCGATAACGTCAAGCACCGTTTCTGAATCGACTCATTACTGGGGATGAAAAATGGGTGCTTTATCACAATGTTGAGCGTTATTGACAGTGCGTTAGTGCTGGAGAATCTGCTACACCACAGCAGTGGCGGCTGGTGGTCAGAGAGAGTTGGGAAGCCTAAATTTGTCTATAATATATGCTATATAAATAGAAGGCTTCAAAACTATCTTGCTGGGAAAGAACTTGAAAATTTCGAGGCTATGAACATTGTCCTCTCCGAGTTTTTTGCTTCTAAACCGAAGGAATTTTATCAACATGAAATTGAAATGTTTGTAGAGGGATGGCAGAGAGCCAAAGAAAGTGAAGAAAAATATATAATTAACTAAAATTTATTTTGATGTAGTTTTATTTTCATTTGGAAATAAAGGTAAAAAACCGATTTCATGTAACGTTAAGCTATATAAATTTTCGTTAAAACTAACGAAAATATCACGACTTAACCTAACCAATCCTCAATTAACCTAGCCAAGCATTCAATTAACTGGGCTTTCAATTAACCTAGCCGAGCATTCATTTAACCAGGCATTCAGTAATTTTCCCGTAGGTTTAACAAAAATATCACGACTTAACCTTACATGAAATCCCTGAACATTTTAGGGATTTCATGAAATCCATAGTTACACAGATTCCCTGTAACATATATACCTGTATGCAAAACTGGGAATATCTCACTGAAAATAACTAACCAGTAGAGATACACGGCAGTCAGATCCCCATAGCCCTGAGTTGATTCTGCTATCAATTTCCTGGTAGCATACATTTGTTGCTCAATAAGTATTAAATCAATAAGTATTAAATCAGGTGAAAACACATATGTATAAGTATAAATTATACAAAGTATCGTTAATGTGTAGATTGAATTACCCACATCCCCTATATCTTAAAATAAAGGAAAATGTGCGATTGGTTACCGTGATATGAATGATATTGGTGTTGGTAGCTGGTTTGTTGCCATTTTTTTTACAATATGAATGAGGAATGGGTTAACAGTATATTGTTATACGCAAATATACGGAAACTGCGAAGTGATTGTGTAATAATACGGTCAGCCCAAATTGGGTACGCCGTCGGGGCTTTATACAACATGAGTTATACAAATACAAAGGAGTACAAAGGACCCCAAACAGCAACAAACCGGATGGTCCCTACGAGGCTGTCTAAGAAGGAAGATTAAAAGAAGCAAGAAAATTTAAAAACAAGTGAAAGTTTTAGAGGAAAGCAGAAAAAAGTGGTTGAAAGAAAAGAAAGAAATTTAAAGATAAAGTGAAAATTTTAAAGTAAAGAGGAGGGAATCCGAGTGAAAATTCTACAATGCTTCTACGCACTAACAAATGCTTCCAACTGGGAATTTAAGGCAAGATAAGCATCTAGTCTCTTTTTAAAGGATTCGATCGAATTACCTTGAACTACGCTGGCTAGCAATCCATTCTACAAATTAACTATACGAATGAAGAAAAAATATTTAGTTTCATTAGAATTAAAATGTTTACCCACTAATTTGAAACCATTGCCGCGAATTCTGTCTGCATTTCCGAAGGTGAAATATTTTTTGGCGTCGACATTATCAAAACTAATCATTTTAAATACTTGGATTAAATATCCTCGAATATGCGGTTCTACAAGTGAGAAAAAATTTAACGTCTCTAAATGGGCAGCTTATGATTTGTTCCTGTCTTGAAATCATCTTTGTAGCCTGTCGCTCCACTCTCTCCATTCTATGTCCTGTCGTAAATATGGGGACCAGAAATGAACGCAGTATTCCAGGTGGGGACGTGCTATGGAATTATATAATATTAGCATTGTTTTTTCCGACTTAAATTCAAATGATCTACCAATAAATCCTAAGATTGTCTTTGCTTTTCTGACCGCTTCGATACATTGCTTACTCGGTTTAAGAGTGTCGGGAACAATAATACCTAAATCTTTCTCTTCCGTAACATTCGTTAGTGTCTTGTCGCGCATAAAATACTTTTCTTTAATACTGTTTCTACCAATATGCAACGTTTTACATTTATCTATATTAAAGTTCATTTGCCAAATTTCTGCCCACTCGAGTAACTTATTAAATGGGTTGGTCAATTAACTTTCAAAATTAACTAGTTAAGTTAAATTCGGAATCTTACCAATTAAATTAAGTTAAGTTAATCCATATTTTGAGAGTTAACTAGTTAAGTTAAGTTAATTTGAAAAGTTAACTAGTTAAGTTAATCAATTAATTTTTGCTTTCTTGGAAGTAGTCGGTAGAACCACCGTTATGTACTCAAAGACATACTTATGGAAGGTACTTAAAACAAGAATTAGTAATGGAATACTCGCTCACGCATACAGACAGACACCTCAGCGCCAGTCTCAAGGACCGAAGGACTCTGGTTCCGAGTAAGAGAACTAATTCAATATTGACCAAATAAATGAAATTGCATTTTTTTTTAAAGGGAAGTTAATTGAAAATTAATTGAAGTTAATCAATTAATATGGAGAAGTTTCAATTAAGTTAAGTTAACCCATATTTTAAAATTTAACTAGTTAAGTTAATTAACTTAATCGATTAATTGGCAAAATAGTTAAATTAATTAACTTAACTGACCCAACCCCGCTTATTAATATCTTATTGAATCAACAAACGTTCTGGCGCTGATTTTGTTCGTCCCCCTAGTTTTGGTATCATCCGCAAATTATGAAATTACACTGTTGATTCCGATGTCGATGTCACTGATATAAATAATAAAAAGAACTGGTTCCAGAACTGATCCCTGAGGCACGCCGCTAGTTACACTTTTCCAGTTAGACGCTTTGCCATTAATGACCATTCTTTGTTTACATCCACTAAGCCAATGTTCCATCTATTTGAGAATATTACCATCAATTATAAAGTTATAATTATGGTAGTTTAACATATACGGCAGATAACATGTGTCAATAACTTTACTTACGGGATCACAGAAGTATGAAGCTAATACAAAGAACACCAAACAGCAACAGACCGGCTGATCCATACGAGGCTGTCTGTTTAAGAAGGAGGATTAAAAGAAGGAAGAAAATTTAAAGACAAGTGAAAGTTTCAAAGCAAAGCAGAGAAAGAGGTTGGAAGGTGAAAGAATTTAAAGATAAAGTGAAAATTTTAAAGTGAAGAGGAGAGAATCCAAGTGAAGTAATCTCTATAAGTATGGTCCTTCTTCTTTGAGGAATAAACCTTAAGGTGTAGTTTTACACCTTTCTCCGTTTGAGTAAAACATCGATGTCCTGCGCTAGTAAACAAATAGTACTCCAGCCTATTATGATAACCAGCAATTTGCGATAATCTGCGAGTGTATACCGATAAACTGCAAACAACATACAGTATAATTAATGTAAAGAACGACGCTTGTGTAGAAGAACGTTCCGCACAAGATGAGGAGGGAGAACGAACAAATGAAAAATGAGGTAACCACCCGGGAATCGAACCCTGGATCTTCCGATTGCCGGTCAGATATGCTATCCACTACACCATGGGCCTCGATTAATCAGAAGTCGTAATTCTCCTACATACGAGCAGAAACCAATGCCCTGAGGGGGCACCTCCGCATGCCGTACATATATATACATTTTAACTGCAAACAACACACAGTATAATTAATGTAAAGAACGACGCTTGTGTAGCAGAACGTTCCGCACAAGATGAGGAGGGAGAACGAACAAATGAAAAATGAGGTAACCACCCGGGAATCGAACCCGAGATCTTCCGATTGCCGGCAATCGGAAGATCCCGGGTTCGATTCACTGCTCACCCTGAAGAATTAATTCTTTATATAAGACACAGTTGTCGGCACGATTTAGAATCGTACTTCAATTGCCGATATGAGTTGTGAAGAAGAATTTACAGTTGAAAAGATCAGCGTTGAAAGAATAAACACCCGTTTGGAAAGGAGTGTTTATAAACTTGAATTTAATGGTGATGTTGTAACAAACGAGGTCATCTTTGTGCGTGCTTTTGATTGTATTCTATCCGCGTTTAAAGAGCGTGATAGTTTGACTCCCAGTTGTAAAGTGGGTACAAAATAGTGTTAAACGAGTTGAAAGTCTTTATACTGAATATAGGTACCCGCATACTTTGAGAAGTGAGTTAATGTTAAATCGCATTTATTGTGTAGTACAGATGAGGATGTAAATGTGGGCTAGATTACGTGCGAGTTTACTACTTTATTTAATCATGGTAGAAACTGACCTTAAAGCATGTATTTCCATTTTGACAATGAGGATGTAAGTGTGGCTCGATTACGTGCGAGTTTACTACTTTATTTAAGCATGGTAGAAACTGACCTTAAAGCATGTATTTCCATTTTGACGCGTATATATATTAAACAGATGTTGTGTATTTTGTTTATATAGAATTCTTCTGTACTAACTGTATTATTTTTTGTTTTGATGCGTATTATTTGAGCGTGGTGGAAACCCACCTTAATCCATGTATTTCCATTATGATATATATATATATATATATATATATATATAAACATGTGTTGTCTATTTTGTTGTATATTGATTTCTTCTGTACTAGCTGTATTATTTTTTGTTTTGATACGTATATATACATGTGTTAAATAACATCAATAATTCTTGTTTTTGCGTCTAATGCAATTCTCCTCGACTGGCTGTATTGTTTTTGATGTAAATATATATATAAATCATGTATGTATTATCCCTGTTTTGCCCCTTATGTATATACTACATATTTTGTATTTCAATATATATATTAAATAGGCAAAACGCTACAGTTGTGTTTTATTTACACCTTTTAAACAAACATCAATGGAAATGAAGGGCATATATATATAGGGTGATCCAGATAAATGGGACCCATAAAAAAAAGCCAAATATACTTAATATTTAATTCCTTTCATAAAAACTATATATCATTCGAAAGAGTAAAGTTACAAGTTTATTATGAAATATTTATTTTTTAAAATGACTCCTTTCAAATGTGCTCCATTAGTTGCCAAGCATTCCAGTGTTCTCGCTTGTAAGTTCTGCATCACTTTTGCAAGAGTGTGCGGTGGTATGGCCTGTATCTCATTTGTGATGGCGGCCTTCAATTCTTGCAAGGTCGTTGGGTTATTTCTGTAGACCCTACTCTTTAAATATCCCCAGAGATAATAATCTAAGGGAGAAAAATCCGGAGACCTTGCGGGCCATTCAACGTCTCCAAATCTTGAGATTAACTCGCCTGGAAACGTTTGACGCAAAACTGCCATGCAGTTCCTCGTGGTATGGCAGGTAGCTCTGTCTTGTTGGAACCAGTGGTTTTCTAGACAAAGATCTCTTGATTTAGGAATAAGGAAATCGGTCAACATTTTTTCGTAGCGATCACCATTTACAGTGACCGTGTTTCCGGTGGAATCCTCGAAAAAGTACGGCCCTATGATCTGAGATGCAGTAAGACCACACCAAACAGTTACACGCTGACTATGCAACGGGACTTCGGTAATATTCAATGGATTTTCTGTTGCCCAGAAACGACAATTTTGTTTGTTTACAGTTCCATTCAAGTGAAAATGGGCTTCGTCTGACATAATCAAAGTTGCTAGAAAATTGGTGGTGTCATTTACCTTCTGTTGGATCCATTGACAGAATTGTCGTCTTCGTGCGAAATCTCCATCGTTTAGTTGTTGCACTGTTTGAATTTTATATGGAAAGTGCATTAAATTTTGCTTGAATATACGGTGTGTTGTTCCATATCCAACTCCTAACAGCTGAGAAGCACGTCTGATGCTTATGTTAGGATTATCCTGTACAATTTCATGAGTTCTGTTAATGATCTCATCTATCCTTGCTGCGCGCACTCTTCCAGTTGGTTTTCTTTTCCAATGCTGCCAGTTAGGGAAAAATTTCTGACACACCGACGGATTACTTTCTTAGAAGGTGATTTTGACATCTGAAAATTTGTCTTGAAAGATCTTTGAGCTGAAACTACACTTCTTCCATGCTCATAATATTGCTCAGTTATGAAACGCAGCTGTTCCACAGTCCATGCAGTCATCTTGAAGGTTAGTTTTAACTAACACTTTTATTTTGTTTTGTATCTTATCTTGTCTTGTATTGTCAAAACCTATACAATCCTGTACAAACTTGTAACTATCCTCTTTCGAATGATTCGTATGATTTTATAAAAGGACTTATACTTTAAGAGTTACAGGGGTTTCTTTTGGGTCCCATTTCTCTGGATCACCCTTTATAAACGATACAGTGTGTGTGTGTGTGTGTGTGTGTTTGATGCAAAGCGTTGCTAATCCTCCTTTATATGTACATAAATAGCTGTGGTCGTCAAATACGACCGGCTGCCTTCCGCCAGGGAGGTTAGTAAAGAATTCAAAATGCTTCGAGACGCCGAAGTGAAAGGATCTCTCTACTCCTTCTGGTGTTTTATTTTCGGCTACCCACATTTACATACCCACATATATATAGATATATATATATATATATTTTTGTGGGCCTGAGCTGCCAGGATAGGTTACCCCTTGGAATTCACATACATACAACTCATATACGAGGGGCGGTCAGAAAATAAGTTTACACGGCGTATAATTTCGAAATTAAAGGACCTACATTGATTATGTTTGTATCAGGTGAATTCGTTAATCATTGTTGGCACGTCGATTCAGCTGCCATCTACCATACATTGGTTATATGAGGCAGTTGAACATTGCGGGCCGACTGGAACACTGCCCTATCATTTCTGCAACGATATTCCGAGTCTGTCAGTGGTCAAGAATTTTTAGAGCGCATTGTCACAGGAAACGAGACATAGGTTCATCACCGTACTCCGGAAACAAAACGTGGAAGCATAGAATGGAAACACCCTGGGTTCTCGCGACCAAAGAAGTTAAAGATTGTGAGGTCCGCTGGCAAAGTGATGGTTACCGTGTTTTGGGACCACAAAGGCGTTTTGCTCGCAGACTTCATGCAAAAAGGCACAACAATCAATGCAGCTGCATATTGTTCAACACTGGAACGTTTACAGGCAGCCATTAAACGTAAACATCCTGAACTGCTCCGTAGGGCAGGGCACTGTTCCAGTCGAGCCGCCATGTTCAACTGACTCATATAACCAAAGTACAGTAGATGGCAGTCGAATCGACACACAGTGTTGCCAACAATGTTTAACGAATTCACCTGATACAAACCTAATTAATGTAGGTCCTTTGATTTCGAAATTATACGCCGTGTAAACTTATTTTCTGACCGCTCCTCGTATATATATATATATATATATATATATATATATATATATATATATATATATATATATAAATAAGAAGCTTTTCTATACATGCATACACACCCACGTACATATATATATTTTTGTGGGCCAGAGTAGCCAGGATAGGTTACCCCTTGGAGTTCACATACATACAACTCATATATATATATATATATATATATAACGGCGTGGAGGTGAGACTGAAAATAATGTAGATAAAGCGTATATAACGGTTCCGCATTCAAAGGAGCCTAAATTATCGATAAATTCCTAAGAGGAGCGGGAGGTTATTTAACCAATTCTTTGGGGATAAAGATAGGCGATATGGTGAGGACGAAACAAAATGAGTGTATTAATGAACGTAGTGTAGTTTACGAGATTCCATGTAATGGCTACTCTGTCGTTTATTATGGGGAGTCAGGCCGCGGCTTACCAAAAAGACTATATGAACATAGTGCAGACATGCTTCTACATCGAACATCTAACTCACTCGTCTTGCACGCAGGTGGGTACGGACACCTGACAAACTGGCAAGAAGCTAAGATCATTCATAAAGGACTAGATAAGGAGATGAGGAAAACAATTGAAGCTGCTTATATAACGTCAGGAAACGTGGTAAATCATAAAGAGGGATTTATGTGTTTAGGCAAATTAACGGGAAAAATTATGGTGAAGTTAGCAGAATGGGGCGGGGTCAAGGAACATCAACAGTAACCAGCTAATCAGGTGAAGCCACGAATGTTCGTCCAGTAGGTTTGGAAAAGATCGTCTGCATTTAAATATTGTGTGTTTAACTCATGTTGTCATTCTGTGTGAGCAAGGTTTTGTGCCGAAATGTAACGGAATATAACTCCATCTCTTATCTGTCTTTTTCTACCACCCTCAAAACCTCTCATTTATATATATATATATTATATATATATATATATATATATATATCCCCCTCGATTAGGTACTCCGGCTTGCCGGGCCGAGGGGGCTCGTACACCTCGTGGGTTGTTGGGGTTTCCTCAACTCCTCGCGGGGTGTGGGCGAAGAGTTACCTAGTTGCTTTTTTTTTTTCCCCTTCCTTTTCTTTTGCTCCCCTTTTTTTCCGTCTCTCCCGGAATTTCTTTTGTCTTGACTCGGTCTTGGCCTCTGTCAATTGTAGTATCCCCCCCCCTCTGTTTGTATTTTGCAGTCTTGGGGTCATCGGGTGCACCCGCCGGGGGGCATCGCTCCGTGGCTGAGCCGTGCTCTGGGGACGGTACGGGCGCCCGGACCGCTGCTGCGTCTGGATTGGGTCTTTGCTGGCCCTTAACGGACAAATCTCCGTAGTCCAATCTGCTGTTTTTAAAACGACAGTCAGGTTGGGGGGCGGGCTACCCGGGACGTTGGGCCTGCGCCTTGAAGGATGCAGCGGCGGATGGTGCATTGCCTTGGGTCCGAGGCTGTCTTTTTTGTAAAGCTATTGTTTATGGGTTCAATTTCAAACTTCAATCCCCTCCTGTTGACGACTCTGGCCCGCCCTTGGATTTGGATAAGACCTACTTCTGGTCGTTCAGCGGCCTCTGCCTCCGCTGGATTGACCTTAAAGCCGTATGGCCCCCTCTCCCTCTGCGGCGTCTGGCTCTCGTGGCCGGACTCGTGGTGGCCGTAGGGCGGGGTCTTCGCGGCCCTCGTTCTCTCGCCCACTCTCGGTTACCGTTACACATGGACCTGTCCCTGCTGTCAATTTCTGTCCGGTGGACAGGTTCCTTGTTCTCCGCCCTTCCGCTGGCTCCCTTCCGGGCAACTCGGAACGGGTGTTTCAGCGTCTTAAGACGGTGGGGGTTCCCTGTCGTTATGATATCCGCCCTCTGAAGGATGGGTCTCTTCTTTTGAAGTCCCGTTCTTCGGGGGTGACTGAGTCCCTTCTACAGTTGCAGGATGTTTGGGTTGCAGAGTTTCTGTGACTCCCCATCCGCAATTGAATAGCTGTCAGGGCACCATTTTCGCTTCGTCTGCTGTCAATCCCGGTTGGCGAGTTGCAGGAGGATCTTGCCCCCCAGGGGGTAACGAAGGTCTTCCGCTTTTCGTCGCGCCGGGATGGTGCTCTTACCCCGTCCGCTCGTCTGCTCCTGACCTTTGACTCCCTTGTGCCTCCGGCCCAGGTGTTCTGGGGCGTGGTGATCGCCGGTCGTGTGAGTTTTCGGTGCGACCGTATGTGCCTGACCCGGTTCGCTGCTTTGGCTGCAACCGGTTCGGCCATGTTAGCTCTGCGTGCCGCCGTGAGGGTAAGCTATGTGTCCGCTGCGGTGGGCCTGCGCACCCTACCCCGTGCACGAAGCCCCCGCGGTGCTCGAACTGCTCGGGGGCCCACCCTTCCTCCTCTCGGGACTGCCCGTTTTCAAGTTTGAATTCGAGGTGCGGTCCTTAAGGACTACCGAATTCCTTAGTGCGCGGGAGGCGCGCGATAGGGTCCGTGACCGGGAGCCGCGGCGGGGGTTGTCCTATGCTGCGGCTCTTGGCCCTGGCGGGTCCTCGGGCCCCTCCCGTGCTACCCGGCCTCTCCGGGTGGTCCCCCCCTGGAATTTCCGGGGGTTGTGGTCCTTGGCGCCGCGGGACCTTCTTGTCCTCTGCCTCACTTTCAGACATCCCATCTGATTCCCTGCCTACAGTGCCCCTTCTCCCTCTCCGGCCTTGGGGTCTGGATCCTTGCCTACTCGTCTCTCGGGTGGGGAAGGTGATGCCCCGAAGGGGAGGAGGAAGCGTCGCCGTGGTCGGAGTCGGAGTCCTCCAGACCCGATCATGATGCTGCTCGCCCTGCTTCCCCTTCTTCACCGGAGGGGAAGCGGCGCGCCGCTCCTGATCCGCTCGGGACTCCCCCTCCTATACGGAGGGCTGGTGAGGCGTCACCTCCCGGTGCCCCGACTAGTGTCCGGGTGTCGGTTGAGGTACACCGCCCATGACACCCTCGATTACTGACTCGGTTCCCATGGTGGACCCGGTCGAGAGGAGCCTGGCCCTTCTTCATGGAGTCTCTCTCCCTTCGGCTCCTGCTGAGAGTGGTCGGGTCTCTCTCCTGGATCTACCTCTCCCACCTGTGGTGGACCTTTCCTCCCCCCCGTCAGCACTTGTCTGGTGTGACGAGCCCTCGAACATCTGGTTCTCCCCGGCCCCCCTCTGGTGGGGAGTCGGGGGTTTCGGCTGGGCCCGTCTCGTCGTCTCTCCCCCCCTCAGGGGAGCCCCCCTCTGAACTCCCTGTTCCACCTCTCGTTCTACTACGGTGAAGCAGCTGCGGGGTCGGTGGCCCCTACCCCCCCGTTCGGGTGAGTCGGGGAAGCCGATTCCGTCCCTGGTTACGGACCGTTGAGTTTGCTGCTCAGCTTGGTCCGTGGCTATTTCTCTGTTTCTCTGCTTCTTATAATGCCACCCCTTACAGTTCCTTTTGCATTGGAACTGTAGGGGGCTTTTAGCTAACTGGGAGAACCTTGCCTCCCTGCTGGAGAGCGAGCGGCCTTCCTGTGTTTGTCTCCAGGAGACTATCCTGGCTGCGCGGGGGCTCCCTCGTCTCTCTGGCTATGTTGGTTTCCCTTGCACCCCGGATGAGCACACACGCCGGCGGGGTGCGGCGATTTATGTGCATCATTCTTTACCCTCGCGAGGTGTGCCTCTTCGTACTTCCTTGCAGGCTGTGGCTGTGCGGCTCTTTTTAGATCGCCAGTACACTGCCTGCTCGATTTATATTCCTCCTCATGACCCTCCTTCTCGCGACGCGGTTCGCGAGTTGGTGTTGCAACTGCCTCGACCGTTTCTCCTCCTCGGGGACTTTAACAGTCGCGACCCGGCTTGGGGAGATGTCCGGTCGACTAATGTTGCTGGTATGTTGCTCTCCTTAATGGAGGAACTTTCCTTCGCGTGCCTCAATTCCGGTGAACCTACCTACTTCCACGAACCCACGGGTTCATCTACCTGTATTGATCTCTCCTTGGTGTCCCTCGATGCCTTACTCGATTTTTCGTGGAAGGTGTTGGGGGACTCTTATGGCAGTGATCATTACCCAGTCTGTCTTGAGCCGGTCGGACCGCAGCCGGGTGTCTCGTCTCGACCGAGGTGGTGCCTTGCGCGGGCTGACTGGCCATCCTTCAGAGCTCGTTCCGTCATTGCCCGTTCGGTGTTGAGCTTTGGCTCTGGGTGAGAGCTTGGAGTTCTTCGAGCGGGTGGTGATGGGCGTCGCGGAGGACTGTATTCCTCGATCTTCCGGTAACACACGCGTAGCGTCCCGGGCGGACTCCAGCATGTCACCACGCGGTGTGTGAGAGGAAGAGGGCAACGCGCCGCTTTCACCGCACCCGGCGTGCGGATCACTTGATTGAGATGCGGCGGGCGAAGGCTTTCGCCCGCCGGAATCTCAAGTTGGCCCGTCGGGCCTCTTGGCGCGCTTTTGTGTCCGGCATTTCCTCGTCTACCCCTTCTGCTGCTGTGTGGCGGAAGGTGCGTAGTATCGAGGGTTAGCCGGTCCCTGCTAGTCGCCCTGTCCTTCGGGACGGGGACGGCTTCCTTTCGGATCCTGCTGCTGTGGCCGATCGGCTGGCCGGTGCTTTTGCTGCGGTTTCCCGTTCGCCTTCAGCTGCGGATCGTCCTTTGTCGGATATTACGTTCCCGCCGCCTGGGAACGAGCCCTATAACCGTCTCTTTACGATGCGGGAACTTCGGGCTGCCTTGGCAACCCGTCGTTATTCCGCCCCTGGCCCTGATGACATCCCGTATGACTATTTGGAATCTGCACCCGATGGCCCTACACTTCTTGCTGGATCTTTTCAACCGGGTGTGGGTTGAGGGGTCGTTCCCTTCCCGTTGGAGGGAGGCAATTGTGGTCCCGATACCTAAGCCGGGGAAGGATCCGGCGGAGGTGGCGGGCTATCGGCCTATTGCCTTGACGAGCTGCTTATGCAAGCTCCTTGAAAAGATGGTGGCCGTCCGACTTTCTTTTACACTGGAGTCGTTTGGGTTATACCCCCCGACCCAGTATGGCTTTCGTCGATTTCGGGGTACTCTGGACCCCCTTCTCCTCCTTGGTCATGATGTACGGGAGGCCTTTTCCCGCCGGAATCTTGTTCTGGCCGTCTTTTTCGACGTCCAAAAGGCCTATGACACGACCCGTCGGGGAGTTGTCATGGACCGTTTGAAGTCTCTTGGTTTTGTGGGCTTTTTGCCCACATTTCTTCGTAGCTTCCTCTGCCGTCGCACTTTCCGCGTCCGTAATGGGGCGGCCCTATCTGACCTGTATGTTCAGGAGGAGGGGTGCCCCAGGGGTGTGTCTTGAGCGTCTCCTGCTTTAATCTGGTCATGTCTGCGCTACCGGGAGCCCTTCCGCCCTCGGTGCGCTGTTCCATCTATGCCGACGATCTGGCTGTCTATGCCGCGGGGACGAGTCCCCCCCTCGTGGAGAGGCAAGTCCAACTCGCGGTCAATCGGGTTGAACGCTGGGCGTCGTCGGTGGGCCTTACGCTGTCTTCCCCGAAGACTTCGTGTGTGGCCTTCCTTCCGTCGAGGAGACGGGGATCCGGCGACGTCCCGGCCTTTAATCTTACACTCGGGGGTCAGCCTCTGGCCCTCGTTCAATCAGTCGTGACCCGACAATTCAGCGCAGGACAATTCAGCGCCGACAATTCAGCGCCGACAATTCAGCGCAAGACAATTCAGCGCAAAGACAATTCAGCGCAAGACAATTCAGCGCAAGACAATTCAGTGCGAAAATACCAACAAAGAAGAAGAAAGAACAAATCCAGAGGGAAGAGAGGCTTGCAACTGTTAGGTTAGGTTAGGTTAGGTTAGGTTTCTAGTTTTTGAAATAAAATCTTAATTTTAACAATTCTAGCAAATTTTGTTTTTTTAAATAAAATTTTAATAATTATACTCCTTTGAATTTTATCTCCGATTTGTCACTCCTTCGTTATGTCACTCCTTCGTTACGGTATTTATGTCACTCCTTTGTTATGTCACTCCTTTGAAATGTCACTCCTTCGATACAGACCCAATTTAGCATATATATAAATATACAAATTTTTCTCTTTTTTATTTATTGCGATTTATTTTTATTATTTTTAACTAAACTTTTAACTGTACTGACTTGCGCTGAATTGTCGGCGCTGAATTGTCTTGCGCTGAATTGTCTTTGCGCTGACTTGTCGGCGCTGAATTGTCGGCGCTGAATTGTCCTGCGCTGAATTGTCGGTGCTCCCAATCAGTACGTTTCCTGGGTATGGTTTTCGACAGCCGTTTGAGCTGGGTTCCCCACCTTCGCCGGCTGCGCGAGTCTGCAAGACGTACCCTGGATTTGCTGGGACATCTGTCGCATACTACATGGGGCGCGGACAGGCGGACACTCCTCCGTTTGTACGTGTCCTTGGTACAGTCCAAATTAGACTATGGGAGTGTGGTGTACGGCTCCGCCTCCCGTACGGCCCTCGGATACTGGATTCGGTCCTCTCTAGAGGACTGCGCATGTCATCTGGCGCCTTCCGCTCCTCTCCGGTTGATAGCCTGCAGGTTGAGTGCGACGTCCCTCCCTTGGAGGATCGGAGGTCGTTCCTCATTGCCAAGCACTATCTCCGGATTCTCGTCTTCCCAACTCTCCTCTGTTCCAGGTGGTTGAGAGGGCGTTCTGCCGGGATGGGGGTTGGTATTTCACTGACACGGTGACCTCCCTCCTCGATGGTATGGGCACTTCTCCTCCATCCGTTATACCGGTCTCTTTCAGGGGTGTTGTACCTTGGGAGAGCACCCCTGTTGCGTGCTGTAGGGCGTTGCGCCCCGTTCGCAGGGCCGATTCTGACTCTGCCTTGCTTTGGTCTCTGTTCCTTCAGCATGCAGCGTGTCACTCTGCATGTGTTGCGGTCTTCACAGATGGCTCGAGGTCGTCGGGGGGCGTTGTGGCTGCGGCTGTTCCCCAGTCATCTGCCCTTGCTCCCCGATGTACCCGTCTCCCTGATGAGGCTTCCGTTTTCACGGCTGAGCTCTATGCCATTCTGAGCGCTCTGGAGGTGGTGCGGGAGCATCCGGATGGGTCGTTTGTCATCTATTCGGATTCCCGCAGTGCCCTGGATGGCCTGAAGTGTTTTGACCCTGTCCACCCACTTGTCCGACGAATCCAGCTACTGTGCCATATCCTTGTCGCTTTTGGTGGCAAGGAGGTGGTATTTTGCTGGGTCCCTGCACATGTTAACGTGGCTGGAAATGGGCTGCCGATCGAGCTGCCCGTTCCGCGTGCCGACTACAGGTTTCACCGATGTCCCTCCCCTTTTCCGATTATATCCCTGGCTTCCGTAGGTTTTTGCGCTCCCAGTGGCAGAGTCGCTGGGATGGCGCTACAAATAACAAACTTTGCAAGATTAAACCCAAATTGGGATGTTGGGCCTCTTCCTTCCATCGGTCGCGCCATAAGGAGGTGGCTCTGGCCCGCCTCCGTATTGGCCACACCCACCTGACCCATGGCTATTTGATGGCCGGGGATCGGGTGCCCCGATGTCCCAATTGTAACGTCTCACTTACAGTTGCCCACCTCCTGGGTGAAGTGTCCGCTTTACTCTGCGCTGCGCGCAGAGTATTTTCCCTTTCTGGAGAGCGTCGGGCCTTGTGATAGGCTTGGCGCTATTCTATCTGTAGGTCCCTACTTTTCGGTAACCGGGTTGTTCTCCTTCCTCTTTCGCTCCCGACTTCTTTACCGGCTGTGACTCCGCTATGATCTTTCTGCATTCGCCATTCGCCCCTCCTTCCTGGATACAAACAATATACAGATTATAAATTGAACAAATTATTAAAACTGCATCCATCCCAAAGCTGAGAGTTATACCTGCATGAAATTTTTTACCTAATGTAGGATGATGTAATTTATGCACCTGACACGTTCAAACTCACCTGAGCTCAGTGATCTGATTCGAGATTTGAATTAATCGAAAAATCAAGCAGAATTTTTATGGTCCAGATTACAAGGATGGAATTTGCTTGCAAACGATACCAACATTTCCGTTTTTCGCAAGCGCCAAAAAAATATATCAGAATTCTTTTCTGTGACTGGTGATCTTTCTTTTTGTAATGACATTGATAGTTTGATGATGGCACAAGCATAAACCTTCAGAATAGCGACTTTTCATCGATTCGTCAAAACTTAGTTTGAAGGCTGTCCTGTTACATACTGGAAATATCTAGCCTTCAGTTCTTATTGGACATGCTATCCATATGAAAGTGTCGTATGAAAATATGGAATTTCTACTAAATAAAATAAATTACAAAAGATACAACTGGTGTATCTGTGGTGATCTCTGCTTCTTGGTTTACAACTTGGATACAAAATGTTGCTTTTTTTGTGAATGGGACAGCAGAGCAAAGAAATCATTGTACCGTTAATAACTGGCCACCTCGTCAATCTTTCACTCCTAAACAAAAAATGTTGCGTGCCATGAACTGGTGGATCCTGAAAAAGTTTACTTGCCATCTTTACATATAAAATTAGGATCGATGAAAAACTTTGTTAAGGTAATGGACAGAGCAGGAGATGGATTCCAGTACTTGAAACAAAAACTTCATTTGTTTAGTGATGCCAAAATAAAAGGGAATTTTCGTTGGTCCACAAATAAATGAGTTAATGAAAGATGGTGCCCTTGATGAAGTCTTGAATGAATCTGAAAAACAGCTTGGAATGCTTTTACGAGTAAAACAGTAACCCAGAATTTATTAGGCAACAAAAAAATCGACTAATTATGCAGAATTGGTTGATGAACTTCTTCCAGCTTACAGATCATTGGGATGCAATATGAGTTTAAAAAATAATTTTTTCCATTCGCACTTGGATTTTTTCTCGCCAAACCTGGGAGATATCAGCGATGAATATGGGGAGCGGTTTCATCAGGACATTTCTGCGATGGATAAACGATACTAGGCTAAATGGAGCCCAAACATGCTAGTTGATTACTGCTGGACGCTAATAAAAGAAGCCTCAGATGTCACTTACAAGCGAAAATCATAAAAAAAAATTTCAGTGAAAGACCATTTTAATATTATCCTTGTATATAGATTATTCTATTATACAGTATTCGAATATAAAAGTGATTTTCTCAAAAAACTAACATGACAGCAGAATTTCGTGGTCAGTTCCTTAATCAGCTTGCAAAAATCTATAGGAATCACCAGATTTCATTTGAGAAACAAGGAAAAATTGAAATTTGTTGAACAATGTTATAGGCTTAATTTTTTTGCCTCCTGATTCTCAAAACTACTTGAAAAACTTTTGCTACGCCGACTAAGTGATTACTTATGCACATCTCCTAATAAGTTTGGCTTTATTTATATATGTATATGCGTGTATATGTGTGTGTGTGTGTGGTACAGGCACACCGCCTCCCGTTGATCAGCGAAGTTAAGCGACATTGGGTTGGATAGTAGTTGGATGGGAGACCGTCCACTGGGTCCAAACTATGCAACGACCTGTGGTTCGGATCCCACATAAAGCTGTACGTCCCCTCCGTCATATGATCTTAGATGTTGCGAAGGAGATTAAACAACCCCAATGCTTATTATTATCGTCTCTTTCTCATGGCTTGAAGATGTAAACAAGGTGGTGTTAAACATTCACGCCTTCAGAAAAGCTATAAAATCGTGCGTCCACTTCATTTCGCCCTCATTCCCCATTTCTCACTTTTACACTCCGCTCTCCAACCTTCATCGCTAAACTCCCAGTCAGTCTCAGTCTGGCCTACCGAGCTTCGAACCTCGGCTTGATCCTACGTGCAGTACATCACCATTGCGGGCCTACGATTATTTCTCTTCTCCCAGCGTAACAACATTATTTCTACAAAAACTTAAGGATCTTTTCCGTTTGGGGGCTAGCAGCGAATTTTAATGAAAATCGGTTTACTGATGTAGTTTGGTCACTGATTTCAAAAATAACTTTCTTTTTTTTGGAGAAATGAAAAACAAACATGTTAGAGCACTTTAAATAATTAATGTGTTTTTAACGAAAATATCATGACTTAACCTAACCAATGGTCAAGGGCGTACACTTGACCTAAACGGGCATTCAATTGACCTAACTGGGCATTAATTCTTGACTTTTCTGCTATTTTTACAGATCTGCCGGGATCCTTCAAAAAACGTATTCTTCGTAAAGTTGCACGTTTTACTGTTTGACTGTCGCTTTTAGCAACGAAAGAACTGGGTATTTTTATCAAAAGAACACACTTTCCCACACTTAGAGCACTTTTTCATAAACAGTAGCAGTTTGTGACTATGGCTAAATTTAACACAATCCTCTGTAACTAGTTTAAGCTAGTTAAAACATATTAATTATTTAAAGTGCTTTAACATGTTTGTTTTTCATTTCTCCAAAAAAAAGAGTTATTTTTGAAATCAGTGACTAAAACTACAATAGTATACCGATTTTCATTAAAATTCTCTGCTAGCCCCTAAACGGAAAATACAAACTTAATCTGGCCCCGCGTCTTCGTTGTTCAACCGGCTGAGAGGTTCTCCCGTTTTCATAGCCTATCTCCTTCATCAAGACCCAGGTCTGTAAACCGCACATAGTCCACCAACTCACTTGGCCTACAGTGTTTTACTTCGTCGTGCTAAACTACTTTGTTACATAGCCAATAAAATCAACAAACTTTCAGGCAAACCATATAGGCTCTCTGAATTGTGTTCTTTTCATTAAACCGAACTCATGTATTTACGACCGCAAGTAGACCCATTTATTGTTGTGCATTAAATGTGTATATTTTGTTACCCTAATTGCTTCTTATTACCATTGTATCATTTATTTCTTGACCTACTGTATATAAACTCATTCCTTATTGTTAATAATATTTCATTTATAATATTGCACAATTCCGTACAAATAATTGTTAATTGCTGTAAACAAATAATTCATTTATTTTTCTAATGAAACTAAAACTACAAAGCTCTTTTATCTCCTTGGTAAAATATTATTTATTTGTTTATGGTCGAAAGACCAGTGGTGACCCTGCTTAAACATTTAATTTTTTACTCAATTACTTTATTGTAGTAGGCCTACCGTCAACAGCCAACTATATATGTGTATATATATATATATATATATATATATATATATATATATACATGACTTTGTGTGTGTGTGTGTGTGTGAAGCCTATAAGTACAAAATAAAAGAAAAACCCTCAAGAAAACAGGGAAACCGAAACCCCATAACAGATAATTAATTAAAAAACGTAAATAAGAAACCAATAAAAACGACCTTCAGATGAGTTTCCAATGCATTAAAAAAACTTTCCCATTTTAAGCGGCGTGAAAAGGCGATTTTTAAACCAAATTTATGACTTCTTTCTGCAAACGCGAAATTTTGCATAAAAAGACAATCTTTTCTTGTTTCGAGGATTTCTTTTCCTCATTTTCTCTTCTCGTTTATCTCTTGCCTAAATTTAAGTGTGAATTATTAATCCAAATTCTCTCTTTTTTATCTCTTCTTTCACCTTTCAGTGTGACTGTTATTAACCCTGAAGAAGGGAGAAAGACTTATATTTATAAAAGGTTTAATTACGAAAGGAAAGGTGATAACTCTCTCTCTCTCTCTCTCTCTCTCTCTCTCTCTTAAGCATGTAGCTATAAAGACACATATAAGGTTATTTAGTGTACATTCACTTTATCCAGTATATTAAAGTTCTCTAATTGTGATAATAACGTTGGAGGTAATCTTGTATTAACTCTCTAATGCATTGTGGGATTGCCATACTATTTTATTTCGACAAACTCGTCTGGTGTTAACCAGTCTTAGAGAGACGCTATGCATCAGAAGGATAATTTGGAAAGAAAAGTATTTCTTAACGTTCTAAAATTTGTAGGTATTAGACAAAATTCTTCTTCCTCCTTTTCTCTTTCTGAATTCTTACTACTTTATCTTTGTCTTACGCGATTTTAAATTTAAAAATGTCTTGTAGTATGTCAGAAAAAATGTAGAGTGCAATGCAATTGCATGCAACATCGCAACATGTCGCGCCATTGCCTTGCAACATTGCTGGAAAATGTGAGGAAGGGCCAGTAAAAGGGGGGTATGGGTGACAAATCTAAAACTAAGAGGAATAGGGCCTATTACAACATTTGCAACATTTTGCACCATTGGTGGTAAAGGTACGCAAGGGCTAGGGATGAGGGGTATGTGGGTTAGGGGTTGCCAAATCTTAAAATAAAACGAATAGAGCCTGGCACACCCAGCAACACCCCGCCTCAGCCCAACAACCATCCCAATAACATAATTAGGACTTTAGCGCCCATCAGCAGCAGGATGTCGCAATATTAATGTTTATTTACTTATAATGAAACTGACATACTGGGGACTTTTTCGTTATACTGGACCTCTTCTTCACTACATTTATATACTTCTTTGCACCCATCATTTTGCAAGATACCACCGCTGCAGGGACTCGTTCCTTATGAGTAAATCTCAGATCTTGACCTCTTTTTAATATACCAACAATAAAAAATTGAAATAAAAAACAAATAAGACACACATATACGTTTTTCTTTATTAAAAATAATATTTTTTAAGTAAATTTACAAACAATTATATTGTACAGATCTCTGACAACTCTTAATGAGCGTTATAAACGAAAGATTTTGTTTATGAATAAAGACCATCCTTTTGCCGATTGTATAATTTAGGTGTAATCTTCACAAAAACTAGCAGATCTTAAAAGAAGCTCAGAGATTACAACGTCCAAGCCATTGTTTCAAATTATGTAAATAAAAAACACCACCCATTATTTGAACTCAAATTATGAGAGACTAACAACTAAGATATATGTACAGGGTGGGCCGTAAGTTTCCATTCATAGGAAAATTTAAACGTTTGTTTTTATGTTTCAGATACCTTAAGAATATGCGTTTGTAAGATCTTGTTTACTGATGAAGCAAATTTTTACGTCAATGGAGAGGTTAGTCGGCAAAACATACGTTATTGGAGTAATGCTAACCCTAACTGGCTGAGTCCGACGAAGATGCAAGGTGCCGGTAAAGTGATGGTGTGGGCCGGGATATGGGGTGACAGAATTATTGGACCAATTTTTGTCAGTGGAAATCTTAATGCCGAAAGGTATCTTAACATGTTGCAAGAAGAGATTTTCCCATCCCTGCTAAACGAGGAAGGTAACTTCCCAGTTTACTTCCAGCAAGATGGAGCTCCACCTCATTATGGTCTTCACGTGCGTCGGTATTTGGATCAGCAGTTTACGGATGCTTGGATTGGTCGGCGTGGTCCTGTGGAGTGGCCTCCCAGATCCCCAGATCTCACCCCCCTTGATTTCTATCTTTGGGGGCACTTGAAGGCCATGGTGTATCAGGAAAAGATACGAGACATAAATCATCTAAAGGAACGTATCACCAACGCCATTACAAGCATAACGTCAACTGTGCTAATGCGTGTTCATGAACAGTGGGGAACACGTATTGAAATGTGTTTTCAAAACAATGGCAACCATGTAGAGCATATTATATAAAAAAAATGGTTGTCCATAAAAAAATGTTTATTTTTCCTATGTATGGAAACTTACGGCCCACCCTGTATAAGGAAATTGAAGCTGTATCATTTCAGCAAAACAAAACAACACACACACACACACACACACTAATCATACGTAACCTTAGTACCAACGAACCGAGAAGGCCGGGATAAATAGTGGGATACTAAATTAGCTTAACCTAGTCAGGCACCTCTGATGAACTAACTAAACTAGCTTAAAAAATAAGAGAAGAAATAGGAAAAAAAAAAATGGAATGTGTGCAGTTATTTCAAGAGAATTATTCACATAGACAGTATTCCTCATGTACGCATTATCGCCCAAAGGAGTTTTACACATCTTCTTTCTGTATATTTTAAAGAACTCACGTACAGTGCGTGTATATATACATATACATACTGTGTGTGTGTGTTATATATATATATATATATATATATATATATATATATATATATATATATACTCGTATACTGTACATATATATGCTAAACCACGTAAATTCAGTGTTAGTTTAAGTTAGGTGTAAGTCTATTTTCTTGGCACGTGAGTTCTTTAAAATATACAGAAAAAAGATGTGTAAAACTCCTTTGGGCGATAATGCGTACATGAGGAATACTGTCTATGTGAATAATTCTCTTGAAATAACTGCACACATTCCATTTTTATTTTTTCCTATTTCTTCTTCTCTTAAGCTATATATATATATATATATATATATATATATATATATATACAAATTGAAGGTTAATTTGAGGGGAAAGAGGGGTGAGTAGGTGGTGAAGTTCTGATTGTATTTTGTAACTAATGTAGTCGTAGTAGGGAAAAGAAAAGTATTTTATATCTTTTTTAACGGTGGGGACTTTAAGGAGGGGTTGATAAATGTTGTTCAGAAAATTCACTTAGAGATTGTACACTCACAACTTCGCCACCTACTCACCCCTCTTTACCCTCAGATTAACCTTCAATTTATATTCACCAATAATAATACCATTAAATCGTATCTCAACCATAAAGAAAAAAAAACCAGCCCTTTCTTTCGTCCACTATCTACTGTTTCAACTGTACTCACTGCAAAGCCGAGTTATATTGGCAGCACCATTCGCCATTATCAAACAAAAGTGGACGAACATCGCGGCAGCTATACCAGAACATTACAACCTTTAAACAAACCATCGAAATCAGCAATAAGAGATCATTGCCACCTCCACAATCACCCACTGCTCCCCGCCAATTTCAAAATTATCAATTCAGTATACCAACCAACCGACCTTCGTATCCTCGAATCCCTATATATATCCTTAGTACAAAACCAACCTTCAACGACTATAGTTTTGCCTTCAACTTAAATATAGCTAAATAATTCTTCTGAACCATCACTGAAAATGAAATTCGCTACCACTCTCCGGCTTCTCACATGGATACTTCAACAGTCAACCATTCCCACCCTTTATATAATTAGATTAAACCCCCCTCGTACAATAACCCGGTAAGATTTGTTTTCAATATTTGTTTCACCCTATACCATTTTTATATTTTATCCATTGTCTTGTCTCTCTACATTTCGTGTACCTTTTTTAACTTTAAATTATTACCATAGGACTGGGTTAAGATTCTGTAGAACACATCCACCAAACTCTATATTGATATTTATACAGCGAGATAGAGCGAAAAAAAAACAAGAATACTTTATTCTATACTAATTTTGGCGGAAATTCCTATTTATTGAGATATTTATTTTCGGAATTATTAAATTTTGGCGCCATTATTCACTAGTCAAACCTACCGCCGCCCACCTCCCGCCATCTCGTCGCGTGATGTGTGTAGTCATGTTATTATCATTAGCCAATCAGCGGCTGCCCCATTGTCACGTGATACCCCCACGCAAACCCACTCAGGTGCGGCGGCTGAAATTTGAATTCAACAGTCGCTTTAAAATGGCTGGCTATGGTGGGTGTTCCCAGTCCGAGTGGAACGTCATTAAACATTAAATTAAGGTAAGTGCACTGATAATATTTCCAGCTAGGCCTAGGTTAGGTTAGGTTACTTTTGCCGTGAATATTACTGACGAAAGACTAACTAACGAAAGGTTAGGTTAGGTTATTTTTTCCGTGAATATTACTGACGAAAATAGGTTACGAGAATCCAAATTGTTGGTAGTTGGGGGGGGGGGGAACTCCATAACGGTGCATTTGCGCCAAAAATGAAGGTCAGATTCAATTGAAACAGCATGAAATACACCAGAAAACCCATTTTCGTTACTAGTTTGGGTGGATGTGTTCTATCGAATCCTTACCATAAATACATATACAGTAAACTCTCGTCCAACGCGGGTGTTAGGTTCCTCGAGAACGGCGTGTTAGGTAAATCCTCGTTGGACAAACTTAATACCTTATGAGATAAATGGGGATACGTGAACGCGGCAGCGTAAAGTCTCCCATTAATACTTAGATACGTACATTTTTTTCACACACAAATGAATTTCTCTACCTATATTGTATATGAAATAAGAACATAATAAAATCATAAGCATAATGATATTTACATCTGATAAATAAAAATATATTAAGTGAAAATAGCACGTGTCTTTTCTTCACTCTTTCGGATGGTGCGTATGGTAGACTCATTCACGTGATACTCGCGGCCAAGTGATGTTGTGCTCATACCACCACGCAACTTCTCTAGAATCTTTATTTTTTCGGCTAATGTCATCATAACCTTACAACTTTTCTTCTCTTCACTATCATTTGCAGATGCTTTACGTTTTGGTACCATACTGCTGTCTAAGGGTAATAGCAAAACAACGGCAAAATACGACAAAAACAATCCAACACAACTTCACTGAACTTAACACGTTAGCGGGATTGAGACAAAAGGTGATGCGAGAGGGAGGGAGATGCGGGAGTGTTGGAGAGTGGAGAAAACACTAGAGCGCACTTGGCACGCGTACAGTACTACTGTATTAGAGCGTGTTTGGCGGACCGTGTATAATCAAATTTTCCGCTTTCGGCAAATAATTGTTCACATTTATTTTTCCGTGTATAAGCAAATTCGCGCTGGACGAACATGTGTTGGACGAGGGTTTACTGTATAGGCGGTTTATGAATGAAAAAAACAATGTTTTGGTGCATATTAAATTTTAATAACATTATAACATTACCAGATTAATGGGTATCTGTAGGTATCCAAGGGAAGAAGTGTAAAGAAATTCGAGAAAAATTCGAAAGAAGATTTCACAAACCAGGATTTACAGACAAAGCAGTTCCCGAACTGGTCAATAAATTTAAAAGAACAGGATCTGTTAATGATGAGGCAAGAAAATGTCGAATTGATAAGAGATGCCTATGAAACAAATTCTAGAATGTCAACTCGTAGAACATCACGTAGACTGCTGAATATCTCAAAAACGACTGTTCGAAGGATTTTAAAATCAACATTAAAAAAGAAAATTCACCTTATTCAAGTTCTACACGAGTTACATGAAAAGGATTATCCAAGACGAGCCGCCATGTACATAGATTTTATTGAAAAAAATCATACTATTAGTATGGTTCATTTGCGACGAGAATCTATTCGAAAATTTCCCACCTCCCCTCCCCCCAACGCTTGGGTTCCTCAACTTCCTTCATAAGGTACATTTTGCGTCACGGTCTTTTATGAGAGGCAGTTGAATGTTTAAAACAAAACAAACAAACAAACAACAGAAAAAATAAAGAAACAAAAAGAAAAAGAAAAAAGGAAAAAACAAGGAAAAATAAGAAAACAAAAACAAAAAGCAAAGAAACAAAGAAAATCAAAAACAAAAATAAACAAACATACATTCGCTGGCGAGATGTATTTGAGACGAGGTTAGCCTACCCTAAGGGCAGGGCCGGACTTTCACCTGCTGAGGTCCTAAGCTATATGAAATTTGAGGCCCTTCTCTAAAAAAATTCGGGTAAAAAAATTTAAAATAATGTCATTATTACTATAATTATTATTTTTATATTAATGTTAATGTTAAAGAAAAAATAATATATATATATATATATATATATAATTTTTGATGAATTAGTGTTAAAGAATAAAAACTAATGATAAAATAAAAATATATTTAAAAAAATGAGGCCCCCGAGGGTGTGTGGCCCTAAGCTATAGCTTATTTAGCTTATAGGTAAGTCCAGCACTGCCTAAGGGCAGATTGAGTTGAGTAGGAAAAGAAAAAAAAATTATGTCTGATATAACCTCTCGGTAACCACGCCCGCCGTCTTAAGCCCCGTAACGCCTCCCGTAGACGTTGTAGCGCCGCTGACGCATCCCGCCAATCCTCTCGTTGTTTGCGTAACCCCCCTACATTGTTTGACAACAAAGCCAGGGTGCTCAGTGAAGAATTATTTATGCATACCATAACACGTCAGAATAGCGGAACGCATCTCACCCAGGAAAATCCCACCTCATTATGAACCTTAGCGACCACCAACAATACCACATTAAGGGTTTAAGTATAGACTTTAGAGGACACCATCAGCAGCACGAGGCCACATCATCATTCGTATAAGTATAAACTTTAGGAGCTCCCAGCAGTAACACAATACCACATTACAAACCCTAAAATACACCACTACACATCCAACAAACCACCACCATTCTAATCTAATAGACCATAGGAAGGTCTCAAAAATACACCAGATAATAGACAAGCCATTATTTTCTATAAGGTAATAAATATATCTATGAGTGAATTGATTTCAAATAATGGGTTTTTATTCATGAAAAAGGGTTTATAAATTGTGCAAGTATTGTGTATCTGTTTAAGTCTTAATTGTAGTAGGTTAATCTATTTTATTATAAAATATGGTGTTATGTAATATTAAATTACACCTGTTAATCGCTATCATCATCCAAAATTTCTTGTTTCATAAAATGAAATATTCTACAAATGGTAAAATTAATATAAAAGCTTCAACGATTAGGGGGATTCATTATATTAGGTTAATAATTGACCCTTCACTTGTTATAAGTCAGTTGTACGCATTTAGAGAAACACTTATTAAATTACTTCGTAATATATTTGTTGAAAAGGAATAAATAGTGTTAAAAATATGTAATACCTGTAAAAGCATACAACAATACAACAGAAGGACTTCTTCAATTATACTTTCAATCCTTATTTTGAGGGAAAGGAGTACTTTTTGTTTTATTAATACTGTTTATCTTGCTTTTAATTTTTATTTGTATTATAAGAAAAACTATCTATGTTAAATTAATTTTTTCTTTGAGTGAAATTATACTACAGTTCTCTCTCCATCAGTGGAATGTAATGAAAATTATGTTTTAGCATCTAAAGGTAGTGCTTTTAGATTTGAATGATGCTAGTTTTACTGAAAAAATCTTAAAATTTCACTTTTTCTATAGTTCTTTATTAACACTTGACTTGCAATCCTTGTTAATTTGTTAATTTACTGAGTGATGTATTGGCATGAGAGAGAAATGATTAAGGAGTGTTATAAAGTATATGTTTATGGAGCTCCCACCTCACGTTTATGGTGAATTCTAGGCTGGTGTTACAGAAATGGGTGAATAAAATAATTTAACCTTTTGTAGTGTATGCATATCATTTGCATACACTGCATAATGTGAACCTTTTGGTCTACATTATACCATTCCTTTGTTGTAGGGATTACATTAAATAAATAAATATATATATATATATATATATTATATACTGTAGTAATGCTTAGTTAAGAATATTAATTTCTGTTTAATTAAATAAGAAAATGTTTAATATAAATTATTTACGAAAAATTGTGAAATTGTTTAAAATGGGTACAGTTGGCAGTCCTGAAGGAGGCCGAGAGAGCAGACTACCCATAAGGGAGTCAGTCTTGAGGCAACGCGTTACGCGTAGGTTGACGAAATGTAACGTAAAGTTAATTAAGTGGTGTCCCTCTCCGACCTAAATTATAATAGAATTTCATACTCGCATACCCCTAACTTAACTAAACCATTTTCGAAATTAATAAAACGTTCATAAGTGTTAAAAAGAGTATTAATATACCCCCTTCCCCCTTTGTTTTGTAACGGTCTTTCAAGTCAGGTCTAGGCGCGCTACCATGATATTTATACGATACGGCAAAAAGAGTGTAGAGAAACAAAGTGATAAATGAAAGAAATAGCCGATCGAGAATAAATAGAGATATAGTAAAGTAGAAAGAAGCGTAAATAATGAAGAGAAAGTAAATTAATAAAGCGATCACTACATCTGGTGGCTAGCGGGTCTCTATTATCATATTTTGTGAGGCTTACCCACGTGCTAGTATTTCGATTAAAATTCTTCAAAACCGGTATAATAACCAATAGCGTTAATGAATATTTTATTTCGATTATTAAAATATCTAAATGCAAAGTTATCCGTTTGCAGGCAAATTTCGATTCATTCCTTAAAATTTCATTGTAAATAAAATTTAAAAATGGCGCTTCGCCTTCGCATCCTGATAGCGTCCCTGACAAACTTCGCGCCTAAAAATTTAATTTTTTTTTTCTTTCTTTTCGTGGGAGTCGTTGGATTCTGAAATGTTCCCTTTGTCCCATTTTTCATCGTCCAGTTCCGTTGCTTTTCGTTTGTCCGACTCAATATTGCGAGTCATTATTACGTTAAATTTCGTTCATTCGGTTGGAGAGGATATAGTTTTGAACATTATCGTGCTGCCTGAAGACTCAATTTTTCTTTTTTTTCGTCTCTTCCACTGTATGCCTTTCAGCTTACTTTTTACTTTTTGTTTAAAATTTTTGGAATTAGTAGTAATTGTAATATAATAATACGATTAATATAGAAAAATTTGTACGTAAGTCAATTGTTAGTTTAAATACACTGTGATACACATTTTATATGGTCCTTTCAAAATGTTTTAGCGAAAATTTGTGAGAAATTTTCTGGGTTTCATTAGCAGATTTTTATTATATTTCGATTGCCTGTATATAATAGGATTATTTTGTTTATATAGATTTACGGGCTTTTTGCTTCGCTCGCTTCGCGCTATATAGGTTAAGTTACAGTTAATTGACAGTCGAAAGGTAATCTTAAACATATTAAATTTGTCAGATTATAAGTCGCCGTATAGGATTGTGTTAAATTTCAAAATAAGTAGAATTCGTTTAACTGAAATAGAGAAATTGTGTTGTGAAATTTTTATAAGTTTTTTTGGATTTTTTATATACTCATTAATTATATACTCATTAATTATATACTTACTTATTAACTAATACGTATTTATTAGTTATATATATAATTACATATATTTATATACTCATAAACTTTGGTAGGTAAGCTGATTATTTTTTTTTCTCCTCTCTCGTTTCTTTCGTTCATTTCACGACAATTCCGACATATTTGGTAATGGCTATTGTATTGTACTGAGGGATTTCTTGTAGGCCTATCGTAAAATATTGTTCGGAGATAACCGTTACTACGGTATGTCTATTGAGTAGTAAATTCTTAGTTATTTAACAAAATTTTAATTGGTTTAACATAAATAAGCATAGGATTTTTCTTTAATAAGCACAAATGTTATGCATAAAATTCTAAATTGTTCTTTCCGCGTAACATGAATTTATTAAATATAGGCCTAAAAGTGCAGCAGTAAATTTTATTTTTATTTTGCGGCCAATGTGAGTTACGGTACACATATTTTACTAAATCTGGATATTATAATTTTTTTTGAATTACAGAAATTTGTGTAGAAAATTCTTTTCATATTTCTTTACGTTTTATAAATTCATTCAATAATCAATTTTATTGGTACAGGTAGGCCGATTTTTATTTTTCTTTCCAGTTCAATGACAATGGTAAAATTTTTAGTTCAAATTTAGATTGTATTCTAAAAAGGATGTTTTAATTTGATATTTTAATTTGGGTATTAGAAATGAAAAATGTCTTTTTTTTAGTTCGAGCGTTTGCATGGAAAATATTACGAAATTATGTTAGGATATAATGCAAGTTCATTCGGTTAGGGATATTTGTATAGAGGTTCGCTTACAAACAAAGCGACCGCTCTTAATTATGCAGTGTTGTTTTTGTTTACAGTGGATTGCGTGTATTTTAGTGCATGATCTATTCTTATTTAGTATAACTATGCAAATTTGTAGTTTCACTTGGAAACGATAAATTACTGAGATTTTTGTGATTTGCAAACCATACTGGGGTTTCTGTTGAAGGAGAGAGTTGTATCTCAGATGTAATTTGCTAATTGCGAGTTCAATTCGTATGAAATTTGACGTTTCAAGTTGGAATTACTGTATTAAAATAATTTTTGGTAGTAATATTTAAATTTTTTTTACTTTTTAATAACTGTTTAGAAAATTATTATTGTTTAAACCTTCAGTCGGAGTTAACTAATGCATTTGAAACATTGACTCAAGTGTACACTCGGAAATGGAGCCTTATAGATAGCCAGTAACGTTTTTGTGGCGTCTTTGTGTGCTCCTCCTCAAAGCAAGAGGGTTCATGATTGTCAGAGAATGGATGACATGAAGTTTCTGGGGTTCATTTTTGTCTTTTGTATTTAGAGGTATTGAGGTGATTTCTGACGATAGTTTGAACAATAATAATTCTTAAATTATACTAACAGTTACTATGTATGGGCGCTTTTATATTTATACTGTACAATTTTGTTTAGCGTTTTATGACTTTTTTATCTTCTCTGCTGTAACTGCCATAAGTGACCTTATTGGTAGCTAGATTTGATTAAGTTTTTGCGAAATTTTTATATTTTTTCCGTGAATTTGGCCAGAGCAAATGTGTAGTTAGTATTTCGAAGTGAACTGTCGAGAAAATTCGATAAATTAAAAATGAAATGATAAGCAGTACAGAAACGTTTCGAATAAACTTTTTTTTTCAAAATTGCAAAGGCTCGGTTTGGGAGTCAACCAAGTTGAATCCGAGTTCCATCAAGTGAGTTTAGTCGACCGGATAGGTGATCGATCACCAATGAGAGAGAGAGAAGAGAAACCAAATGGCGCATGGACTTGGCGCAGGATGGTTTCGGAAGAGAAGAGAAGAGACAGAAGAGAGGAACCGAATGCGCATGGACTTGGCGCAGGACAGTTTCGGAAGAGAAGAGAAATTTACGTGTGCAGGGTCTTGGCACACGAAAGTTTCGATCGAAGATGGTCTACTGGTATTTTTCGGGCAGTAGCTGGTCACGCTGCTCGAATGCTTCGCTAAATATGTGTCACAGCGCGCGGTAGACAAGCCACGAGAGCTTGAACGGGTGCCTACGACTGTACTGTCCATACAGACATACAGTAGGTTCGTTGGGAAACGGCCTACGGCGGAGTCATCGTTTGATTGTTGCCAGTAGAAGAGTCTTTCAGCTGGACGTAGGAAGAGCAGCGTTCACCGACAAAAGTGGAGATGAGACAAGGCGAGTTTCTTCATCGACTTCTAGAATTGCAAATTCCGTCCAATTCCAGCGCGTGGTCCCGCTTTCAGATATCTCCCCCCCTGATCCTTTTAGAATTGGACGTCTCTTGTTTTTTTTTTCGCCATTGGAGAGAGAGCGGAACCATTATAGCGTGCTGCCCTGTTGCATGTTGATTGATGCAATCCCTTGCATTCTAGCGAAGTGAGCAGGAGAGCTGCGATTGAAAATTGAAATCCGTTGTCAGCGTGCGGAGTGTCATCTAAACAACGTCCAGCAAATTGATGTACTGATTATTATGTAATGAAATTATAAGTGAAAGGGTGCGATTATTGCCCATATTGTTGTGTTTTTCGTGAAATAGTATGTGCGCTCTTGGTCAGTATTTTATGTAAACTTTTTCTTATTTTTTTCATGTTGCCCTGATAGTAACTGTATAACTATACAAATAATTGTTTCAAATGTAAAGCGATCGTTGATGAGAATCGCGGGAATAGATTGTGAACTTGAGATTTGTGTAGCCACTGTAAGAAAATTTTCCGTTATTTTTTTGGCATGTATAGATTAGTTACAGGTTGTAATTTAATTATTAGAGTGAAATGTTATTTTATGCAAATGTGAAAATTATAAAGTTTTCGGTTTTTATAATATGATACAATATATGTATGGAATTTGTCATCCTAATTATTTCTTGTCTATCTCTCTGAATTGTTAAAAAAAAAAAAAAAAAAAAAAAATTGCAAAATATGTAAGTTTGTTGAATAAATTATGAATTGTTAAACGATATTAATAAGTTTTACTAATGAAAAACTTATTTTCAAGGGGGTGATGCGAGTGTAGTAATGCTTAGTTAAGAATATTAATTTCTGTTTAATTAAATAAGAAAATGTTTAATATAAATTATTACGAAAATTGTGAAATTGTTTAAAATGGGTACAGTTGGCAGTCCTGAAGGGGCCAAGAGAGCAGACTACCCATAAGGGAGTCAGTCTTGAGGCAACGCGTTACGCGTAGGTTGACGAAATGTAACGTAAAATTTAATTAAGTGGTGTCCCTCTCCGACCTAAATTATTAATAGAAATTTCATACTCGCATACCCCTAACTTAACTAAACCATTTTCGAAATTAATAAAACGTTCATAAGTGTTAAAAAAGAGTATTAATATACCCCTTCCCCCTTTGTTTTGTAACGGTCTTTCAGAGTCAGGTCTAGGCGCGCTACCATGATATTTATACGATACGGCAAAAAGAGTGTAGAGAAACAAAGTGATAAATGAAAGAAATAGCCGATCGAGAATAAATAGAGATATAGTAAAGTAGAAAGAAGCGTAAAGTAGAAAGAAGAGTAAATAATGAGAAGAAAGTAAATTAATAAAGCCGATCACTACAATACAGTATATATATATATATATATATATATATATATATATATATATATATATATACAGTATATATCGGGTGGCCACCAAAAAACTTTACTTAATTCAAAGTTTAATAACTGCAACAATTCAAAACTTATGCGATTGAGCTTTGGCACACATTAACAGATGGTTATAATCTATAATTGCTGGAATTTTCAAATATGTAGGTTCTATAGTTTTGTTACAGTGAACAATTTAAAAGCATATGTCTAAAAATAGAATGCCGAAGAAAATGAATTTGAACTTAACAAAATTTACTTAAACAAATGGTCAATGTGACCACCTCCCAGTTGGTAAACTGCCCTCAATCGCTTCTTCCACGAGGAGATGCACTTTCGAACCTCATCTAAGGTGATATCCTCCCATGCTCTACTGATTTTCTCTTTAAGTTCATCTTCGGTGAATTTGTCTTTCTGGCTGCCGTAAACCTTCACCATGAGGGAATCCCATACTGAATAGTCCATCGGATTACAGTCGGGAGACTGAGGCGGCCATTCATCCTTTTTGATGAAATTAGGGGTCTCTTGCTCTAGATGATTTTGGGTCGCTCGGCTTGTATGGGCGGGTGCCCCATCTTGCTGGAAAATGTAGGCCTCATCAGGATACAGCTGACGACAATCAGGAAGTAACCCATTATCTAACAGGTTGATGTAGCGCTCAGAGTTAACTTTAGTTTCGTTTGTGGCAATAAAATGAATTCGTGTTTTCCCCTTCCATGAAATTCCCGCCGATACCATTACTTTTCTGCTGAATCGTGAGGTTTCATGATAAAGCCTGGAGGGAGAATGTCCTTTTTCCTTGAACCATAAACCCTGTCATTTTGCCTGTTTTTGGCCACCTCCAACGTGAAATCCTTTTCGTCTGTAAACAACTTTTTGCACGTCTTCAGCTGAGTAGCGTTCATATAGGGATTTACAGCGGGTCTTTCTACGCTGTCTTACATTCTGATCACGCCGAGAAACTCTAATTCTCTTGTAGGCCTTCAATTTCAAACGTTTTACAATCCCTTGTACAGAGGAGCGAGAAATCCCAAGGTCGTACGCAATCTGTCTCTGGGAGCGATGAGTTCCTGGTGTATTCTCCTGGGATTGAATCAGTTCCTCCACGGCAGCCTTATTTTCTTCTGTTGAAACACTTTTGGGCCTGCCGCTGCCGGGTTTTCTAGCTCTTGATCCAGTATCCTTTCTCTTTCTTATGAAGTTGTAAACACTTTGACGAGTCCAGTTCTTTGCGGGGAATTCTCGGACAATCCTATTTCCATTCCAACCTTTTTCCTTGACACATGCTTCTATGATGGCTTTATCACTTTTACTTAACGTCATGCTGGGGGTTTTAGCGGAAAAATAAAAGAAAGCAAATTCACACTAGGTTTAGCCTACGCCAGCGCGCGTGTCATACTACGCTACATTAGGTTTAGCCTACGCTAGCGCACGTACGTGTCAGATGCACACCAGGCATGCTATTTTTAGACATATGTTTTTAAATTGTTCACTGTAACAAAACTATAGAACCTACATATTTGAAAATTCCAGCAATTATAGATTATATGCATCTGTTAATGTGTGCAAAATCTCAATCGCATAAGTTTTGAATTGTTGCAGTTATTAAACTTTCAATTAAGTAAAGTTTTTTTGTGGCCACCCGATATATATATATTATATACATATACACACTACAGTATATACTATAGTGACGGTGGACCTTAAGCCTCTGTTTATTTTAGTAAACAATATATCTGTAAATATGAGATAGTACCTAAGTAATGAAACATATTATTATTATTATTAAAGAGTTACTTTGTATTTTGGTGGGTAAAATGTTGTAATAATAGAGCACTAATAATGGCTATTTCACATGTCTCATATAGGCTGGACCTTTTATAAGGAAATAATAGGTGAGCCAAGTAAAGATCATGAATTAGATCAAAACAGAGGGAGTAATGCAAAATAGGACATTTTTTTGTGTGGAGGAAGCTACAATAGTTAGAAACTGATTTCAAATAATTTTATTGTGAATTTGTCACCATGGATTGCTCTCACACTCTCCTTTCCAAAACTCAAGGAGTTACATGTAGATTTAGCTGCATCTAGATTTGTAGCCCTTACTTATCTTACTAGCAGCTAGCTACTGCTGAGGACTTTTTATAAAGAATATTTACCATATTTATTTATTTTGGTTTTATAAACTTTCCATTAAATTTATATTTGGGTCTAAGTTGGGGTGATGCTGAAGGAGTATCAGATCTCTGTACTGTATGAAATTATGTTTAGTGAATGTGTATGAAGCAGTGTTTATTTTAAAGAACACAAGGTAAGACCTGCTAGTTTTTCGCTCATATATATATATATATATATATATATATATATATATATAATTCTGAATACTGAATACTGATGAATGTATTTTTAACCTGTTTGTAATCTTCAGTTTAGAAATAATGGGATCATGCTTTGGTTTGGAGATTCTAGACTGTGTTCATCTAAGAATCCTATCCTCTATTATTTTCTCAAGAACTTTACCTGCAAGCGAGTTCAGACTGATAATCCCAAATAGGTAATATGGTAAGATGAAATTCTGTAACTTAAAATGTGTATGTGTATATATATATATATATATATATATATATATATACGAATAGAAACGACATATATACGTGTGTGTGTGTGTGTGTGTGTGTGTGTGTGTGTGTGTGTGTTTCATGTTTCTAAAAACAGTTTGTACGTTTAATCGTACGGATATTCTATAGTGAAAACTTTAATTGAAAATATTAATAACTTAGAATACGAGTAAATAAATAAATAAATAAGTTAAAAAAAAATACATCTATATATATACCATGAAAAAAATGAGTTCAGGAAAATATAGCTTATGACTGGTCTCACCTTGGTAGGTCCAGCTAGTTTCATGCTTTCCAAATAAAGGGAACATCTTTTGGGGGTTACACTCAAGAACTTCAAAGGTTATCTATGGTAATTGGGAATGTTTCAGAGCCAATACTAGTGTTAAGTTTATATATCTGCTGCATAAAGTGAAGACCTCAGGCTATCTTGATAAGAATCTTATAAAGATTGTAGCCAGGTCGAACCTGATTGTTTGATCTATTTGAGTTAGTAAAATGAGGAATAGGTTTGAAATGTGGGTGAGTTTGTGTTAGAGAAATATGTTCACTGTATTATTTTATTTTTGCACCAGTCATAGATGACCAATTGTATTATTTATAAAATAGAAAATATGAGACTGATCCAACCCTCCTGAGAAATTAGATGTATCAAACAAAATGACTAGTGTATACTTTGGTTAATGTAGACGATAGGTAGGACATA
>JAJOZX010000642.1:450000-515000 GCA_023014485.1 Bathynomus jamesi | reverse complement strand
TCAGCGATGAGGTGACATTCCACACATGTGGAATGGTTAATCGACATAAATGCCGTATCTGGGCTAGTGAAAAACCAACCGAATTCTACGAATGGGAGAGAGATTCTCCTAGAATTAATGTCTGGTTGGGTATGACAAAATCAAAGATTTACGGACCTTTTTTCTTTACAGAAGCTACGGTAACAGGGCCAATTTATCTTGGCATGCTTCAGCAGTTTATTGAACCCCAGCTTCATTCAGGTGGCATTCTCGACACTGTTATCTTTCAACAAGATAGAGCTCCATGTCACTATGCAAACATCGTCCGAACGTACTTTGATGAGCTCTTACTAAATGGCTGGATTGGACGTGGTGGAAACAGGATCTGGGCACCACGATCTCCGGATTTAACATCATTAGACTTCTTTGGGCGGGGATTTATAAAGTCTAAGGTTTACAAAACAAGAGTTACAGACCTGCAGATCTGCGAACCCGCATCGTCGCGACAGTCGCTAAATTAACCCCAGAGATGCTTGAGAATATGTTTCGCAATGCAATGGACAAATTTGAGATTTGCAGAGACCCTAATGGTGCTCACGTCGAATCTTAAACCTAAGCTTGATAAATTAAAATACATCTAATTATGTTACTAAATTTTTATCCTAAAATACTCTTACTTCAGCAAAATAGATGAGGACGTTTGCACCGCCTTGCACCGTATATTATCAAGGTGCCATCGGTACCACAGTCGGAATACACTGAGCCTTAAAGTATGTATGGGTACAATGTAATTAACCGATATTGAATAAAGTGACGCATCTACGATGGTTTCAGCTAGACAGAAAACTCGTTCGAAATATGACGGAGAAGAAATTATTACAAATTCATAAAATCCTTTTCCTTAACGAACGTCAAATCAGAACTTCGAGTCCCATTTTGTTTTTCAGTTATGCTTCTCTTTCACATACAGTATTCATAAGCTTAAAATTTGGTCTTTCCGCTTTTTTGCTCTGATTAAAGAAGCTTTTCCGGCCCAAAATTGTTATCCAATTTTAGACTACTGAGCAAACAAAAACATTCATTTTTAAAAAGACGAAGCTTCTCTTTTCTGAAACATTAATAATTTTTGTTATATTACCTTTACTATCATATGAATGTTTCTGACGTAAAATCGGCTTCATAGGTTCTTATATATGCGTATGGTCACGTATTTTAAGTAGAAGTAAGGGAGTTCCGTGGATGCATTTTAACATTATCACGTATGCATTCATGACATATGCTATTTGCCCCACATATACAGAATTGCAGTTACAGGCTGGCAAAGACCCTAAGATCAACTCTAAGCTATTACAAGAAAAAATCTAGAAATAAAAGGGAAAAAAGCAAATTAAAATAAAAAATACTGAAAACTGATACCATACTTACACTTACAGTATAGACGTGTAACGCTTTCACACAGAAATAATTTCTGTGAACATGTTTTTGGGGTCACACATGATAAAGGTTGGTGTTCTTTCATTAATTCAAAGTCTATTAATAGATATGTATCCGTACTTGTTCTTGACTGATTTGTATCTGTCAAAGAATCCATCCGGATTTTCTATATTCTTCTCAGGCTTAGTGGGAAAGAATACCTAGTTGAATTGTTCCTTAAGCAACTCGCTCATCTTTTCGGGGTCATTTGTTTCCTCATTTCCTCTATCTTTTAACGGAGAAATGCCCTTTTCACATTTCATTTTTCTTGTTGCAGAGGCGTAAAATTATTTCTGCTACTTTGATTTCATTCTCGTTTGTCTTGTGGACGAATAATTGCTTTAGGTCCAGTTTTATTTCTTGTAGGTTTTTTCTAGCTTCAGTCTCCTTCCTTCAGTTTTGCATCCGTGGATATTTTTATGATTTATTTCCATTGTTCGATTTTTCTCTCGAGTTTGCTACGTTTACTTTTCGTTCTTCAAAACATGCTTCGACATTACAGGTTTAGTTTCGTTTTCTATTATAAGAATTATTTCTTCTGGAGTTATTTTCGTAGTTCCCAGTATATTCTCATTAATTCTCAATTTATACTTGCCCAATTTTTATTTATTATTATGTCACTGTTAATTGTCAAACTTCAATCCAAAGCGTTCTTTTTACGAGTCGCTACGCATATTTCCTGGGCAAGAGCATAATTTTCCATTATATCTAATAGCATTTTTGCTCGAATTTCATCGTCTTTTCTAATGTTACAGCGGAACTTCTCAACATGTACAACATCATGTTACTTCCATGTTAGAAATGGAAAGTTAAAATCCCCACAAATTAATATATTTGGTGCTGGGATTTTAATTGATTTTAACGTGTTTTCAGTTTCTTTTGTAGCGAAATGAAATTAATTTTTTGTGGTGTTTGGTGGGCTGTTCACGTTCATAATGATTAAGTTTAGTTCTTTTATTGCGAAAATAAGAATTCCGACTGTGCTGTTTAATTCGCTTACCTTCCTTTTACCTTTGCATGTTTTATTCATATAAATACAACACCTTCCTCCTATTCTAGCAAATCTATCTGCTCTGTATATGTTTCAGTCCAGTATTGCTATTTCTGTATATTCGATGCAATTTTTACATTCTTTTTCGCATTTATGCAAGTGTGTTTCCGTTAAGCACATCATAGGTATGCTAGATTTTGTAGCTAGATTTTGGAGCTATTTCAGTTTGCAATCTGTTTTGTCAGTGTACAAACATCGTATATTCATATACAGTAAATGTAGAGTTTTAATAGGCGTGGTGTTCGGTAGAATTGGATGCTGGTTGGTATCCGGTCGATAGTGTCGGTTTCTGGTCACTGTTATTGGATGGGCCGTTGCACTTGAGAATACTGGGGATGTGGCACTTGGTACCATTGTGGCTGCTGAATTAAATGTGGGTGGTTTTAGGCAGGCTCGATGAAACCTTTGCTATTGCGCTAGACATATCAAAAGCTTTAAAATGTCTGGCACAAATCGTTAATTTCCAAACTGCCCTCTTTCGGTTTTGATCCCCTCTATTTGTATCTTCATCTCTGATTTCATTTATGGCCGATCTATACCTGTAGTTGTAGATGACCACTGTTCTTCTCCTAAAGCTATTAACAGTGGTGTTCCTCAGGGCTCCGTCCTGCTACCCACTCGTTTCCTTTTATTCATCAAAGATCTATTAAGTCGCATTTCCTGTCCAATCCACTCCAATGCCGATGATTCCACTCTTCACTTCTCCACCCGCTTCACAAAGCGTTTCTCTCAATAGTCACTTAATGATTCGTGAAGGACGGCTATGGTGCACCTGACCTATCATCTTTCTACTATCTCTGATTGGGGCAGAGAAAACCTTGTGGCTTTCAATGCCTCAAAACCTCATTTCCTACATCTGTCTACTCGCAATAATCTTCCACACGACTATCCCATTATCTTCAACAATACACAACTCAATTCTTCCTCTTCTCTTAACATTCTTGGCGTTAACTTTTCTCGTGATCTTTCCTTGAAATATCACATATACTCTCTTTCCCAAACAGCCTGTAAGAGGTTACGTCTGCTGTACCGGCTCCGCAGTTTCTTCAACCCTGCTCAGTTGCTTTCTCTGTACAGGAGTCTTGTCCACCCCTGTTTGAAGTACGCTTCTCATGTGTGGGGTGGCTCAACCCACACAGCCCAACTTGACCGGGTGGAATCTAAGGCTTTTTGTACCATCAATTCCCCGTCTCTTACTGACGGGAACAGCATCTGAGTCGTCCAGGGTTGAGGTGGAGGCGAAAGTTACACATATATGCATATATACATGCACATACATAAGCATACATCCTATTCAGAGAAATAGGATGGTAATGCCTTCATATTTTTATACAGCAAAGAACTGCCGTTAGCAAGCAAATTTTATGCTTTATTGGCAGAATGGAGTTGTATGGTAAATCTTGATAGATAAGGAAGAGTAGTTTCAAAGATACAGAGACAGAGAGAAGTACATGGAGATTATCTGTTGTAAGCTTCAAACATGTTTAGAAATACATACAGTTAAGATATTCAGTTTGGATTACACATTCACATAACTACACATAATTACATATAGGTATTGAGCTAAGATTATACTGTACCTTCGTATTTACTTAAATATTAGACGCTGAAATAAGTATAATTAAAAATAATTAATATAATTTAAATATATTAATATTATTACTGTCAATATTATTAATACCAGTATCAGTTATTAATACAAGCAGTGTAAATATAATAAAACTATACATCATATAATTACATAATACAAAATTAAAATGTCGAAATATGAAATCCCTTGCTTACTGAGTATTTTGATCTTAGATACCTCGACCTTGCACAAATTTGGTTTTGTTTTACCGGTTATTATTATTTTTGCTTACTTGTATAGAAATATGGAAATAAATATGGAAACAAGAGTATGCAGTTTAATTTTGTTAGTTGAAATAAGACAGGCGATACAGAGTTATGGTTTGTATGAGTGAGTTGATGAATTTGTCTTTCAATTTCCTTTGAAAATTTCTAATGTCCTAGATTGTTTTATCTCTTGATCAAGTGAATTCTAAAGATTTGGACCAGTTGAGGATAAGGATCGAGACCCTCAATCTGCAGTATAGTTCGTTTTTCTGATGTACACTCCCCTGCAATACTTCCGCTCCACCCTCTCCAAGATGTGGCCCATCTTAAACCCCAGTCCCCCACCCTCACTCCCTCGCTCTCTTCCTCCCCCTCTCAGGTGTTGTCATAGTAATATTTTTGTTGTTTGAAAACCAATGACAGAATATATATATTGTTCACTGTAGTTTTGGTAGTAATGCTAGGACGTTTATGTATTTTATTCATGCCTTATTCCTAAATTTAGGGAATAGAGTAGTTAGGTTATTTCACAAACGTGGAATACTTTAAAAACTTTCAATCATAGGATTTTGAAGTGGCCATGTTATATTTAAAGTGTAAGCTAAGTTGCAGTATCGACTTTTCTCCAGACAATAACATTTCTGTTTAAAGTCTATGCATCATCAACAAATGATTGTCCAGAAAAAGGTCTATCCATGGAGAGATAATGGTAACATAGTTCAATATTTTGTTACAAAAATACACATGAATCAAGTAAATTTAGGGATTTTCTTGAGAACATACAAAATATAATGTTCAAATTATAAGAAACTGACAATTGTTCAAGTAAATAAATATATATTTACTGCATCACAACCATAACATTATTATACACAATTACTCAATACTTGGTCCATCCTCCATATTATTAAGGACCTTGTAGCCTATTTGGAACAGATGCCACGTAATTGTAGATGACTTGTGGGTTCCTGCGGAAAACTTCTCGCTCTGCCATGGTGTGTTCCAGCAGGTGCCGAGATGTCCGATTTTTCCCAGGCTCCTAAGCGTTAACCACATTTGCCCACACATTTCCAATGGGATTTAGGTTACACCCCTTGCTAGGCCAGTTCAGCAGCTCAAAATCTCGTTGTTCCTGAAACCACCGTTTGATGATCCTGGCAGTTTGTAATATATATGTTAACCCTCCGTCTATGGCCTTGGGTGGTTCGAGGCTGATGGGGGTTCTGGATAGGTGGCAGCAACGGATTTTCTCACCTTGGGGTAGCAGGTACCGTGTAGGGAATCGCAGTAGTTTCTTTTATACTACATTCCGATTTCTTCTTGTCGTGAATCGGAGGATTCTGTGAAAACTTACTAAATTATCTGACGGTTCCCCGATTCTTCTTGTAGCGTATCAGGGAATTATTTATTCTATTTTCAAACTAAATTCTCTAGAGAAAGGAGGGCTCAAAGGAGATGACAAAGAGATCCTCTAACTGAATTTTACTGCTTCTAAAATATTACAGTCTGTCGGTCAGATCAGAATAATCAGAATAATAATTTGAAAAATTACAAGAGTTTATATACTAATAATTTGATGACATCATTATTATTTAATGTTTACCTGTTTTGTTTTTATTCTCAATCGGATGAATTTTTTTTTTTTTTTAGTATTTGAAGATATTTGAGGTAAATTTTGGCTGTAACAGCACACTATCAGATAAGCAAGATAGTTGAAGATGAAGCCATATTTTTCTTTTAAACAGCATATTGACAGACCTGATGTTATCATGATTTACCGAGTTAACTAAAAATGGAAATTAAAATATGCATTTTTATTATGGATTAAAATTAAACATGCATATGAGCCAAAATAAAGCGTTTAAAATTTAAAATTAAGTGTTAATCTACAGTTTCGGGAAGTTGTGACTACATTTTTACAACTAAGAGAGAATGTTTAAAAAAATTAACATTGCAGAATTTAACACGATTATGAAGTGAACAACTCTTTTCTTTCTTATTTACCTTTTTACTTATTTGACTTTCTAATTATCGCTCTTCCTTCTTTTCTCGCTCTTTACTCTCGTTTTCTGTTTGTGTCTTTATACGGACGCGGGCAGAAGGGTAGCCGGATAGCGTGGCCTCTATTACGATTTCGAACAGCAAAGGAACTGACATAAATTACACACTATTATTACTCCTTACTGACTTTTTATTTACGTCGAAACAATTGAACAAACGGTGGAACACGAGTGCGGATTTTATCGCGGAGAGAGATACAATTAAATATTTTAAATTCACAATAACATACTAATACGAAAACCACCTAACTAGAACATACCCCGTCGGAGGACTGATTTGGGGCATTTCAGCCTCCAGCCTGGGCTCATTTCGGGCTTTGCCAACTAGTATTTTATATTCTTAATTTCATACAAAACATTATTAAATTTTTATTTACGTACAAAACCTCATTAAAATTCTTATTAAACATTATTATATTCTTTATTAAATTCTTATTAGTCATTATTATCTTCATTAAAAAATCCAATACACGACACTTGCATCACCCCCTTGAAAATAAGTTTTCACTTGGAAAACTTATTTATTTCATTTATTTTCTTTTAACAAATGCATTTATTTATTCAACAAATTTGTTTCATTTTTTTTTTTTTTAAATTTTAACAATTTCAGAGTAAGAAGACAAAAAATAATTTCAGTGACAAATTCCAGACATTAGATATTTTGTATCATTTTATAAAAATCGAAAGAAAAATGTATAATTTACACAACGTTTGCATAAGATAACATTTCACACTAATAATCAAATGTACAACCTGTAACAAAGCTTTTACATGAAGAATGAAGGATAATTTTCTTAAAACGGGTTAAAACAAATTTCAAATTCACAATCTATTCCAGCGATTTCTCATCAAAGATCGCTTTACATCCGAAAAATATTCATATAGTTACATAGTTACTATCAGGACAACATAGAAAAAAAACAAGAAAATGTTTACAAAAAAATACTGACCAGAGCGCAGATCCTATTTCACAAAAAAAAAAAAACGAAAACATCTTTGGGCAATAATCGAACCCTTTCACTTATAATTTCACTAAATAATAACACTGTACAACAAAATTTAACTTTTTGTCTTTAACACTAACAAAAATTCCTTTTTTTACTAATTCTGACCTGCTGACTACGAAAATGGCTTCCAAAATAATGTAGGACGTCAGCATTCAATGTTATCCATATGTGTATTGCACGATATATGCTTACATTTACATGTATTACAGTAAACATTACAGTGAATATAACATAAAAACAAGGACACTATATACGTAGTACCATTCAACAGCTGAATATACTGTATATATATATATATATATAATATATATATATATATATATATATATATATATATATATATACATATATATATATATATATATAATATAAGAGGTTACTCATGCTTACTCTTACTTACTGTCAGTACAGTGCAGAACATTACAACATGGAAATAGTTATTTTTTCGATTGAAATTGATGCATGGTACCCGACTTTCTTTTATATGAAGTTGAAGTTTCTCTCTGAAGAAACCAACAGTAATCGCCCATCATCCCAGGGCTGTATTTGCCCTGATACCTGCGTTCCATCATTTAATATCCTGATGAAAACGATCACCCTGTTCGTCGCTCACAGCACCCAAATTGTCCGGGAAAAAATCGAAGTGAGAGTGCAAGAAATGTAATTTCAGAGACATGCGATATCCAATTGTTTTGTCTGTATCAAGCAAATCGCTAGCTAACCCTAGGTAGTTTTCTGATTTGTTTTTACCAAGAAATTTATCCACTACCTGTTTAAATGACTTCCAAGCAGTTAGTTCCGTATTGTACAGCTTTAGCTCAAAGTTTTCATCAGAGACGACAGTGCGGATTTGGGGACCAATAAATATACTCTTCTTCACCTTTGCATAAGTCATGTGAGGAAAACGTTCTCTCAAATACCGAAATGCCTCACTTTCTTTATCAAGAGCTTTCACGAAGTTCTTCATCAATCCAAGTTTTATGTGCACTGGTGGAAGAAGTACATTGTCTGGGTTCACCGATGGTTTATTCCGAACACTTCTCTCTCCAGGTAGGTATGCTCCTCTTGGTGGCTAGTGTTGAACTCGATAATGATCTTTGATAGCCTTGGTGTCCCACAAGCAAAGCAAAACAACAGTATTTGGTGAATCCACTTTGCATTCCCATGAGCAACCCAATAACCTTCAGATCGCCACAAACTTTCCAGCTGTATTGGTTGTACTTGATATATATCCTGTGCTACAGGAACTGATGGCTTTGAGTTACCATTATGCAGAAGAACGCCTTCAAGCTTACTTTAGAAGAATTTATAAATAGACGCCACTCATCAGGGTTGTGTTCATCACCACGCTCACGCATTAAGCCATCGATGTCTTTGCATGGCTTTGCAGAAGCACAAGCTGTCCTGGATGTCGAAGAAGTTTGATAGTTGTTGATAACGACTTCGAAATACTGATACTTTTGTACCTGTAGCCAACAAATTCCATTCCTTTAATCGTGAGGCCAGCAGTTCAGCTTTGTCCTTTGAGAGATTTAGGTCTCTTACTAAATCGCATAGTTCTGATTGAGTGACAAGATATGGATCAGCTTGAAGATGTGGATCATATGAGTGATCTGTATTTGTTGCCGATTCTTCTTTATCGGTCACTTTCCGCTACCCTCTCTGCCCAGTTTGTTGGTGCAACAGGAATTGGCATATCAACTGAATGAGGCACTGGTTTCATGGAAGATGGAATGTTCAGGTATTGTATGTTGTATTTTGTTTTGTTAGAAAATTCAAAATCTTCGTCATACAAAAGTAGCAGTCCGTTGTGTGGTCTTTTTGTTCTCGCCAAAACATGGGCACTGCAAAATTCATTTTTCCTTTGCCTTTGAGCCACTGTGTATCATGTAGGCCTGTTCAAAAATCAACTTTTTCTTATTTTCATAGGTTTCTGTACATTTTCCCATGCTTTTTGACCGGAAAAAGCCGGAAATCACAACTATTTTGACCTAGGATGTTGGGAAGCATTGCCGCATGGAGCTTTAAATTTTCTGCCTTGAAATCGGCCAAAGCGCCAATTCCGGGGTCCCTTGAATTATGTTTTGCACTTTAACTTTTGATCTAAACAAGATAGAGCAACAAATTAGGTATCAAATGAAAGAGAATAAAATTAATAAATAATAATAATAATAATAATAATAATAATAAATAAATAATAATTAATAATAATAATAATAATAATAATTATCTATCATTTTTCAAGAAACAACAGAAACTCAATCAGAATCTAGAAAACCATCTACAAGTTACAACTTCACAATGGCATTAAGCATGGAGCTGAGGGAGCTCCGTGGGCGCACAGTTGATATCTCAGAACCTCCACGTACTGTCCACAGGCAGGTGTCAACTGGGCCATCTACCAGATCTCTCACTGAAACTTTCCTGGTTGGATACCCTTCAGCTTTTATCAGTGGTTCCCAGCTTCCCACCAACAGACAGGCGTTCCAGTATTTCCTTAATCTTCAGAATTTACCGGAAAATGCAGGGAGGCCCATGGTTCAAGACCTTGCATATGAAACAGTTGAATCTATCATCCCATTCTGGCAGATGGCTAGGATCAAGACAATGACCAAGTACAACGCAATGAAGCTCTTCATGAAACTACATGAGAAACATCGTGCTCTGGTGAAAAGCAAAGGAAGAGCAAGTAACCCTGGAGGAAAAAGAGGAGCATTTGTGCTGGAATTAGACAGCCTGTTCGATATAGGAGCTCCGGATGCAATCCAGGAAATACAGAACAACAGACTGTTATCCAGAGAGAAGAAAGATGAGGATATCAGGTTCTACTAAGACCAAAAGACTGAGAAGAAAGGTCATATGTCTGGTCATGACAAGATTTTTGAGACAAGATCCCTGCAGCAAGCAGCGAGGAATGAAAGACTGCAGCATAGACAAAAACAAGGTAAAACTAATTACTTTGAACGTCACAAAAAGTTTTAAGTTTTACTCCATTGCGATATTTAGCATGTACTTAACAATTACTGTCTTAACATGTTGTACTATTTTACAGCTGCAGCAGAACAAGAGGCAGTTGTTCATGTGGATGACATTACCTGGGGTGACTCAACTGACAACGACGCTAACACAGAGGACATGGATTACCATCAGCCTCGTCCTGGATGTTCTCACCATCAAGACACTGTGACTAGTGTGACTTTGACGTTTCCAAGGAAGGTCATGGAATGTGATGTCATCTGCAATACAGCTGATCGTCTTGGTTTATCAGACAATCAAGTTACTGCCATGGTTTCTGCCACCTTGAAAGCTGGAGGGGCTGATCTGAATAACTTCGTCATCTCAACCTCAACAACACGTCGCAACAGAATGCTGTCCAGGTATAATATCAGCCAGAGTCACATGTCCAAGTTTTGTGAAAACCCCCCACAGTACGCTGCCTTACACTGGGATGGAAAGTTGCTCAAAGATGTCTTGGGCAGTGAACCTGGAAGTACCTCAGAGACTTTAGCTGTGCTAGTGTCTGGTCCACCTTCATACACTGAAGGAAAGTTATTGGGAGTACCTGTCATCGACAATTCTTCTGGCACAGCTCAGGCTGAGGCTTCAATGGATTTACTGGAGACATGGGAACTTACGGATAATGTTACTGCCCTTGTTTTTGACACTACATCCAGTAACAGTGGAGTTCACAGAGGAGCTGCCAAACTGCTAGAGAAAATGCTGAACAAAAAGGTGTTTTATCTGGCCTGTCGACATCACATCCTGGAAATCCTAGTAGGAGCAGTTTGGGAGAAGCTGTTTGGAAGGTGAAGGGGCCAGATAATCCCTGGTTTGAGCGTCTGAAGGATGTTTGGACGGACTTGTCCAAGGAAAACCCAAAGATGCTGGCTATCAACAGCAAATGGCTGAAGGAAAAGAAGAAGAACAGTGAAGAAATACTCCAAGACATTCTAACAGCAGAAAGGCTTCCAAGAGCCGACTACAGGGAAATGGCTGAACTGACAGTCATTGTTCTTGGAGGAACGCCTCCTCGAGGTATTCACTGGAGTCGACCAGGCGCCATTCATCAGGCCAGATGGATGGCCAGAAACCTGTACTCCATGAAAATGCTGATGTTTGCAGATCAACTTGAGTACGACGAAGACACTGTATCAAAGCTGGAAAGACTCAACACCTTCCTTGCGCTGTTCACACTCCTGTATGGATGATGTCAATGTCTGCTGCAGATGCTCCCGTGAATGATCTAAGTCTAATCCAGGACATGTTGAAGTACAAGAAAACTGACCCAGAGCTTGCTGATGCAGTACTTAATAAGATGGAAAACCACAAATGGTACCTGACGCAGGAAGTCGTGCCATTTGCCCTGTTCAGCAGTAGATTGAGTGACACATTGAAGCACGACATTGCTGCCCAGTTACATGCCACTGAGAAGCCAGACAGCTTCAGAACAGGAAAGCCTCTATTCCAGAGAGTCACAGCTAAGACCACCCTGGTTGATCTCATTGGCCCAGAATCACATTTCCTGCTGGACACACTGAACATTGGATCCGAGTGGCTTCTGGAACCTGTCACGTCTTGGCCACCGAATGAGGACTACAGAAAAGCGTTGGACTATGTTAAGAATCTGATAGCGGTGAATGACATTGCTGAACGTGGTGTCAAGATGATGAGCGACTTTGCAAATGTCATAACAACAGATGCCAAGCAAAGGGACTATCTCCTTCAAGCTGTGGAGTTCAACAGACGCCGCTTTGACAGCTTCAAGAAACAAACTCTCAACAACTGACTGTGTAAATGTCATTATGAAATTAATCATCATGTAATGCTTTCACTTCTTGATCGATTAGACTTGTGACAAAATGTTAATCTCAAATTTGTGTCATGAATAAGGCGCCTTGTCTGCCTTGAGTGTGAGAAAACGAATTTTGTGATATTTCTGAAATCTTTGTATGTACCAATGTGCCATTTCTTGTTCCAAGACTATCATAATTGTATAAGTTAGAAAGAGGATTAAAAACACTTTAATTTGGTGCCTATTTTGTTGCTCTATCTTGTTTAGATAAAAAGTTATAGTGCAAAACATGATTCAAGGGACCCCGGAACTGGTGCTTTTGGCCGATTTCAAGGCAGAAAACTTAAAGCTCCATGCGGCAATGCTTCCCAACAACCTAGGTCAAAATGGTTGTGATTTTCGGCCTTTTCAGGTCAAAAAGCATGGGAAGTACAAGTAAAACCTATGAAAATAAGAAAAAGTTTATTTTTGAACAGGGCTAACCCTACTGTGTAAGGTTGCAATTGCAAGAAAAAAACAATGTGCGGTGCCCAGCACTTATCTTGGTCTCCAAGTTTCACACTGAAATACAGATGGTAGGCTGTTTTCACCAACTCCCTGATATTTCTCCTCTGTGGTTTAGGTGTAAAGGTTCCATACACATAGCAGAAATTGTCCGGACTATTGATGCAATTGCGTTTGGATGCCATTTTCACTCTGAAATAAAACACATCAGAAAATAAGCACCACTTTACCGACAACGAGACTGCTCACGGAGCACTGAAGTGGAAGGCAGTTTAGTGAGGGTCAACACTTCTGAGGCGGATTGGCTTCACAGAAATGTGACAAGAATTTACGTCATCGATAACATCATAATGACTGACAAATCAGTTTCCTGATAACCGGAAATCAGAGAATACCTACGGGCGCTAATGCACGTTTAAGGGTTCACATATCTTTGTGTCTGTCGAAAGCTAACAACAGAATTCTTAGAGTTTCAATTGCAGCTCTCCTGCTCACTTCGTTAGAATGCATGGGGTTGCATCACCATGCAACAGATCAGTACGCTTGAGATTCCGCTCTCTCTCTCAAAAATGGAGAAAAAAGAGTCGTCCAATTCAAAAAGGATCAGGAAAGGAATACAGAAATTGGACGGAATTTGCAATTCTAGAAGTCGACGAAGAAACTCGCCTCTCTCATCTCTACTTTTTTCGGTAAACGCTGCTCCTCTGCTACGTCCAGCTGGAAGGCTCCCTACATGGCATTAACCAAACGATCACTTGGTAGTAGGTGGTTTCACAACGAACCTACTGTGTGCCTGTATGGACAGTAAAGCCTTAAAAACTCGTTGAAACGCTCCTGGTTTGCCTACCGAGTAGAAAGACGCACATTGAGCCAAGCATCGGACAATGGGATCAAGACTGTCCGAAAACACCAGTAGCCAAAATTCGATCGAAACTGTCCTGCACTGAAGTCGCTACGCATTCGGTTTCGTTTCTCTCTCTCTCTCTCTCTCTCTCTCTCTCTCTCTCTCTCTCTCTCTCTCTCGACGGTGATCGATCACCTTATTCGGGTCAACTAAACGCAATGGGTGGAATTCGGATTCAACTTAGTTGCTTCCAAATCGAGCCTCTCGAAATTTTGAAAAAAAATATCGAAAAGTTTGTACTGCTACTGATTAGTGATGTAGGTCACATCCGCACATTTTCTCGCATCCGCATCCGCACCCGCATCCGCACTTTGGACTGCGGATGTCGTGCGGATGTGGACCGTTGAGATAAAATGTCATTAATAAGCGGAAATTATCAAATTCTACTATATTAATAGAACTAGTTCATTGTGCGCAAAAGTGATGCAAGCGACAAGACGAGAGGCTGTTCTTGTATGAAGTTACTCTCTTGCAACCTACTTAGATCCACGTTACAAAGCTAAGTTATTTTCACCTAGTACATTAGAACGAGTTAAATCATCACTTGGCAAAGCAGTTGAAGAGCTTCAATCTCTTGAATCTGTCGCTTCGCCACCCACCAAAAGAATAAAAGTTTCAGTGACAGAACCAACACCTTCAACAAGCAAATCTATCACAGAATCTGTCTCTCAGTTTCTTGAGTCAAGCAGCAATGACAAGACCTACGCGATGTCAAAAGATGTAGTAAAAATGATCGAGAGCTATCACCAAGAAAAACGCCTGGCTGCATGTGACAATAGGGTGTGTCAATTTGGGAGGTGAAAATTAATTTTTGCCAATTCCTTCAGTGAGGGGTTTTAAAAATATGTTTTTGGATGTGAAGAATTCAAATCTGCTATTATTTTTGTGATTGCTCAACACTTAGCTTGGTAAATCTACGTTTGATTAAAAAGCACATAAATTGCTCTCGGAAAACAACATTTATTAATTTTAGCTTCTCAAAATGTCAGGTAATGCTATAAAAATTTTAGTTTCTCTGCATAAAACATATCCTAGTAATCATAAAACATATCCTTGTAATCATAAAATAACATTAGAAAGTAATGACATCAGTAAAAAAAAATATTTAAACAACAAGTTTCATCAAGTCTTCCTTTGATTCGTTCTTGGACATCAGCCGCCGACTTGCTTCTTGGCCTCTGATATAGCCCTCACGTTTCTCATGTGTATACACCCTGCCTGCTGCCTCTGTGACTTGTTTCACACACCACTCTATTGACTGAGCATGACAGGGCCACTGTGGAACTTGCATAGGCTTGTCAAAGAACTTTTACTTCCGCTGTAGTCAGTTTACATGTCAAAGGAGGTTCAAATACCCCGTCAGACCAGTCTGTCAGCTCCAACACGGAAGAAGCACTGGGGTTGATGGAAGGTGTCTTCCTGGGACGTACAGAAAGATCTCCAAGTGTGTCATCATCTCCACCCCTCATGTCAACAATCTTTTGGACACCAGCTCTCCTCTCCTCACTGTCATCTGAGCACAAGAGTGTCTGGATTATCATTTCGCTGAATGCATACCATGCTGAGCGCTTGATGGTTGGCAAAACAGCATCCAATACAGCCTTCTTTTGCAGCCCAACTAGCCGCAGTTGAAACAAGATGTGGCGTGGGCCTTCCACCCAAGAGTGTTTTACTTTGATGTTGAACCAACAGGGGTAGTACACACAACAATGTATTCCACTATCAGTCTTAAGTTGTTGAGGGTTTTGCCTTTAAGGCCATGTTTTGAAACCCATATGCGACAAAGCCTGTTTGCTGTTGTCAACCACCTTGAATGGCTCACTGGACCAATTTCAAGAAGGGCCAGATCTGTGGGAAGTTCTCCTGTCCTTATGGCCTGTGTGATCCTATACCCGTACGCTTGATCAGTAGAGAGATCCTTTACGACATTGTCACTCAGTGAAGTAAGAGGCTCTCCAATTGAGAGTTTGGTGAATGAAGGATCAATTTCAAGTTCGGTTGCAGTGTCTAGCATCTTGCCAATGTTACCTGTCCACTTGTTGGTAGACAAGGTCTTCCCATCCAGTGCTGTGATCAAGTGTCGCAGGGGTAACTCGTTAGTGTGGAGGGCACAAACCAACCAGATCAGCTTACGGCAAAGCTTGACCTCTACCCAATGCATGGAACCACCCTCCCAGCCAGTGTTAACATTTGTAGAATCACCTCCAATGGCCTGCAGGCTTTTATCAATGCCCTTCTTCTTCATGAAATCTACAAGATTATCAGCAATAACTTCAGCAGGTTTTTTCTCGTTGAGCCTTTCTCAGGAGTGAAGTGGTAGAGATATCTTCCACCTGGCTCACTGCACACATAATAATGCTCTTCTTTGATGATGCTGGGAACTGACGATCTGAATTGTCTGCTTTCAGCATAACTTTAGTTGTATCTTGACGGCCGTCAAAGAAGATGCAGTCAATTTCACCCTTCTTACAAAGATCATCAAATTCCTGATCCAGGGATCTCATAACTTTTTCTTGGGCCCTCTTGACTTTATTGTGATCAACTACAAGTCTCTTGTCTTCTTCAGTGATCAAGCCAGCATCCATAAAGGTAGCAGTGGTGATGGCAGCTGTGGCACGCAGGCCAACACCATATCTGATGCTATGCATAGCAACATTAGGTATTTCTAATGTGTTGTACTCTGGCTTTTTATTGGAAGTTGAAGACGTGCTTGGTATTTCTAATGTCACTTCATAACTTCCATCTTGAGCATCAGCTATTTGTTCTTCATTTTCATCATCAGAGAAAATTATTTCATTTGATGGCATTGAAACATCCTGCTTACTTGTCTGCTTATATTCAGCAAGCCTTCTTCTTTCGTCTTCTTGCCGCTTCTGCTTTTTGACTTGTCTGTTGTGCTCAGGTTGATCTGGCAAGCCAATCTGATGTGGTCCAATAGAACCAGACTTGTCTCTCTGACCTTTAATGAAAGCAAGTTCCTTCACAGGGATCTTCATCTCCCTAGGGCATGTACAGTTAATGTGAGTTTCGTTTTTGCAACCAGCATCTGCAAGGCAGCCAAATTCAGAGCAGAGAACAATTTTACACTTGCAACTGAGGATGTCAAAAAGCTTGTCAAGTTTTGCAATGAAAGCCTCTCTTGGATCTTGTTTAAGATTGTGACTCGTGAATTTACAACGGGGGCTACAAAAGAACTGTTTGCTCGTTCCCACTTTTCAAGCACTTTAGGGTAAATGTCCTTTGCAAGACTGGTCTCGCAGAGTTGGGAGTTCAGAGGGCAACAACTCTCTACCAGTTCCAATTAGGTTGCTCATATGTGTGAATGTCCCCAGTCTTGTCCTCCTTTTAGAAGCCATTGTAGGTCAATTCCCACTGGTTAGGATGGTAGCACTGACGGACAAGTAATCTTCAGCACACTGATGAATATGTTTCAACCTGTGAAATAAGCAAAAACAGCAGTGCATTATATATACAGCATATATAATTATTAATATAATAATTATTATATAATTCCACAAAAAAGTAAAAAAAGTCACTATTTTTATGTAGCTTCTTACCAAGCAAAACTAAATTATATTAAATTAACAAAAATATCTTTAGAATTCCTAAGTCATGCTGCAACTTTTTAGCACCCCTCATATTTGGAATTTGAAAGTTGAAAAATTCGACACACCCTAATGTGACAATCATATTAGTTGGTGGAAAAATACGCAGAATATCTATCCATACTTGAGTAAACTTGCAAGGAAACATTTAGCCTGTCCTCCAACAAACGTACCAAGCGATAGATTATTTAGCAGTGCTGGATTAATATATGATGAAAAGAGAAACAGACTGGCAGCAGAAAAGGCAGAAAAATTAATGTTCCTTAAGCATAACCTTCCTATAATTAAGTTTGAACATTAAACGATGAACATCTTAGTTTACTTTATTTTAATTACTCATTTATAAATATGCCTAATAAAACTTTAAACTTAATATAAATAGTTATCAAGCTAATTAAAGATCTCTTTCTATAAGGGTGGAGGTTGGGGAAAGAGGTCGGTGGGGTGCATTTGAGTTGGGTTCACGTCCGCATCCTGGTAACACAATTATGGTTTGTAATTGTGGCTGAAACTCAACAAAATATAACGAATTTATTTGCAGACGAATTCACTAATTGATTTATATATTAGTTAGATGCTTGATATTATTTTATATGTTCAGAGAAAAGTACAGCAATTATTGTACAATTAATCAATTATACTACATTATAGCTACAGCTCTCTCTATATAATAACTTATTATATACGTTAAACACAACAAATCTCGAATATATCCTAAAAATAACGAAAATGTAGACATCCGCATCCGCATTCGCGGATGTTGAAATCAAACATCCTCATCCGCATCCGCATCTGCGGATGTGAAAAAAATGACATCCGCTACATCACTACTACTGATTATCACTTTTCACATTTAATTTACAAAATTTTATGAACACTTCACTTCGAAACAATAACTATAATTTCCTCTGGACAAATTTACGGAAAAATGTGAAAAATTACAGAATTTCTCAAAACTTTAATCACACCCTAGCTACCAATAAGGTTACTTATGGCAGCTACATCGAGAAAGCGAATAAAAACTAAATATCATCGGCCAAACACAACCAAACAATACTGCACTATGTATATATATATGAACGGGCCCATACATAATAACCGTCATTATTGTTTGTAATAAAATATTATTATCCAAACTACCTTCAGAAATCACACTGATACATTTAAATACAAAAGGCAAAAATAAAAACCAGAAACTTCACGCCATCAACTCACAAACAACAATGAACCAAATTACACTTCGTGGGGAGCGGACAAAGATACAACAAAAACGTTACTGCCAATCTAAAAATGCTCCATTTCTGATCAGTAACACAGGCCTGCAAAATTGAGGGTCCTAAAAACTTTTTTGAAATTGTATGCTGGTTTTATAGGAATTTGGGATGCTAAATCCAAAAACGGCCTCAGATTTGCTCCATCACGTATAGTTTTTTCACAATTTGCTATGACGTTTTTATGTTGTAATATGTTACTGAATAAAATAAGTAGTGAAGAATTACCACATGAAACCTATTTCCTGACCATTTCTGAATATATTTATTTTAAAAAACTATAAAACTTGGATACTTACATCTTTACTTAGTGGAATGGCTTAGTAGTCCCGTTTTCTTTTGCCAGTGAAGCTGCGCCTGTTGCATCCAGCAATAATCCCCCATCATATTAACGTTCCACCGGCCTTGGTATCTCTTTTCCATCTCCTTAATGTCTTGATGGAAACGTTCTCCCTGTTCCTCACTTACTGCACCTAGATTTTCTGGGAAAAAGTCCAAGTGTGCATTCAAGAAATGAATTTTGATACTCATTGAGCATCCCAAAGCTTTGAATTTCTCCAGCATATTTTCAACAATGAGTGCATATTCAGGGTCCTTATTATTCCCAAGGAACTTAGTAACCACACTTTTGAGGGAATTCCAAGCCTCTTTTTCTACTTCAGTCATCGTAGACAAGAAGTTTTCATCTGACAGCAGTCTTCTAATGTCTGGGCCTACAAAAATACCTTCTCTTAATTTTGCTTCTGATAGGTTAGGGAACTTCTTGCAGAGGTACTTAAAGCATTCTCCACTTTTTTCTAATGCCTTAACAAACTGTTTCATAAGGCCTAGTTTTATATGAAGAGGTGGTAGAAGTACTTTCTTTGGGTCAACAAGATTTTTACGCAAAATATTCTTGCTTCCAGGTTCTAGAGATCATCTTTGTGGCCAGTGTTTTTGCTCCCAGTGTTGACTCTTTGCTCTGCTATCCCATTCACAAAGGAAACATGGGAACTTAGTATATCCTCCCTGCTGCCCCAGAAGCATGCACAATACCTTAAGGTCTCCACAAATCATCCAGTGATGATCAAAATATTTTATCTTTGTAAGAACCAACTCCAAATTCTCATAACTTTCTTGGAGATGTACCGAGTGACCAACAGGTACAGAGGCATACTTGTTACCATTGTGCAAAAGAACAGCTTTTAGACTTCTTTTAAAAGAGTCGATGAAAAGTCTCCATTCATCCGCTTTGTACTCAATGCCAAATGCCTGTACCAAACCATCAATATCACTACAGTAAACTAAATTGCCCTCATGTGAAAAGTAGTGAATAAACTCCTTTTCTCTTCTTCTATACAAATATATCGATGTTCCAGCTGATAATAAATTTCTTTCTTTTAATCTGGAGCCTAAGAGTTCAGCAGATTCCTTGGATAATCCCAAATCTCTCACTAAATCGTTTAGTTCAGATTGAGTGAACAACTGGGGGTCTTGACTTCCTATATCACACTGAAATTCTTCATGATCAGTATCTGAACCAGAATTACTAGGCAAATCTTCCAATGTTTCTGGTGGAAGCGGAACGGGAACTTCTGGCCCATGAGGAACAGGTCGAAAAGCTGATGGAAGATTTGGATAGAATATGGCTTTCTTATTTTTTGAGTTATAGCCTTTAACATCACAAGAGCAAAAATAGCAGTCATCACAGTGATTTTTTGGCTCCTCCATCCATTGGCACACACCAAATCTGAATGCTTTCTTTTTGCCTTTACACCATTTCCTTAGATCCTCTACGCAAATAAAACAAACTTTGTGTGGTGCCCATGGTTTGTCTTGGTCTCCTAGTTTCATTCCAAAGTAGGCATGGTACAGTGGTACACTTGCCTAATAAAATTTGTTACGTTTCTTTGATGTTTCTTGATCACAAATTCCCCGCATATGTAGCAGAAGCTGTCGGGACTGTTGACACATCCACGGCTAGCCATGATTCACAACTTACTACAGTACCCAGAACACAATAAGAGTCTTGAATTTAATTTAATAAAGGCTAAATAAGGCTTTCCGGAAATCTGGCATTTTCTCGAAGTCGCTTCACAAAAAAATCGAATTTGTGAAATAACTTTGTGTCGTATGACATTTTTATTGTGTTTTTCGAATTCAGCACACAAAAATACATTGTAAACAGCTAAAATTATGAAAAACGTTTTTCCATCGCAGGCCTGTGTAATCAATCTAAAGCTCCAACTGCACGAGTAAACCCAAATAAAGTTTAAAAAATAATAGTTTCCCAAACTTAATCATTAAATAACAAAAATTTAGGTATTAATACCGAAAATTAATTTAATACATTAATTCCAACCTGCAACGCTAAATTTCACAAGAAAACTCATAATTTACAAAATACATCTGAGACAACTCTCTCTTTCAACACAAAACCCAGCATGGTTTGTAAATCACAGTAATTCCAGTAATTTATCGTTTCCAAGTGAAACTAAATGCAAATTTTCATCGTTATTACAGTATATATAAAACTAAAATGAATATATAAAAAGAGAACATTTCAAAAAAACAAAAATAAATTTATCAAGAGTTTACTGAAGCAATTTCTGTATTTCGAATAAATGAGGTAAATTTTTGATAACCCGAATTTAGTTTCATCTAAGTCTCGCACACATTCTACATAAGGCAAACAAAATAAACTCAATTAGTCCGAATCGACCAGATATAAATTAGTGTCTTTAGACATTATTTTTCGACTTTCAACATACATCTTAAGATTACTCTTATCTACCTTAAAATTATACACATATGATGGTTATGTGTCGGCTTGAAATCCTTAAACATAAACTCCAATGGAGACTTACCCTAATCTTAACTTAACCTTCCAGTCGAAAAATAATCTGAAAAACTGCCCACTAGATACTGGAAATTTTTGTTACTAATTTAATCTTTTACAATTCGTTACTATATACATATATACAGTATATACCTAGAAATTTAAGCGTCACATATACGTTCCAGATTTTAGACCTACCGTATAAAACTGGGTCCCATTTAATTACAACTAAAATAATTTAATTTCATATATGTAAGTGTGAAATTTATTTATTAATTATTATTTTCACAATTATTATTAATGCCGAAACACAAAAAAAATTTAAATACAAGATAAGTAGGCTGTATAAAGAGTAATAAAGGGTGAAGACATAAAAAAGAAATGAGCCATCGGACGGGATTTCTAGATTTTAAATAAGTCTCTCCATGACTGAAGAACGAGATGACTCGGCCTCCGAAACTGAGTCGAAAGGGTGGGAACAGAGTCTTTGACTTCGTTAAGATTTTGAAAATGGTGCGCGCTGTATTGAATTTTACAGTTAAACAATTTTAAGGAATGGGCATTGGAATGGGGCACATCCAAAGGGTGTTTACCGCTTGCTACTGAGGTACACAATTCATTTTACTATTTAATTTAGCGAAAGATAATATCTACTAATTTTATAAATACTATAAAACGGGTAGCAATCTGATTTGACCGAAATAAGGCTCGTACGGAGGACGTGGGACCGCCCTAATTTTTAATTTAATAGGGACAGTGCTGGAACCAAAATGTATTGAACAACCCTTTTCTTTCATTATTTGTTTGAGTTTTTACTTATTTGACTTTTTAATTATCGCTCTTTCATCTTTCCTCGCTCTTTACTCTCGTTTTCTCTTTGTGTCTTTATACGAACGCGGGCATACGGGTAGCCGGATAGCGTAGCTTCTATTACGATTTCGAACAGCAAAGGAACTGGGATAAATTACACACTATTGTTACTCTTTACTGACTTTTTATTTACGTCGAAACAATTGAACAAACGGTGGAACACGAGTGCGGATCCATCGTAAACATTTTATCGAAGAGAGAGGCACAATTAAATATTTTAAATTTACAAGAACATATTAATACGAAAACCACCTAACTAGGACATCGCCCCGTCGGAGGACTGATATGGGGCATTTCAGCCTCCATCCTGGGCCCATTCCAGGCCCATTCCAGGCCCATTCCATGCCTGGGCCCATTACTGAGCAAAAATAAAATAAAGAAAATTATTTTTTTTCCAAATTTGCATTTTATTATACAGTTAGAGTGTCACGCGCAAGTTTGGACTTTATATGTAAAAATGAATGTTAGAATTATTCGTATTTACGTATATATTAATATACATGGTGTCCCGTAAGTCTGGAACCATAGAGCAAAATGATAAAAACTGCAATAAAAACGCCGAAGAGACTTTTGGGGACTGTTTGGGAAATGAGCGAGGATGGTAGCGGTTGTGTCATCGTCGGTGAATGTTCTCGGAGGTCCACTGCGTGGTTTATTTCCTATGGATCCCGTTTCCCTGAACTTTGCTACAAGTTTGCCGACACAGCTGTGTTATCGGCGCGCGGTCCGGATGCAATCTGTTAAACTCCTCAGCGACCTCCCTCTGACTCCGATATCCTACGAGCAGAATTACCTGGATGCGTTCTTCCTTACTCAAAGACATCATGGGCACTTGCATAAACGGAAAAACACGAATTACTTATTTTACCCTATGGTTCCAGACTTATAGGACACCCTGTATATTAGTTAATATATTTCGTCATGGATTCAAATCACAGTTTAAAATTAGATGCTATTCGAATCGTAATCTGACACGCCGAATTACGGTGTCCTTCAAATTTTGGGATCATTCGTGATGCAATACTTTTTGTCATATCGTGATTTGATATTAACACATAAATAAGTGTTGTATTCCTCTACATTATGATGATTAATTTCAGCTATTGTACAATTCCATGTAGACGGTTTGATCTCGTAATATCGTTGTCTTTGTTGTATTATTTAAAAGAGAAACAAAATTATTGATATACACGAACATTTCCGGAAGCTGTTAATATATTTTTGAGTATTTATAGAGGAAGTTTTATTAAAAATTAAATGCGTGACTGGATGAGTGAGTCATTTAATATGTAAAAGACAATGAATTAGGAGGGGAAGGTGAAAAGGAAAGAAGCAAAAACACAAATGAAAGTAGTTGATAGGGTGGGAGGAATGAGAGAGATGGGAGGAGGTAATAATCGGGGAGCAGGGGGGGGGGGGGAAGGGTCATGTATTAGCATGAAGTGAAGGGGAAGGGAAAAAGAAAATAAGAATGAAGGTAAATCGAAAAAAATAACAAGGAGAAAGGAGGAGAGAACAAAGAGAGAGAGATAGGAGGTAGGGACAGCGAAAGGAAGGGGGGAGGACGAGAAGGGGATAGCGAGAGTGAGAAGGGGAGGAGGAGAGGGAGGGAGAATTCCGGATCGACGAATGTCTAGCAACGTTTTCCGGAGATTGCGAGAGAGCGGTTCATTTCCTAGCGTTACTCTTTTATCTGAGCGTCCGGTACAACAAGATGTGGCTGAGAAAGTAAATATTATTCAGATGGTACAGCGGAGTCCTCATGTTAGTACGCGAAGGATTTCCAAACGTTTTAGAGTCCTCAAACGAGAGTATGTAGAACATCACACGAAGAAGGCATGTATCCATACCACCTACAGCGCGTTCAGCACCTCCAACCTGGGGATCGTACCCAACGGCTGGAATTTTGTAAATGGCTCACTGCTGATCGACAATTGCATCGATACGTCTTGTTCTGTGATGAGGCTCAATTTACCCGCGACGGTGTCAACAACACTCGAAACATTAACGCTTGGTATGACTCACCCGTGTGACTCGTTTCCCACACCTGTCTCCGTGCCAATCAGCGCACCGGTTGCTCATAGTCAGCTCAGAGCCTGAGCCGACCGGACGTGCACACCTCACAATAGAATACGATGGAGCTTCTTTTGAGCAGCATTCTCAATGCCGTATACGATGTGTCCGTAACGAAGTCATTGCGTGTGTTCAGGCGTAAAACTGGTGCTGTTAACTATGGACTTGAAATCGACTTGTAGACACACAAACTCTGGTAAACGGAATGTTGTTTATTTAAGTGTTGACGAGATGAATAGAGTCTTCGTGATAGTTGAGAAGTCGGGTGAGGAGCTCTATAAAATGCCTGCAGGTGTAGGTACAAGAAGAGAACAGATTAGTGATACGCCCTCATATGCCATTATTTGTAGGTTATGTATAAATCGCGACCAGCCATGCATTGATATACGACTGATGTGAAAGAATGCGTCTGATAATAACGTTCTTGTCCCCACGCGAAACCGTTTCATCCTCGACAGAAGCCTATATTAGACGCATGTGTTGCCGATATGCTTTATTTTGATACGATTCTTGAATACGCATACATCGCTCTGCTCGACGGGTTTACCGAGTGTAGGACTGAACATGGCGAGAATGGTCTAGAACTGAATGCTTATTTAAAAGGTTTAGACTCTTGAAATATCATGAACTTTGGTACAAAGGACTTGAGCGGTACAGGGTTTAGCTCACCTACAATGTTCACCCTGAAGAATTGTTTCTTTATATAATGAGCAGCTGTCGTTACGACTTAGAAGATTATTTCAACTGCCGCTATCCGATGTGAAGAAGCGTTTACGATTGAAAAGCTCGGATCGGTAAGAATAAACCCTCGATTGGAAAGGAGTGTTTGTAAACTTAAATTTAATAATGATGTTGTGGCTAACGATGCCCTCTTTGTGCGTGCTTTTGATTGTATTCTGTCCGTGTTTAAAGAGAGTGATAATTTTCCAACCAATTGTAAAGTGGGCACAAAAATAGTATTGAACGAATTGAAGGCCCTTTACATTGAATATAGGCACCCGCACACCTTGAGTGGTAAAATAATATTAAATCGTATTTGTTGCATAGTACAAAGCAACAATGATATAACTGTAAATTCGATCACGTGGGAGTTTAGCATTTTACTTAAGCGCAGTAGAACATAATGTGAATATAGATTTCTCCTGTACCATTTTGATGTTTATATATTAATTTTTAAATGTATATTTATTTTCTATATATTTGTTAAAATTTTATTATTTAACATAAATGTGTATATAGATTTCTCCTGTACTAATATCATTTTCGAGTGTATATTTATATATATCGTTTAAAGTGTGTATTTTTGCTGTATATTATTTTGAATGTATATTTATTTCCTATATATTTCATGAAATTATTTCCCTTAACTCCTCTAAATAAACAGAATGATGTAGCTATGTTTTGTTATCCAATAAATGCTTTCCTGGGTGTATATATAAGCTATATTAAGGAATAGCTGGGATGATGGGAATATATATAAACGATGCACCTTCAATAAATATATATATATGTGTATACACTATACCAAATGGCTAGTTACGCCTTCTAAGCCGACTGACGGATTTCTAAACCAACTGCCAAAAACATCTCCATTAATTAAATAAATAGCGCAATCTGACAACTCAAAAGTTATTAATATATATATACACATACACCGCCATTTACGCCTTCTAAGCCAGATTAAGCCTTCTAAGCCAAATGGCTGATTAAGCCAACTGGCGGATTACGACTTCTAAGCCAAGTGATGCTGTGAAGAGCTTTCATTATGCGATGCGACATGCCAGCAAGAGCGTCTCTCTCTCTCTCTCTCTTACCTTCCTAAGCTATGGAAACCCTTTTGGGGGGTGAGGGCATCCCACCTTCCCCCCCTAAGTCTCTTCTCTCTCTCTCTTAGGCTAGGTAATTCCCCCAGCTTGTGGCAGCTGGGGGGTTCCCCCTTTTTCCTTCCTTTTTGGGTGGGGGCACCTTGCAACAAGGGGGGCAAGGGACGTTGGCACTGGCACTCATTTGATCAACATTGCAATTGCTCTGCACTCTACCATTTAGCGGTCATACTACTAGCCACCATGCTTCCAAGGGTATATTCAGATGAAAGTACTCTGAATATACTAATGTCATAAATATCTAAAATTGTAAAACTCTGCCACATGTATTCTCTTTTGATGAATGTTTTGAATTTGAATTTGAATTTAAATGAATGTCAAGTGAATGCCAAACTTTTCATAACACACACACACACACGCACACACACACACACACATATATATATATATATATATATATAACTTATATATATACATATATATACACTGTATATTGCGAGCTACGAGTCCATCCTTCGATAATATATAATTCTATATATCCTTCTATACTTTGTAATTTCTAATCACCTGTGGTGGATCATGGTGTGGATTCCACGTTAAACAGTAGGTTACAAAAAAAAAATATATATATACAGGGTGCAAAAAATTCCGTTCTCATAGGGAAATAAGATAAAACAGAAATGAATGACAAAATAGTTTTAACTCTACATTACAAACAATACACTCAACTTACCAATTAATCCAGTACATGCTGAAATTGCATTCCATGTAACCGTCAATACATTTCTACTCTTTTAAGCTGTCAGATACGTTTTGAAGTGTTTCCGCACTAATTCTGCTACACTTATCTGTATTTTTTCTTTTAACTGATGGATCGTTCGAGGTCTTGACTCATAAACAATGGACTTTAAATGGCCCCACAAGAAGTCAAGTGGGATCAAATGAGGGCTTCGGAGCGGCCATTCCACACAACCTCCGCGTCCTATCCATCTGGCACGAAGAATCACATTTAACCATTGTCTCACTGAACGAGCGAAATGCGGTGGTGCACCATCTTGCTGAAACCAGAATTTTCGTCTTGCATCCAAAGACATTTCGTCAATGTACTTTTGCAAAATTCCCTCCAGAATGTTGTTCAAGTAAGAATTCCTGTTCATGGTTTCATCAAAAAAGTATGGTCCATCCTATGATGGTCCCTCTGTGAATTCCTGTTCACACCGTAATCCTGGGGTCAACCTGCGAGTGTGCAGCTTCAACCTAATGCCGATTTTCGTCGCTCCAGTAAAGATAATTGAGGCGATACGAACTCATCACGATCAATTCTGTTATATCTTATTTCCCTATGAGAACGGACTTTTGTTACACCCTGCATATATATATTATATATATATATATATATATTATATATATGGTGTAGTGGTTAGCTTCGCTGACTACGAATCCATCGGCCCAGGGATCCAGACCCTGAGACGGCAGCCGGCGAGCAACAAAACCCAGCTGTTCATCGTTCCACACAAAAAAGAAAGTGGTTGGTAATTAATGGGTACCCTGGATGGCCTAGTGGTTAAGACGCTGAGCTGCTGGTGGGGGGTGGTTCGGAATCCACGTTAAAGGTGGAGTGAAAAGCTTGACCTTCATCAGAATGAACAGTTCAGGCGGAAGCTAACCAAACCAAAGGTGTGTGTATATATATATATATATATATATACATAAGAAGCTACCAGAACAGGTAGGCGGGAACGGATCCATCTCGGAGGACCACATGGCTACAAAACACGCGATATCAAAGGACAACGCACTTAAAATGCATAAGGGGCAATGCAAAACAAAGAACATAAACATTGTTCTGGCAAATATTCAAAGAATAAAACCGAACAACTCACTAAACAAAGTTTCATACCTAAAAGATTTTATGGACGAAACGAGGGCGTAGTCGCATGCCTCACAGAAACACATTTTAAAGATTGCCAAAGGAACTGCGATAACTGCAAACACTCTATCGATAAGAAAGAATTGCATATCGATGTATTCAACTTACTAAGAGCGGATAGAACAGCGAGACGTAAAGGTGGCTGCGCTATTTACGTACATGAGAGGCATATGACAGAGACGGTAATAAGTAAATCCACCAGCTTCGTGGAAACCCTTGCAGTGAAAATAGAGAAACTAAACATGGTACTGATAGTCATCTATAGACCTCCAAACTCTCCAACTGAAAAATTTTCGGATGCCATTCATGATATCAGAACCCTAATAAAGTCCGTAAACTCTCCAGCCCTGAATATAATACTCTGCAGCGATTTTAATAAAAAGTTTGGAAGAAATATACTTATAGAGCAAGATAAGGGGGAGGGCACAAGAGAGGACCAGGAGCAAGCAAAAATGCTGATAGCTCTTACAAACGAGTTTGTGCTGACACATTACATAACAGAAAATACCAGAAAAAATAACTGCCTAGATCTGGTATTCACGAATAACATGAACTTGACTGCTGATATAAAAATAATCCCAACTATTATCTCAGACCACAACATAATCGAGTTATTAACAAATATGGCGATAACATTAAAAGGCAATACACATACGCAAGGAAGAAGCAAATTTGGGGCTTTTAGCTTAAACTTCAAGACCCTAAATTGAGAAGAAATCAGATCACAAATGGCCCAAATAGAGTGGAGAACAGTTTTAGAGAATAAAACAACGGAGGAAATGTTAACAACCTTGGAAGAAAAGACGCTGAAAATTTTAGAAAAATATGCTCCGAAAGCACAGCCAAAAGGAAAGAGGAACTGGCTAGAGAGGCAGAAAAAAATATTCCACAAAAGAAAGAGAGTAGCGGCGAAGTGAGCTAATTGCGGAGACAAAAATGCCATACAAGAAATGCAATACAAGAAAATGCAATACAAGAAATGCAATACAAGAAGTGCAATACAATACAAGAAATGCACTACAAGAAATGCAATACAAGAAAAACTGGAGAGTATCGATAGGGAAATACAAACCCTGATTGAGGACCATCCAGAGAGGGAAGAGGAAAAGGCGGTAGAAGCAACAAAGGAAAATCCAAAATACTTCTATAGCTATGGGAAACGGAAAACAAAAACGTGCGCTACCATTGTGCCCTTAAAGAAAGGAAATAATGAACTAAGAAACGATCTAAAAGAAATATCTGAAACATTGAGAACCCAGTATAAAACGGACTTCAGTGCCCCTAAAAGTGACAAAGCGATACTAGACATAGATGCATTCTTCAAAGAGAAAAGAAAAGAGAAATTGAAAGGAGAATGTATAACAGACTTTGATTTTACCCCAGAAGATGTAACGAGAGCTATAGGACAAATGAGATCACATTCAGCTGCATTCCGGGCAAATGGAACGCACTACTGATTAAAAACTGTAAAAATGAAATCGCTACACACTTATACTGGATATGGAGAAGATCCCTAGACACTGGGGAAATACCGAGCATCTTGAAAATACCGAACATTGTCCCTATATATAAAGGAGAGGATAGACCTCAAGCAAAGAACTATAGACCAGTGTCATTGAAGTCCTACCTCACCAAAATATTTGAAAGAATAGTCAGAGAGAAAATCTGTGACTTCTTGGAGACACTGAAAGATTCAACGAAAATCAACACGGATTCCGATCAGGAAGATCATGCCTATCACAACTTATAGGGGACTATAACAATATCCTAGATGAACTTGAAGGCAATAAAAACTATGACATCATAGACACGGATTTTGCTAAAAGCTTTCGACAAATGCGATCATGGTATAATAGCACATAAAATGAAACATATGGGAATAACAAGCAACAGGTCGTCAAAATTCAAGGTGTATCATCATCAGAATCAGAAGTACGCAGCTCAGTACCACAAGGTACACTTAGGTACAGTGCTGGCCCCACTTCTGTTCATTATGATGCTAACGGACACAGACAGTGAAGTAAAGAGCAACAGTCTAGTAACATCCTTTGCGGACGATACAAAAATCAGCAGAAAAATCAGCGATGCAAATGAACTGGAGGCCTTGCAGAGGGACACGAACAAAATATACAAATGGTCAAAAGACAACAATATGATTTTTAACACCGAGAAATTTCAACTCTTGAGATATGGTGGAAATGAGGAACTTAAACAGACTACATATCATGCTCCAGATAGACAGGAAATTCAGGAAAGCATGAAAGCGATCGACTTGGGGGCAATAATGACCGATGAAGACAAATTCGAGACACAAAATCAGATAGCGATAAATAAATCAAAAAGAGTCGCAGGACAGGTACTAAGAACGTTCAAAAGGAAGGACAAGACAGTAATGACAGTAATGACAGTAATGACTGATCATACCAAAACTTGAATACTGCTCAGCTTTGACGTCCCCACATAAAAAGGAAGAAATTAATAAACTAGAAGAAACGCAGCGACATTTCACAGCCAAGAGTGATGGCTGCAAAGAACTTAACTGTTGGGAAAGATTACGTAAAGTAAATCTGTACTCCCTGGAAAGAAGAAGAGAGGGGTACACCATAATCTACATATGGAAAATGATTGAAAAACTGGTACCAAACCTCAAACTAAACCGAATTACCAACCAAACAACACTGGAAAATAGGAAAGGCAGAATGTGAGGTGTTCTCAAATTAAAGGCCCGACAAGGGACCTCCTCAACACTGAAGGAAAATATCATATCTTGGTTGTCAGGGGGCCAAGAATTTTCAACGATCTTCCAAAGGACCTCAGAAACATTACAGGGGTCAAAGTTGAAGTCTTCAAGAGAAAATTCGATGCTTGGCTCAGGACGTTACCAGATGAGCCGGGTGTACATGGCTATGTGCTGTGGAGAGCGCAAGAGAGCAACTCGCTCCTCCACCAAGGGGCCACCAGCTTCACTTTCTTGTGAAGAGAGACCAACACACGGAACCTAAACGAGGTTAACGAGGTATAGAGTGAATAAAAAGTGGATCTTTTGGGTTATAACCCATCATTTACTTAATTTTTCATATAATACAACAATCCACAAGATCCGGTTTTTCTTATGTAGAATTTAAATCTGAATCTATTTTCTTCTACTGTATGGTATTTCTTGTGCAAATTGATATTAACGGAGATATAAGCAATTTTTGGATCGATTAAAATCGATTGAAATATTATGGTCATAATTATTCGTTTTACCCCTGCAGGTCGATTTTGATATGAGAATAGGTTTTTCTGGTGTATTTTGGTGTTTTATTCAAATTTGACCTTCATTTCTTGGCCAAATGAATTATTGAATGCCCGGTTAGGGCATTAAAACCAAGCTCACACTCTTGTCTGTTGGTAATTTTGCAGCCATCCCCTACTTAAAAGAAAAAAATAATAAATATGGGGTAGATGACCTATCGAAAGAGCACTTAAAATAAGCCAATGACGTAGTATGTCTGAAAATATCATTGCTCTTATCAGCCATGCTTACTCATAGCCATATCCCTGCAGAGTTCATGAGGGTATGTATCTTGCCCCTGGTCAAAAATAAGTACGGAGACATTCTGTCCAGCAATAATTACAGGCCTATTGCTGTCGCTTCCTGCTTCTCGAAACTACTAGAAAAACTCTTGTTACTCCGATTAAATGATTACCTTTGGACATCTCCTAATCAGTTTGGTTTTGAAAGGTCCCACTCAACTGACCTGTGTATCTATGTATTTAAAGAAACAATATCTAAATACATTGACAGTAATTCAACTATTTATAGCTGTTTCCTAGATATAAGTAAGCCATATGATAGAGTGAACCACAATATTTTATTTAAAAAACTTGAAGACAGGAAGGTTCCCATGTACATATTAAATTTATTGAAATTTTGATATTCCCACCAATCTTTTACCGTTATGTGGGGCAATGTACTATCCGAATGTTTTGGTCCCTCTTGCGGGGTGAGACAATGCTCCTTGCTCTCCCCTATGCTGTTTAATGTGTATATTGACGGATTAATTGCTTCACGTAATGAGGCAACAGTGCGATGTTGTATATATAACAGAAGGATAAATAACTTAGTTTATGCCGATGATATGGGGTTAATAAGTCCCTCTGTTAAACGTCTGGATCGGCTAATGAAAGTCTGCGAAGTTTATTCGCTGAAACATGATATTCTTTTTAATGTTACAGAAACTAAGGTCATGCAATTTCATCCTAAAAGCTATAATCAGCCAGCTGACATTAGGTTTTAAATGAAACGTGAAGTAATTGAGGAAGTACAAGAGTTTAAGTATTTGGGTTAAACTATTACCAGCTCCTTGAGTGATGACTCGGATATAAGAAAACAATCTCGAAGCCTTTGTGCTAAGGCGAATATGACTACAAGGAACTTTCGGTTCTGTACAAGTGAAACTAAAGACACTCTTTCGTACTTTCTGCAGTAATATATACGAACAGTAACTCTGGGTGAATTATAAAAAAGGTTCTGGCAGAACCCTAAATTTGCTGTACAACAGGTCTTTTAGACTCTTACATAAATACCCCCCCCCCGGAGATGCTCAGCTTCGCAAATGTTTTCTACCCGCAATGTCCCGAGTTTCCCGGAGGTAACAAGGTGTGCTCAATACAGTCTAATGAAAAGAATTAAAAAATCAACCAACCCGATTATCCAATAGGGTGTCAATTTTAGGGAGCAAAGTGAAATCTTCAGATTTTCAAAGACTACTAGTGACCAAATGATGCATTTCTATGTGCTAAATCGAAATATGGCTTTAATATCCAGATTTGACCAATCCTAGCTACTTATATTTGAAGTTGAAGTTTACGAAAAATTAGCAATTTTTGAAAGTATTTTTTTTATTGTATATAACTACATTTTACATATATTACATACAATTAAAGACATTTTGATTGTATTTCAATATTAAAACTTAGAAATATAGATAGGTTTCTTGAACTTTGCCAAGGATGCTATGTCTGCCTTGCTCTTGTTCCTGGACATGAGCTCCATACTGGCCACCTGGCCACTGATGTACACCTCCCTCCTCTCTTGTGAGTAAACATGTTGTGCTGCTTCAGTTGTCATCCTTAAATACCTCTCTACTGACTGTGTGTGTGATCGCCATGCAGGAACTTCCATTGGTCTTTCCAGAAACTCCTTGATTGCAGCAATGGTGAGGGAGCAGGTCAGAGTATTTCAATATTAAAGCTTAGAAATATAGATAGGTTTCTTGAACTTTGCCAAGGATGCTATGTCTGCCTTGCTCTTGTTCCTGGACATGAGATCCATACTGGCCACCTGGCCACTGATGTACACCTCCCTCCTCTCTTGCGAGTAAACATGTTGTGCTGCTTCAGTTGTCATCCTTACATACCTCTCTACTGACTGTGTGTGTGAGGGCCATGCAGGAACTTCCATTGGTCTTTCCAGAAACTCCTTGATTGCAGCAATGGTGAGGGAGCAGGTCAGAGGAGGGTCAGTCACGCCAGAGTTCCAGTCAATAAGCTCCGAGAGTTTGGTGCATCTGGGTTGATGTCAGGAATCTTCCTGCGTCTGACACTGCAGTCTCCTACCTGTGTCCTCATCTCCTTCACCTCTGATTTCCAGTATCCTCTTCACTGCCTCCCTCATCTTCTCTTTCACCTCACTGCACAGCATGGCCTAGAGCACGGCCTCAGAGTGTGCATACCAGGCTAATCTCTTCACTGCAGGCATCACTATTCCTATCACCTCCTTTTTCTGACTTCTGAGCAGCTCCAGCTGGTACAGTACATGCCTGGGACCCTCCACCCAGCTGTGATTTAACTTGGTGTTGAACCAGTTTGGCATGTAGACTCCCACTATGAATTCCACAATTATCCTCAGATTCTTCAGGTTCCTACCCTTCAGCCCATGTTTGGAAATCCACAATCTGCAAAACCTTAGAGCCGTGGTGACCCACCTACTGTGACAGACTGGCCCAATCTCCAGGAGAGCTAGACTCTGAGGTACCTCTCCCGATCTGATGGCAGTGATGATTCTGTAGCCATATGATTGGTCTGTGCTGAGGTTCTTGACTACCTCCTGACTGAGATGGGGTAGAGGAGGACCAACAGTGATCCTCGTGAAGTTTGGGTTGATCTCCAGCTCAGTGGCAGTGTCTAACATCTTCCATAGGGACCCAGACCACTTGTTGTTGCTCATTGTCTTGCCATCCAGTGCAGTCACCAGGTGTCTGAGACTCAGCTCCCCAGTGTGCAAGTCACAGACAATCCACACCAACTTCCTGCTAAACTTGGCCTCCACATAATGCATTACTCCTCCCTCCCAGCCAGTATTCACATTAGTACTGTCACCTCCTATGGCCAAAAGGGTCTGGTCTGCTCCTCTCTCTCTTAGCCAGTTCACCAGATGATCAGCAATGACCTCAGCATGACATCTCTCCTCTGCAGCTTCCTCTGGTACAAAATGCCACAAATATTTCCCACCTGGTTCATTGCACACTGTGGAGTGTTCTTCCTTAATGAGGCCAGGAAACTGCCGGTCACTGCCCTCAGCTTCCATCATCACTTTGGTGTCGTCTCTTTTCCCATCAAAGAAGATACGGGTGATGCCATTTTCCCTAATCTCTTCATCAAACTTCTTGACCAGCTCCTTAGTCAGTCTCTCCTGAGTCCTCCTCACCTTGTTGTGGTCAATCACCAGTGCTGTGTCAAATTCTGTGATAAGACCAGCATCAATCCATGCAGCAGTGGTAATCTTTGCAGTCTCTCTCAGCCCAGTGTGATGTCTCAAGCTAGCCAGAGCTATGTTGGTGATATCTTCAGTGTTGTATTTCTTCTTCTTAGCCACAGGCAAGGAAGAAGTTGTCGCAGCCTCTGGTATGACGTCTTCGTTCTCCTCTCTCTTCCCTGTCTCCTCCAGTATATCTCCAGTCTCCTCCAACTCCATCTCCAGCAGTGACTCCTCCCTCAACTCCTGTTCTTTCTTGGCTGACTCCTCTGCCTTCCTCCTCCTCTTCTCCTCGGCCTTTCTTCTCTGCTCCTGTCTCTGCAGCACTACTTCCTGTCTCCTGGTCTCAGGGTGATCAGCTAGACCCATCTGGTGTGCAGTCAATGTGAACCTCACTGTTGCAGACAGGGTTGCACCCAAGCTCACTGCAGCTCCTGATCACACAGTGACAGGTCAGGATGTCCACCAATTTGTCCAGTTTCATCATGAACCTATCATTGACCTCTAGCTTCACATTGCCAATGGACACCTTCACTGCCTCATCCCACAGTGCCTTCACTTTAGCCCTGATCCTGACCTCACTGTTGATTACAGGTCCTGTGAGTAGAGCGTTGGCCTTTCTCCACTGAGCCAGTAGCCCTGGAACAATGCCGTTGTTAATCAGGTCATTAATTGGGTAATTCCTCCTGTCTTCCTCACTCATCTCTCTCCTCAACAAACCATACCTCAGCAAATTTGTGACTGTGGGCAGCTCAGCAGGGGGAAGTTCCCTCCCAGTCCCCACCAAATGACTTAAGTGACAACTTGATTTGCTTCGGGTTCTGATTTCTTTCTGACTCATCCTGTGAACCTGTGAACAAAAGAAATGTCATTGAAATTTGGATAGGCCTACTGATTATGATTACATAAAATTAATTTAATTGAAATTCTTAATATCTTCCTATAAGCTCAGATAAAAGGTTGTGTTGTTATAGGTACAAGACTTAATTATTCAAAGTAATGACAATTTCATATATCTATGATATCAAAATATACAGAAAGTTTGGGTCACACATAACATTTCGAATAATTTGAATTACACAATATTTACATTAGAAGTAATCAAAATTGTCAAAAAGGAGGGAAAACACACGCATTCACAATCAAAACTCCAGCATTTGTGACTATGTGAAACTTAGAAACCATACTCACACCAACAATAACCAAAGTTGACCACACATATCAATGGCACATTGATATACGATGCTACAGTCATATTTAGGTTATATTTCAAACCTTTATGGTCAAATATAAGGAGGTAAATGGCTTTTTTAAACAACGCTAAAGATATTTCTAAGTTTGCTAGATAATATGACATCATTTGAGCATTAGTAATTTTTGAATTGTTGACTTTACTAAAATTGACACACCATATTATCCAAGCTATCCATGAGTCCTGCCGTTTATCCTCTCAGCTATTGACTTCTTGACACGAAAACGTCTGTCTGTAGCTCCACTTATTAACTTCGACATTACTGTATTATTTCTAATAAGTTGTGTATATTTTTATCCTTAGTACGTGAACTGTCATTGTATTAATAATATTTGTCATATGGACTATAGTCTGCCAATAAATCTTTTCATTTTCATTATAATCAACACTGAAAAATTCCTATGATGCGCGACTTTTGCGCCACCCTGTATATGAGAGAGAGAGAGAGAGAGAGAGAGAGAGAGAGAGAGAGAGAGAGAAGTGGGAGGTGGCCCAAAAATCAGGAGTCAAAGAAGCCACATAAAATTAGTCGTTTCCGTTCTATGACTTCATAAAATCTTAATTTTTTAAGTAAAAAATTATAAATTATAAACTATAAATTATAAATTTTTTAACTAAAAAGTAATTTTTATTTAAAAATAGTAGCGGCCATCGAACGGAAAAGATCCATGTTTTCTGGCTCCTTTGACTCTTGACTTTTGCGCCACCCTGTATATATGTAATGTGAAGTTCTCTTGATGCGTAAAAATGTTCAAACTTTTCCAAACGTTTAGCAAAATTATAAATATAAATAATTGCAAATCCAAAATTTCCTGAAAATCATTCATAATTGAAGGTGCTTATATATTTTTTTTATTAACAGTAGTTTAAACATTTTTAAGCTAAACTATTTACCATTTGTTAATTATATAAAATATGCTATATACAGTGTTCTCTAAATATAATTAAATTTCTTTTTATGGATCACCTGAAGATCAGGGCCCCCAGCCTTCTTTAGCTAGCCTTATAAGGCTAGTTAACCTTATAAGGCTAACTAACGAAAATATCACGACCTAACCTAACCAATCGTTAGGTCAACTGTACGCCCTTGACGATTGGTTAGGTTAGGTCGTGATATTTTCGTTAGTTAGCCTTATAAAGCTAACTAAAGAAGGCTGAGGACCATGATCTTCAAGTGATCCCCTTTTATTTTATTTAAAAATTTCTCCGATTGAAATATCATATATTCAGATAAGGATATTCAATTCCAATTCGAAGCGAGCATTAGATTGCTCCTCCGTCAGGCAGTTAATGGCCGAACAGACATCTTCGTTGTGAATAAACGAAATAAATGTGAATGTTATTTAAAAATGTAACCTTTCCCTGGTTTAGAATTTTTAGATAAAAAGAATCCTTCCATTATACCTTTTACATGAAAGACTTTAATATGGCAGAGTATAACAAAAAGATTCCTTTTATCTAAAAATTCTATATTCATGCAATCTCAATTGAAGAAATCTTTTTTTTGCATATTTCCTGTTGTTTTGTAGTATGGGCGCAATCTCATCAGGATGATGGTATTTATTTGGTGAAAAGCTATCATTTAATAATATATACCTCGTAACCTCGCAGTAGTTCCGTGCGTTGGTCTCTCTTCACAAGAGGTCAAGCTGGTGGCCCCGCCTCTCGGCTTGGCTTTGTGGAGGAGCGAGTTTCTCTCTTGTACTCTCCACAGCACATAGCCAGGTACACCCGGCTTATCTGGTACTGTCCTGAAGCAGGCATCTAGTCTTCTTTAAAAGACTTCAACTTTGACCCCTGTAACGTTCTGAGGTCCTTTGGAAGCTGGTTAAAAAGTCTTGTTCCCCTGACAACCAAGTTATTTTTCTTTAGTGTTGAAGAGATCCCTTGTCGGACCTTTAAATTGGGAACACTACACATTCTGCCTTTTCTATTTTCCAGCGTTGTTTGGATGGTAATTCGGTTTAGTTTGAGGTTTGGCACCAGTTTTTCGATCATTTTCCATATGTAGATTATGGTATACCTCTCTCTTCTTCTTTCCAGGGAATACAGATTTAGTTTACATAGTCTTTCCCAGTAGTTGAGTTCTTTGCAGCCATCAATCTTAGCTGTGAAATGTCTCTGAATTTCTTCTGTTTATTAATTTCCTCCGTTTTATATGGAGACGTCAAAATTGAGTAGTATTCGAGTTTTGGTATGATCAGTGTTTTCAGCAGGGGAATCATTACTGTCTTGTCCATTCTTGTAAAGGTTCTTAGTACCTGTCCTGCGACTCTTTTTACTTTGTTTATCACTATCTGATTTTGTGTTTCGAATTTTAAAGGTTATATCGGTCATTATAACCACCAAATCTATCGCTTTCGTGCTTCTCTGAATTTCCTGTCTGTCTAGGGCATAATATGCTGCCTGTTTAAGTTCCTCATTTCTTAAGAGCTGAAATTTCTACATGTTAAATGTCACGTTGTTGTCTTCTGACCATTGGTATATTCTGTTCGTGTCCCTCTGCAAAGCCTCCACCTCTTTTGCATCGCTGATTTTTCTGCTGATTTTTGTATCGTCTGCAAAGGATGGTACTACACGGTTGCTATTTATTTCACTGTCTATGTCCGTTAGCATGATAATGAATAGGAGTGGGGCCAATACTGTGCCTTGTGGTACTGAGCTGGGTACTTCGGATTCTGATGATGATATCCCGTGAACTTTGACGATCTGTAGACGTTCGCTGAGGAAGTTGTAGATCCATTTTCCCACTTTATTCCCATATGTTTCATTTTATGTGCTATTATACCATGATCACATTTGTCGAACGCTTTAGCAAAATCCGTGTATATGACATCGAAGTTTTCATTGCCTTCAAGTGCGTCTAGGATATTGTTATAGTGCTCTATAAGTGGGGATAGGCATGATCTTTCTGATCGGAATCCGTGCTGATTTTCATTGAATCTTTCCAGTGTTTCCAAGAGTCATAGATTTTCTCTCTAACTATTCTTTCAAATACTTTGGTGAGATGGGACGTCAATGATACTAGTCTGTAGTTCTTTGCTTGAGATCTATCTCCTGCTTTAAATAGAGGGGCAATGTTTGCTCTTTTCAAGATACTCAGTACTTCCCCAGTGTCTAGGGATCTTCTCCGTATCCAGTCAAGGGTGTAGCTATTTCATTTTTACAGTTTTTCATCAATAATGCGTTTAAATTGTCCGGACCTGCAGCTGAATGTGGTTTCATTTGTCCTATAGCTCTCGTTACATCTTCTGGTGTAAAATCAAAGTCTGTTATACACTATCCTTGCAATTTCTCTTCAAAAAATTCATCTATGTCAGGTATTGCTTTGTCATTTTTTGTGGGTACTGAAGACTGATTCATAGTGGGCTTTCAATGTTTCAGATATTTCTTTTAGAGTGTTGGTTTGTTCATTATTTCCTTTCTTTAAAGGCCCGATAGTGACGGGCGTTTTTTGTTTTACGTTTCACATCGCTATAGAAGTATTTGGGATTTTCCTTTATTATTTTTATCGCCTTTTCCTCTTCCCTCTCTGTATTTTCCTTAATCAAGTTTTGTATTGTCCTATCGATACTTTCCACTTTTTCTTTTATTACTTTCCTCGTATTGTTGTCTCTGCAATTAATTAACTTCGCTTTTCCGCTTTTTCCTCTCGAACCAGTTTCTCTTTCTCTTTGGCTGTGCTTTCGGAGCATATTTTTCTGAGATTCCCAGCGTCTTTTCTTCCAAAGTTGTTAACATTTCTTCGGTTGTTTTATTCCTTAAAACTGTTTTCCACTCTATTTGGGCCATGTGTGATGCGATTGCTTCCCATTTTGTAGTCTTGGAATTTATGGTAAAAGTCCCAAATTTGCTTCTTTATTCAGTTTGCCTACTGTCTTTTAATGTTGTCGCCATATTTGTTGATATCTCGATTATGTTGTGGTCTGAGATAATAGTTGGGGTTATTTTTATAGCAGCAATCAAGTTCGTTTTGTTCGTGAATACCAGATCTAGGCAGTTATTTTTTCTGGTGTTTTCTGTTATATGCAGTATATATGTATATATATTAGGGTGGCCCTTATATAGGGCAAAAAAAATTTTTTTAACATTTTTATGATCGCAACCTTCAAAGTAGTTTGAATTGGTGTAAATACACTGCATATAAACTTTGAAACATTTATTCCAACATTTTGAGGTAGCTAAAGCAACATGAAGTTTTAACATATTGAATAATATATAACTATAATGAACACACATGAAAAACGAAACTTATACAGCCATAGAAAGAGTTTTTTTCAAGCTATCTAGGAAGAGACGGCGGTGTTCGTTGACAACTTGCAGAGAAACTGTAACTGTTCTTCATCCTTCGTAAGATGACTGTTGTATTCTTGAATGAGAGCAGCTGCTCTCTCTGCATAGTCATTCACAACGTTGATGGCGGCTCTCACCTTCTCTTTCGCTCGTTTGTACTCCTCCAGTTCGCTCCAGGTTATTGGATCTTCCTTGAGAAAGTGTTCCGATAGATTAAACTTTGTGAATAGAGTGCGGGATCTGTTTGTGACGAAATCCTGTAGTGACTTATCTCCGAAAATTTTCAGATCAACTTGAACTTTTTTGGGGGGTGCGTCATCGTCCTCCGCAATACTTTTAGCATTCAGCTCGTGAATCATCTGAATCTTTGTCGAAGCCGAGGTTTTGTCAGCAGAAAAGGCCAGAGCAACCAATTCTTCCGAAAGGTACCAGAGATGGTCGGACATTTTGACCAAGGCGACTTGTGAAATGCCTGGATGTATTGACGAGTAACCCAGCAAATCTTTGAGGAACTGAAGATCATTTGCTGGAGCACAGGGTGCGCTGGGACAAGTGATCCAGGCTTTAATGTAGAGACGTACTGCAGAAAGGCAGATATATCGTAAACCATTCTCCTCTCTAGAAGAGAGGTGGAACTGGCCACGAAACATCCATACTTTCAGACTGTAGATGACTTTTGACATCCAACGGGCATGGTGCATGGACCCTGGAGTTAAAAAACGGGTGCCTTTTACTGGCACTGCTCCGAGGAAGATGCTTGCCAGCTCCAGCAGCTCTCTATAATCGTCTCTCAGTTGAGCTTCAGAAAGCTGTGAGTTGATGAATATCAAAAGCTCCTCTTTCTCCTCTGAGAGAGATTGGCATATGAAGGGATCGGTGAAACCTTTCTGGAAATTTTGTTTGCCAAGACATTGCCACTTAGCTGCAAATCATTTGAAGAGGGGTACTTCGGGCGCACTCGACTCTCCCATACAACGTTTGAAAACCGCTGCTATTACAAGCTCGTAAGTATGGTGACGGCAGGCGAAGAAAAGAAGGTTGCGTCCGAGATTCTTCTCAATCAAGATACAAGCGTCATTTATTCTTCCTGTGTTCGAGCTAGTTGTGTCGAAACTCATACCTTGAAACTTTTCTTCTATTCCCCACTATCTGAGTGCATTACAGACTGCAGCAGATTGAGCTTGTCCAGTTGCAGAAGGTAGTTTCGCCACTGTTAGTAATTGAGAGATACCGCTTCCTGAGACGAGAACTGGCAGACGATCAGAATACTCTTTTCCAGTAATATTGGGCAGTATTTTTCTGTCCCAGTGCACTACGAGAGGACCTCCCGCCTGAAAAGTTTCTTTGAGTAAATGAAACATTGTCTCTCGGTGTTGTTGACGAGAACGCTGAATTGTCTGCCGGTTGAGTGCCAAATCTCTGACATCATGGCCCAGGCTCTTAACTGTTTCAATCATTACCATTGTTGCCTTTCTGTCAGAGAGTTTGGTACGGTCGAGAACAGCAGATAAGGTTGAGGTAATGACCATCTTTCCACCACGCTGACGAGGCTGATCGCTTGTTCTAGGTCCTGGCTCAGCAGTCCACTCAGGCTCTTCGGGTTCGACTTCCGGATCTGATTCACTGCTTGATGAAGCCTTCATTACTTTAGTAGCCGCATTCTTCTGTGAAAGGAAAAGAAGGACCAGATTAGTTTTGTGCTTTTATGAAGTAAAATCAGCAATAAATAAATGTATAGAACCATGAAAACAATGTGTATATACAGGGTGTACATAAAGTCAGGATCTATTTTTGTGAAGCACCTGGAAATTATATGGAATTCAATCATAAAATGATAAAGTGGTAACATTTATTAAATAATTAAGAGTAGGATTCGACGTGACGCCCATCAGTATCCCTGCACAGCTCAAATCGTTCCGCAGCATTTCTAAACACATTCTGGAGCATTTGCGGGGCTTTGTTATCTGCAGCAGTTCGTATACGTGTACGTAAGTTTTCAAGACTCGTAATCTTCGTCTGATAGACGTGCGATTTGATAAAGCCCCATGCAAAGAAATCTAAAGGGGTTAAATCTGGTGATCTCGCTGGCCAAGGTCTGTTGCTTCCGCGTCCGATCCAACGATTTGGAAAACGTCCATTTTGATAATCCTGAACAATTTTGGCATAGTGACAAGGAGCACCATCATGTTGATAGACGACGGTACTAACAATCCTATCCCGTCGTCTATCAACATGATGGTGCTCCTTGTCACTATGCCAAAATTGTTCAGGATTATCTAAATGGACGTTTTCCAAATCGCTGGATCGGACGCGGAAGCAACAGACCTTGGCCAGCGAGATCACCAGATTTAACCCCTTTAGATTTCTTTGCATGGGGCTTTATCAAATCGCACGTCTATCAGACGAAGATTACGAGTCTTGAAAACTTACGTACACGTATACGAACTGCTGCAGATAACATAACCCCGCAAATGCTCCAGAATGTGTTTAGAAATGCTGCGGAACGATTTGAGCTGTGCAGGGATACTGATGGGCGTCACGTCGAATCTTACTCTTAATTATTTAATAAATGTTACCACTTTATCATTTTATGATTGAATTCCATATAATTTCCAAGTGCTTCACAAAAATAGATCCTGACTTTATGTACACCCTGTATAGAACAGAATAATATAGAACAGAACAGAAAAATATAGAACAGAACAGAAAAGAATAGAATATTGTATATATAGTAAAATATATAGAACCATATAAATAATAAATTACAGCATTAGATTTTATATAAAGCTAAGCACTCATCCTTGAAGTTTCACGTGTGCGTCTTTGATCCTCTTCCATTTTTCTCTTAACAGCTCTCTGTTCTTTCTTGTGCAGGCTGACATCAAACCCAGTCATGCAGCCGCGTCGCCCCTTTTCTCGTTGAGCTATCAAAAATTCACGATCCTTTGGGATAGTAAACCTCTTTAAGGCGTCCGCATGTGCAATGTCGAAGAGATCATCGAGCGCACTAATAAACTTCTCTTCATTAAACTTCTGAGTAGCTGATGTTCGTCCCTTGTTCTTTTTCAGCAGCCTCCAATTTTCGAACACTCCCTCAAACTTTCCCTTGCAATGATATACTTCTTTGGTCGGTATTCTAGCTTTCTCCCAGAATAGCAGAATTTTCTGAATTACATATGTTGACGCATCTCGTTTAGTTTCTTTTTTTTATTGTGGCGATAGAGAAAAACACCAAGAGCTTGTCTGACTGATGGTAGCTTGGATCCAATAATTTCAGTAATTTCACTTTCAAGTAGATAAACATCAGTTTTAGAGCGCGTATTTGGTACTATACTAGAAGCCATACTTTTTCTGAAATGAAACAAATAGGATTAAATATAATAATAAAATTAAAATTAATTAAATATAATAAAAAATAAATAAATAGGATTTGAGCACATTGAGCTACCTCTAAAAATTCTTCAAATTCTTTCCTATTTCATGTGTTGCAGTTTTACATGGAATCAAACCAATTCAGGGGGTGCACACAGAAAATTAAAAAATTAAAAAATAAGGGCCACCATTTTTATATATATATATATATATATATATATATATATATAATATATAATTAGTACGCGTCATTTTTTATCCAGGTTCTCTCTCTCAAGGAGAGAAAGAGAGAGAGAAAGACTGAAGAAAAATTGACACGTGAGAATTGTATTTTCAGGATGTTTCCTAACGTAACATTTAATCAACAACTTATCTTAGGTTAGATCAAATTATAGTATTCTATACTTAGTTATGTTAAGTTAATTCATTAAAGTGTCCCTAAAATGTTTCGTCAACGAAATGGGTATATAGGTCACTTTCCTTATTTTTCTTAAATTATATCACATGATTTATCACGGTTTTTGCTGTATTTTTGTTTATTTCAAACGTTGAAACAACTAATAAAACTACTTTATATATTCGATACAAGGTGTGGTCGCCATGTTAGCGATATGTTTTTAGTGTATATATTTTCTGGAGTGTGAAATTGTATTTCAAGGAGAATGGTAATGGAAATAAATTGCCAGCATAAATATTACTTGTCGAAAAATGCGTCCTTCTAAAAGACAAATCTTTTTTGTGTGCAAAATAATAAACCTTTAAACGAATAGTACAAGAATAACAAGAACATTTGGCGTTAAAATTCATAGTTAAAAAAACAAAAAATATTTAATGGCAGCTTTGAACATGTAGACTAAGACTAGAATTTTCATAAGATGTAGGAAGCACTTTCATGGAAGAAGTGACTTCGGGTGATGACAGGAATTTCATCAGACTTCGATGCTTGATGAAATACTTTTCGGGGAACTGTTTCCTTGAAAATAATTTAATCGAAGTGGGTGGCAACATCTATTGGAGGAAATGACAATTAAATCCTATTCCAGTTTATTTTTATTACTAGAGTGTAATCACATGCATAGCAACTTTAGGTTAATTAGGAACAACATACTAACAGCATCTTAAGTTTTAAGATTAAATACATTACAAATAAAATTACCTTACCTCGATGAGACTCGAACCATGACACGGAAGACCCGAATTATTCGACCCGCCGCGTTACCCACTCGGCCATGAAATATCACGATACATTGGTATGAGAGTTTGCGAAAGAGTATATAGGCTATACAAAACTCTCATATCAATATATCGTAGTATTTCGTGGCCGAGTGGGTAACATAGCGGCTCGAGGAATTCGAATTTACGGTGGCATTGGTTCGAGTCTCACCGAGGTAAGGTAATTTTATCTCTAACGCATTTAATCTCAAAACTATATATATTATATATTATACTCGGGCGCACCTAAAGCAAAAGCACCCCCTGTGTAATTTCTTTATGTATGGTCAGATTTTTATGAAATTTTCAATATAGAGGTTTTCAAGGCGGACATCGGAATAATGCACACCATTTTTGAAAAAAATGTAAAAAAAATTTTGTAAATTTTTTTCTGAACGAAAAAACCTGGGCATACAGTTGACCTAACTGGGCCTTCAATGTTATTCCGATGTCCGCCATTGAAGGCCCAGTTAGGTCAACTGTATGCTCTTGACAATTGGTTAGGTTAAGTTGTGTTATTTTCGTTAGTTTTAACATACTAACAGCATCTTAAGTTTTAAGATTAAATACATTACAAATAAAATTACCTTCCTTAGTTTTAACGAAAATAACACGACTTAACCTAACCAATTGTCAAGGGCATACAGTTGACCTAACCGGGCATACAGTTGACCTAACCGGGCCTTCAATGGCGGACATCGGAATAACACTGAAGGCCTGGTTAGTAGGGTGTGTCATGCTCATTGAAGCGCGAATTTCAAGATTGGCAGTATGTATTCCTATGTAAAATTAAATTTTAGGAGGGGTTTGTTTTCTTGAACTTTTGCTAAAAATCACGTTTAAGTGTTCAAATTTCCACTTTTTCGTTTTCTGGTTATGTACAGAACAGCTGTGCAGGACATACATTGTAGTACAAATGTAACAGACCGGTTTCTTACCAAACAAAATCATTGTAACAGCTATTATAGGCTACTAGAGTTTCACTGTGATAATTTTCTATGTTTCAGATACAAAGCTTGGTGAAGATTGTGTAGCCACCATGGCTAAGCAAGGACGAAAGACCAGAAAAAGTTTTGGTTCAAAGCTGAGTGATCTGATGGCTCCAGGCAAGCAGTTATTTCCCACAGAAGTTCCAACCTGGAGAGCTGTGTTTCAGAGAGGAATTCTCCTCCAGGAAGAGAAGCTGCTTCTGGATGATATGAAGAGAGCTCAATACCCTCTGCAAGATTTGGCAAAGGACTTGGCATTACTGGTACTGGCACAGTGGCGCAAAAACAATGCCAAGTTCACTCCTCCTGTGATCATTCAAGAGAGGTTCATTGCCAGGAAGATTCTTGTCAGGGAGAATGAAATGATTGACCTATTGAATGGCAGAGTGAAGGCTGCAAAGAGAGAGAAGAGAATATCTGAACTTGATACATTGTTTGACATAACAACCTGCAGATATGATATCACTCTCTGTGGAACTGAAGCATCTGGCTGCTCTGGCTGTGCTGCTAGAGTTCATGTCAACTGTGACTGTCCTCTGCCACAGAAGATTCCAAAGCTAGAGCTAGAGTGGCTCCATTACCAGAAGATCAAAACCTCAGAAGTTTCTGGCTTCCGGATGGCATCTTTTGATGTGAAGGAAACAGTGAAGCAGGTGAAGGCTGCTAAGAGGAAGGAGGAAGAACAGAAGGCAGCTGAGAAGAGAAAAAGAAAAAAGGAAGAAAAGGAGTTACTGCTAACAGCTGATGATGGTGATGATGAAGATGAGGTGACTTCCTTGCAAGAGTCTCCGGGCAGAGCAGCTCCTACTGCTGACACAGACTTTTCCAGTACTGCACCAGGCACAAGCTCCAGTGTCAACACTGGCAAAGTCTCCACCTCTGCCAGGAGGAACGACATGGATATCTCAAGCACTGCTGCGGCTGCAGTCAGGTTCAAGGTGGCAAACACTCCTGCAGCAGCCATTGCAACTGGTTTCTTGCAAGATCTCATCAAAGCTGGCCATCTATCTGCTGATAAGGCATATCTAGCTGTTGACAGGATGAAGATGTGGAAGGGCAAGGAGTTTGTAATAGGTGCCTTGGTGGAGGCCCTGGAGAAAAGGACAGAGGGAGAGGAGATCAAGGGAATTTTCTTTGATGGAAAACAAGATGAGAAGACAAAGATCATGAGGTACAATAAAGAAACTGGCCGCTTCCATCCTGATATTACAACTGAAGAGCACTATAGTGTTACTGGGAACCTGAGGGGAAGTATCTCTTCCATTGTACACCAGAAGAACCTGAAGAAAATGAGAAACCTGCACTGAAGATAGCTCAGGCTCTGTTTGAGTGGATTAGTGTTCATGGTGCTAAAGATACTATTGTGGTCCTTGGTGATGACTTCACCAACACAAACACAGGACCTGATGAAGGAGCCATCACTCACTTGGAGCTAGGTCACAAGTGTCACTGGCTGATATGCCAGTTGCATATTAATGAACTCAGCCTCAGGCACATGATCATTAAGCTTGATGGTCCCTACACGCACAAGGCTGGGTTCAGTGGCCCAAAAAGAAAACTTTTGGAGAAGATCAATGACATACCTGTCAACTTTAGCTTCAAGGCTCTGCCAGGAGAAGAAGATATAATTGAACTGCCAGAAGACATTGTACAGAACCTTAGCACTGACCAGAAGAACTGCTACCTACTGATCAAAGCTCTCAAGACAGGAGATTTGAGCAAGGAAGTTGCTGGTCTGAAGTGTGGCCCACTGAATCAGTCACGGTGGCTGACTACAGGTGAGGCTCTGTTGATGCTGTGGATGAGGCAGCATGGTCTGAAGGGGGAGGTGTTGAAGAAGCTGGAGGTACTGCTGAAGTTCTGCTTGGACTTCTACTTCAAGATGTATTTTGAGATCAAGGTGAAGCACCATATGAGGTATGGACCTCACCATATTGTGACCACTCTGGGACTGCTGCAAAGCAGACCTCTGAAGTCAGGAACATAATCACTCATGTGATAGTTCGTGGAGCATATCATGCTCACCGTGAGAACCTCATTGCCTCTCTCCTGTGCAGTGAGGATGAGGAGGAGAGGGCATGGGGGGTTGAGATGATCAAGAAGATCAGAGGTAAGTCTGAGTATAGAGACATGAGTCTGAGAACTCATAGAAACCCTAAACTGAATTTTGAATGCCACTTCTCCAATTACTCTGATTAATTGGGATAAGGAGAAACTGTGTGAGCCACTCTTCACTTATAAGATGTCAAGAGGAGAAGTTGAGGAGCTTCTCAGGTCTCCACTTGAAGTTGAGAACTTCTCAGTTCACACTCAAAGCTGTGAAAGAGCAGTCCAGGATGTTTCAGCTGCAGCTCATGCACTGTATGGGCAAGAGAGAAGAGATGGTTTTGTTCGTGCTAGGATCGATCACAGAGAATTGTTGCCAGTTTTCAAGTCAAAGCAAGACATTATGAACATGTTTTATATCTCTACAAGACCTGCTAGACAAATGAAGATGCTTTCAGAAGAAAAAATCTCAAAATATTCAGTTGACCAGCATATTATTACAAGCTGGGGATGGAGGAGGGACTTATACAAATATTAAAGAAGAATTGCAATTGCAAAAAAAAGGTTGAACGTCACAGCAGCTTGCGGAAAGGTGGGGGCAGCTGCCATCACACTCAGTGATGCCGAAAAGAAGATAAATAAAAATTGGTGGAGGCGTTTCTAAAAAAAAGAAAATGCAAGACCAAGAAAGAAGAACAAAAAGATTCTGCCTGATGAAGAGAACAGCCACGAAATGTGGTGTATAGGAGACTAAAAATCATACAATTCCTTAGTTTTGGGCCATTTTGGGTGATTTTGGTTATTTTAGGGGTTATGAACCACTTTGGCTGATCTTAAATGGGTCCAAGCCTGCCCCTAGAAATGCTTAAGGGTGTATGTGAACAATACGGAACATATGGAGGTCATTTGAGACTACCAAGTCTTTGAAATTGGCCAAAAATCCCATTTTTCGACAAAAAAGTGCGATTTTGAACATTTAAATGCGATTTTTCACAAAAGTTGCGGAAGATGAACCCCTCTTAAAATTCAATATTACATGGGAATACATACTGCCAATCTTGAAATTCCAAGTTTTTCAATATTCGACCTAAGCATGATACACCCTACTGGTTAGGTCAACTGTATACCCTAACCGAGCTGAAACCTATAAATCCAAGAAGTTATGGAAAAATAAAATGTCTTGGTAGATGGTATGAATTACTTGCAAAAAATTTTCAATTTAAAAAAAAAAAAGTAATTTTGAATTTTTTTCAAAATTTAAAAAAAAAATTTTTTTTGACCTATTTCTCGGTATTTGAAAACCTCTATACTGAAAATTTCATTAAAAGCTTATACTCAAAGAGCTGCCGCTAAATATTTTTTGTTTTTTTAACTTTGAATTTTTAATGCCAATTTTTTTGTTATTCTTGTCTTGTTTTTTTTAAAGTTCATAAATATGTACAGAAAAGAAGATTTGCCTTTTTGCAGAACGCATTTTTCAGTCTAGTCCAAGATTTTTGTAGGCAACGCATTTTCTTTTTAAGCACAAATTTTGCACAAAATTAGCGCTCATCCTACTTTTCGAACAGAAGTTATTAAGCCAGTGAAAACTTAACATTTACTTTAAGTTCACGTACCATTTATATTTGGGTGCAGCTTCACAAATTTGGCCTCACAAGCTTTGGATGTGAAGCTCAAATTTTTTATGGTTGTGGTATTTTTGTAAATTTATGGACGGACTTGCTTATCCTCGATTTCATAAAAGAATATAAGGATCTTTTAAACTATTTTCCCCCAGCTTCAGAAAGCGGGGACATAGTTTAAAAGGTCAATATTAGAGGTGAGATATTTAACAGGTTTCACTTATCTTATTCACATAATAGAATTTTTAAGATATGTATATAAGATATATATATCTTGAAAATTCTATTATATTCTATCATATTTCCGGTTTATAGAGAACCATTATTTACATAGGATAAAATTTGAATGGCCGGTTAGGTCAACTGTACGCCCTTGACGATTGGTTAGGTTTAGTCGTGATATTTTCGTTCGTTTTAACGAAAATATTACGACTAAACTTAACCAAACGTCAAGGGCGTACAGTTGACCTAACCGAGCATTCAATGAACAGAACCGGGTATTCATTTGACCTAACCGGGCATTCAACTAACCCAACCAGGCATTCAGTTATTTTTTCTACTACCCTTCGTGCGGGTAGCAAAAATATCCCGCGTTTTAACGAAAATATCACGACTTAACATAACCAATCGTCAAGGGTGTACAGTTGACCTAACCGGGCATTCAATAATTTTACCGTAGGTTTCGAGATTATATATAATTATATATATATATATATATATATATATATATGCCCGGTTAGGGTAATTGAATAGTTTAAAAGATCCGAATATAAAATTCTGTACAAGCGTGGTCTGACTAGATGCACAAAACTATTTATTATTTGTAATTGTAATTGTAAAGTAGCTGAAATTTTGCCTTTGCTTGCTGCCGACAAGAGGCGTGACGTTGGGTGGAGCTTAGAACTATCGACAAATAAGCTCCACCTACCATCAAGCGGTGAAACGGATAACTCAACTGAACAACATTTTGGCCACATAAACTTTGCTCTAAACTTTTTTGCAGTGAAGAACTTTGTTCGATGTTCACATCAAATTCGTGACGACATCCTCTATCTTTTGGTGTAAAGTACGTGTGGTGTAGTTTCTTCTGAAAAAAGTTACAGTTTTCAGTAGATCCGTACACGAAGTATTAGTCGGGGTCAAAAAAGATTTTTCCACGCACGGTCGTGCGTGGACTGGAAAAAATAGATTGGGAATATATATATATATATATATATATATATATATATATATATATACAGACACTTTTGGTTTTCCATAATTTTGGACTTCATAATAAAAGTCAATAAATAATAATAAATTTACTGAATCAATATATTTAGGATGGTGTTGGTTTCAACTTTGCATTACAGTATGTAAAGCTGACACACTTTCTGGAATTCCATTGATGAGCTTTGCTATTTGTTCTTGAGAACAATGATTGTGGTGTCTATTTACTTTTATCAACCCTCTGTATATGTATATATATAAATGTATTATAAATCTCTACCTTTGTACATTGCATTGTCAGTTATATTAACTAAGGCTTTTATGACAGACACAGTTAGTGATTCATATTTTATGTCTAAATTATAAAGTGTGTTTTATCACAAACTCACCTCATTTACCAAACAGTTTAACAAGCATCAATGATCATGATTTTAAGGGACTAGTATGTTTCATGGACTGCTCTCGATTTTCCTACGAAATTGCAAACAAGGGCAGTCGATGACCCTGATTTTGTTTCTGCAATCGGTTTTCTTGAGAAATGATAAAGAAAAATGTTATTGGATATTGAATAAATTTATTTACTGAAACGACGCAATACACTCCAACATATTTTTGAATAAGTCCGAGCTGGTGTGGCGCTTACGCCATACAAATTCTTCAAATTAATACAAACATTACTCATTGTTCTGCAAAAAAAATTACAAGAATTAGTGCGATATCTTGCAAAAAACAATAGTATAAGAAACTCGATTAGGTCAGGTTAGGTTAGGTTAGGTCAGGTTTCTCAAGAAAACCAATTGCAGAAACAAAATCAGGGTCATCGACTGCCCTTGTTTGCAATTTCGTATAAAAATCGAGAACAGTCCATGAAACATACTAGGTCCGATGTTAATGCTTGTTTTATTTATTTATATTTAAATTAATGCTTGGGTTTTTTATTTATATTTAAATTAGGAACTGATGGAGCGGACGCTGGGAAACTATACTCTTCGAATCAATGTCCACCCAAACTACCCTGTTAGAGACGTTCTCGTCGATGTTACCATACACGAAACGAGGGCAATTAGTCTTCTGCAGGTGGTCAAAGTTCCTGGAGGCGAAGATTTTTTCAGTGCAGGTAATGCAAAAATATAAAGATCGTACACTGTAAAAATATTGGATCAATGAAAGAAAGCCACCCCCAGCCTTCTTTAGTTAGCTTTATAAGGCTAACTAACGAAAATATAACGACCTAATCTAACCAATCGTCAAGGGCGTACAGTTGACCTAACGATTGGTTAGGTTAGGTCGTGATATTTTCATTAGTTAGCCTTATAAAGCTAACTAAAGAATGCTGGGGGTGGCTTTCTTTCATTGATCCAAAATATTTAGTTAACTAAATGCACCAACTAAATTGTTTTTAGTTTTTATTACCTAAAATTTGGTGATGTAAACAATATTTTATCGTCATAAGAACATAACATTTCTTCATTATTACGAATATTGGATCACCTGAAGATCAGGGCCCCCAGCCTTCTTTAGTTAGCCTTATAAGGCTAACTAACGAAAATATCACGACCAAACCCAACCAATCGTTTGGTCAACTGTACGCCCTTGACGATTGGTTAAGTTAGGTCGTGATATTTTTTTTAGTTAGCCTTATAAAGGTAACTAATGAAGGCTGGGGGGCCTGATCTTCAGTGATTTTGAATATTTAGTAGAAGTAACTAAAATGTAGTTTATGTTATAGTAATTAAATTTCTGGTAACAATAGCCAGAGTTTGTTTCATATAACTTAGCATTTTTCCAGTGTACTATTTCGACATAAACTGTGAAACTTACTAATTTTTAATAGTTTTAAATCTCTTCTAATTAAAATTTTAACTTTTATACGTCAGAATCAAAAATTTTCTTCAAATTTCTTACAAACGAGAGACAAGAGCGAAATCGCAATCAGTCTACGTACAGATCAGCAGTTGACTCTTAATTGATGAAACTACTGCCGTACTTCGATAGTATGTTTATAAAAATTATTATACAGTGAAGATATTTGTAATTACTCTTATAATTCTTACTCATTTAAATGAAAAAATTAGTTTTTACTCATATTAGTGACTCCGCATAAACAAGTAAGCAAAAGAGAATTGATCCTGACCGCAGTTCGAGTATTAGTATTTTATTTAATACGATGACCACTCAATATATTTTGCCCCACCTTTTTTTTTCTCTTTCCAAGTTTCCTTGTAAGTTCCAGAAATTTTGTACACAAGTAGTTACATACCTTTTTTTACAAGTTTTTATTTTTCCACATAGTCTCCATCCTTTTCTACGGGTTTCCTCCACCTCGAAACAAGGGACTTTATTCCTTGCTGGTAAAAGTCCGCTGGGTTCTGCTGAAGCCACCTCTTAACCTCCTCAACAACCTCATCGTCACTCTGAAACTTCATTGACCCAAACAAATGGAAGTCTGAAGGTGCCAGATCTGGGCTGTATGGAGGGGGGGGGGGGGGTAACACAGTCAAGCGCATTTTTGTGATGGCCTCTCTTGTTTGCAAACTGTTGTGTGGTCTTGCGTTATCGTGCAAAAGTAGGACGTCTTCCAGTTTTCTCTCCGGTCGAACTCGCTTTATACGTCTGTGGAGTCTCTGTAGGGTAGCAATATATGCCTCTGAGTTGATTGTTTGTCCTTTCTTCATAATGTCCACCAGAATCCTGCAGAGAGAGTCATTTTGAACTTTTTCTTGCGTGGGAAGTCCGCGTGATGCCACTCCATGGATTGGCGTTTTGTTTCATGTTCAAAGTGGTGTACCCAAGTCTCATCCCGAGTCACAGTTCGTGAAAGGAAGTCATCCCCTTCTGTCTCGTATCGAACCAACGACTCGGCACTAATTCCTAGCTCCAGTGATAGCTCCTTGTATGTGACGCGCCGATTTGATCGAATGATGCTGTTAGCACGTTGCACAGTGTGAGATGTCACAGCCGATGCCGGTTGACCGCTGGGTGGCTCATCATCGAGGCTGGCTCTCCCTCTCTCCGATGATATCACACGTTTAGACCAGCGTCCAACTGTGCTTCGATCAACAACAGCATCTCCGTAAACGTTTTGTAGATGTTTGTGAATATTTCAAACTGTTTCCTTCTCTGCGGTTAAGAACTCGATAACAGCTCTCTGTTTACGACGCACATCACTGTCAGACACCATTTTCGAAACTGCGTTAACCGTAGGTTTTATACAAGCGTGTTTAAAAGCGGTTTTATACAAGGAGGGGAGGTTCAAACTGGAAAAATCCGGTTATGTGAAGTGCAGAAAGTTCAAACTACAGCCCAAAAGACATTTCAGCCCCATAGCCTACTATTTACCTATGGAAAAAGGGTGGGGCAAAATATATTGAGTGCCCCCAGTATTAAGAAGTATTTGACAAGTATTTGTGTCACCCTTAAAATAGTACACGGGAAAGGATAACATATATAAATATATACGTTTTTAGATTGTGTAAATGTAGCAATACAGAACTGAATATGAAAAAAATGTGTGAAATGTCCCGGTTTTGTAGGGTAGCCAAACATGTTTTTTTTTCTTTTGGAGTGTCCCAAAAAAGTATCACCATTTTTATTTGCCCGTTATTTTATAATGAATATATATTTTATTATTGGGGTTTCTTCTTCAGAAAGGTAACAGATTGGAGGTTTTCTGCATATGAGTCAAAAGTCTCCATACATAGGCAAAATTATCACTTTATTATGCAATCACTTGTAAGTCACAAAATATGCTCTATGTGGGCACCATTACACTGAATGCACATACGGATGTGTTCCTCCCAGTCATGGCAAACGCGCGTTAACACGTCTGGTGTTATGTGTGGACACGCATCACGAATGCGTTCCTTTAGGTGGTCCGTGTTTTGTATTTTCACCTTGTACTGTACACCATGGCCTTCAAGTGACCCCACAAGTAAAAATCAAGAGGGGTGAGGTCCGGGGACCTCGGAGGCCACTCCACGGGACCACGGCGGCCAATCCAGTGACCCGGAAACTGCTGATCCAGCCACTGGCGCACGCAGATACCGTAATGGGGTGGCGCCCCGTCTTGCTGAAAGTACGCTGGAAATCCCTCGTCCTCGTTCAGCAGGGACGGCATGACTGTGTCTTGCAGCATGTTTAGATACATTTCGGCATTCAGATTGGTGTCAATGAAAAAAGGGCCAACAATTGTGTTGCCCCATATCCCGCACCACACCATCACTTTTCCAGCGCCTTGCGTCTTTGAGGGATTCATCCAGTGCGGGTTGTCATCACTCCAATAACGTACGTTTTGACGATTAATCTCTCCATGAACATAAAAGTTGGCTTCATCTGAAAACAGGATGCCAGCCGAGAACTCCGTGTCTTCGTCCACTTTTGTTCTTGCCCATTCACAGAATTCCAGCCGCCTGTCTGGGTCGTCTTCGCTAAGATACTGCAACATTTGCATTTTGTATGGATGCCAGCTGTGCTCTTTCATAATGCGGACGATACTCCTTTGGCTGACACCGCATTCTGCAGACATCCGTCGAGTGCTTTTTTGGGGAATCTTTGCGAACGCTGCCAGCACCATGGTCGCTGTGCCTTCATCGGTGGCTGTTCGTGGACGGCCACTTCTCGGTTGGTCTGCAACACTTCCAGTCTTCTTGAACTTCTCAATGAGTTTGGCAACGGTGTCGTGTGTGATGTGCGTGCCGGGGGCGTGTCTCCTGTTAAAATCCTCGGCAACCTTGCGACAGCTTCCTGATCCTACCAGAAGAATGATCTCTATACGCTCTTCTTGGGACAAAGACATCTCAGCACATCACCTGCAAAAAAATAAAAAATAAATAATCATTTATTTATCATGACCATTTTGCCTATGTATGGAGACTTTTGACTCACCCTGTATATATATATATATATATATATATATATATATATATATATATATATATATATATGTGTGTGTGTGTGTGTGTGTGTGTGTGTGTGTGTGCGTGCGCGCGCTCCATACATCTTTACTTAGAAATGAAAGCGCAAATGCTAAAGTTCATTTCTGAAAAGACGGAACTTTGATCTGTCGTTGTAAGTGGGTTTTCATACTTCTCGAAATAAAATATTCGAAATTTTGAAACAGATCCAGCGACGAATAACCTTTTCTGAAAAATTGCTCAGATATGTAAACGACGTTCGTATTCTAATATCCAATTAATTTTCGTATATATTTCATAAGGTGATCTAATACTTGACCGGGTAGAATCAAAGGCTTTTTATCTCATCATTTCCCCGCCTCTTAATGACTCTTTGCAATCTCTCTTTTTCTCCTCTACAATGTTGCCTCACACTCTCTCTTTATTATCCCTATTATAACGAACACTGCTTTTCTGAACTCTGTAATTGCATGCCTTCTCCTTTAAGAAGAGCCTGTAGTACCAGACTTTCGACGCATTCTCATCCCTTTTCTATCCAACTGTTTAACGTATGGATCAATTGGTATTTTCAGTCTTTTATCTACTCAACCGGTTAACTCCGTAATAACCTTCCTCAATCCATCTTTCCCCCTGTATATGACCTCCGCTCTCTCAAACGCAGAGTGTCCAGGCATCTCGAAAACTCTGCACCTTGATTTTGGCTATCTCCTTCTCTTGTGAGGGGTGGGGGTGGTGCCATTTTGTAGCATTCGCACTGTCCCCTCATTCCTGTATAAAAAATAAATTTATTTTTTCTTTATGAATGTTTTCAGTCATCTTCAATTTAGTCCTAAAAATAAAATTTTCTGGAAACCTTTTTTCCTTCAGCTTTTAAATGATAAAATAAAAGTTATTTACAATTCTAAAATTATATATATATTGGGTGTCCCACAAAAGTATCCCCATTTATATTTGCCCGTTATTTTATAAAAGATGTATATTTTATTACTGGGTTTTCTTCCTCAGAAAGGTAACAAATTGGGTTTTCTATTCCGCATATACCTATATGTATATACCTATACATTTCTAATCTTTCATTACTTAATAACTAATAAATATTGTATACTAAAACTGTTCTTTTACCATTTCATACTTAACCCTAGATAGGTACACCCCTTCCGGAACATACCGTGATCGTGGTAGGACCCTGAGTGTGGGCCACCCGGGTGCACCTATTATGGGTTAAAGCAACAACTTTCCCTAATTTCCTAGAAATCTTATCTATTTCATAGAAGTCTTAGCTATTTCGTAGAAATTAGGAAAAGACGATACCGCTACCGATAAGTATAGCTTAGTAAGGCCATAGGAGGCCTTACTAGGCTATAGTCTTTAAGAAAAGCTTAGTCTTTAGTCTTCAGCAGGATGGAATACCTCCACACGTTGCTTGTGAAACTCGCAACTTTTTCAGGAAGCATTTTCCGGGCGACTAATCTCCCTTCATGAGCCAGTGAAATGGTTCCCATACTCACCTGACCTCACATCCGAAGGGTGGATCTAGGCATTTCAGTAAAGGCACCCCCTAAAATAAAAAGGGCACAGTACTAAAATTTTTTTCTTAAAACAGACCACCAATGAGCGAGTGTAAAATCAATTGTATTGTCTTATTAGTCTTATTAGATCAGGCTCATTCAAATATGATACAAAATAAAAATCTAATTTGGGTACAGCAGTTATTACAGAAAGTTTTCAAACAATTACAAATGTGTTGCCAATTAAAAGAACCATAAGAATAAGATAGAGATAAAAATAGTGATATGGCTGCACCAATACTAAGGGCACCTATGAAAACCATTACAACTACAAATTTTGAAGTACAATGTATACGGATAAAGACTCAAGATATCATAAAATTTTAATAAAATAAAATAACCATGATCTATTTACAAAAACAAAATTTGTTTTTAGAGGCATACACATCATTCAAATAGGGCACTTACAAGAAATTGAGGGGGGGTTCACACGTCGCCGATCCCCCACTAGATCCGCTTATGCACCCCTGATTTATTTTTTTTGTGGGGTTATATAAAAGACAGACTCTATTCTACCAAGCCTAAGACACTTGAAGACCTAAAGACCAAAGTCTATGAAGTAACCAACAACGTCCCAGCTGAGCTATTTCCAAAAATTACAGTATATCAAACATTTGTGAAAGGTTGAATACTCTGTTAGGAAAAATGGCGATTATACTGAAATATGTTTTACATACTTTTTGCGTTTGTCTTTGTGTCTAAATTCTTTTCTTTACATTAGAACATTTATTTAGAGATAGGGACATTTCTTTGAAACACCTGATGTGTATGTACAGTATATATATAATATATATATATATAATAAACAGGAACACCAGAGAAAAAATAAACATCTCTCAAGGTTTAATAGTACCAACGTTTCGGAATGCACTAATTCCATCTTCAGGGCTAAAACAATAAAATGCCAAATCACATACAAAATACAAATTGCTTAATAACAATTTAAAATAAAGTTAAAAATTATAAAAAGTAGCTAAGAAAATGTAAAACATTACAACTAAAAGGTAAATAAATGTGAAGTTAAAAAGTTACAATTATAAAAAGTAGCTGGGAAAAATATAAAAGCATTAAAACTGAAAGGTAAATAAAATAAAATAAACTAGTACCTTAACCAAAACATAGCAGATCTACCGATTATTCATCAGAATTTAGGTCTGGTTTCAATTTATAAATAAACAAAGATTCCATAATTTTGAGCTTAAGGTCAGAACTTCCGGCAGCAAGCACGGCGAAATTAGACTGTGAAATTGGGTAGTTATTGTTGTGCGAGTGGTTACGTATGAGAGAATTAGGTGGTTTGCCAAGAGGTAAATTTGTAATGACCGATTTACCGAGATGTTCGTAAATATTGAATTTTAAATGTCTTTAAGTTTTACCTATATGACCCCATACAGTGGTCACACTTGTATTGGTAAACTATGGATGACTTAAGAAGTGTAGGAATAGCATCCTTGTACTTAAATAAATGATAAATCGATTTAGACGGGGAGAATATAATTTTTATACAAAGTTGTGGGTAGAATTCCTTGAGCAATTTTAAAAGTTTGTTTCTAATGTTAAAACTTGAGGTTCCCATATAAGGCAAAGTGAAATCCAGGATATCTTTGGGGACTGTAATTAAGTCTCTAGTTGTGGGGTTTATTAGTCTATTTAAGATTCTGCCTATTGTAGTCTCCACCAGTCTAGAAGGGAAATTATTCTTGGTAAGGAGTTTTCAAATGAAATCTAGTTCATCGTGAAGTTTAAAATAATCTGAACAGATGTTGAAAGCTCTGTTAGTCAAAGTCGAAATTAAATTTCGTTTGAAACCTTTAGGGATAAAGGAAGAAAAGTTCGTAGTAAGAATGGTGAATGTTGGCTTTTGGTAAACGGAAGTTTCAAAAGAGGAATTAGTTTTCATTATCTTAATGTCCAAAAAGGACAATAAAAAGTAATTCCTCTTTTGAAACTTCCGTTTACCGAAAGCCTACATTCATCAATCTTGCTACTACATATATATATATATATATATATATATTAGTGGTGGACCGGATATCCGCATCCACATACGCACTTCTGACTGCGGATGTTATGCGGATATTACCTCTAATAAATTATGCAATTTACAATTAAATTAGCTTATAAAGTAGCTTATAAGGCTCAGTCATGCATATTTCATGTAAAGTATTAATTAACTATTAGTGAACAAACAAATATATAAACCTGAAAATATAAATACCTGGTAACACAGAAAATTGAATGAAACTTGTTTCATTGAGTTTTCTGTGGCTGAAACTCTTGAGAAAGTTATTATTTTTATCATAATGAAAACATTAATATTAATTTTAATTCTTATGCATTGCCTGCCATAATAGTAATATCACGAAATTTGAAAAATTATGTCATATATTCATAATTCTATATTATATTGATAGATTAACTAAATATCCGCATCCGCATCCGCGGATATTGAAATTAAAGTTTCGTATTCGCAGATGTTGAAAAACTGACATCCGGTCCACCACTAATATATATATATATATATATATATATACGTTGTGTGTATATATATATATATATATATATATATATATATATATATATATATACGTTGTGTGTATATATATATATAAATTAGTGGTGGACCAGATGTCAGTTTTTAAACATCTGCGGATGCACATTTTTTATTTCAATATCCGGGGATGCGGATGCGGATATTTAGTTAATCTATCAATATAATATAGAATTATGAATATATGACATAATTTTTCAAATTACTTGATATTACTATTATGGCAGGCAATGCATAAGAATTAAAATTAATATTAATGTTTTCATTATGATAAAAATAATAACTTTCTCAAGAATTTCAGCCACATAAAATTCAATGAAACAAGTTTCATTCAATTTAATGTGTTACCAGGTATTTATATTTTCAGGTTTATATAATTGTTTGTTCATTAATAATTAATACTTTACATGAAATATGCATGACTGAGTCTTATAAGCTACTTTATGAACTAATTTAATTGTAAATTGCATAATTTATTTGAGGGATTATCCAAAATCAGAAGTGCGGATACGGATGTAAAAAATGATGCAGGTATCCGCATATGCGGATGCGGATATCCGGTCCAGCACTAATATAAATATATATACTGTGTATATATATGTATTATAATATATATATATATATATATATATATATACACACACAGTATATATGTATATACTGATCAGATGTGATCAGTCTTTCCTTGTGAACAGACGTATTTTATCGAGTGTCCAGTGTTACCAATTGAATAAGTGGTTTTCGTTGAAGTGTCTTTAAAAAAGAATACTGTTAGGTGCATTCTTAACTAAATTACTTCATGTTCCTAATCATTCATTAACGAATATATTTTATTTATTGACTTTATTCATTAATATATTGTTTGATTAAACCAAGGCTGGTGCACGTGACTTGCCTTGTTTGTTTCCCGAATCTATTACTAAACGAGGTTTCATAAGGTTGAAATTCCCTTGGTTTGCCTTTTTTGTTTTTTAAATCTATCACAAAACGAGGTTTCATAAGGTTCATTTTCTCTTCCTTCGGGGGATCAAGTAGAGTGTGGTCAGCCACCGTGGGAAAAAGGAAAAACGGAAAGAAAAAAGTCGGTCGAATAGCGGACAGATAAGTTTTATTAATATTTTTTCTTTTACAGATCTTTCGTCGGTAGCTTAATTACATATTCATTTAGTATAAATCTGTGTTACAAGAACCTGTCTCTGCATTTCAGGAACATTTTTGCGGGTTTGCGCAGGTGATGGCACAACAAGAACGCGGTAGACCTATGTTGTAATTTATTAATTTCCAAACTTGTTTTTTTTGTTTTTTTTTAACTAATTAAGAGCATGGCAACCCCGGCTAGTACTTGCAGTCAATGTGAAGGGAAATTTTCCGCTTACGCGTTTACAATGGCTAATAATAATGAACAGTTAGTTTGCAGGTGGTGCTCAAGCATGGAAGTCCTGAGGAACGAGTTAGAACGTGAGAGGGAGGCCAGAGTGAGGCTTGAAGAAAGCGTGATGCTCCTAACGACAAAATTAGAATCCCTTGAGACTCCATTTACGACCCCTCCTGCCTCAGTTTCTACTAATAATATAAATAGTACTAATAGCCCTCTGTCTTCCCCTAATTCCCAACCCTTCGTTCGAGTGCGTAATGGAGCCCCATTGAGAAAACCTAAGACTTGTCTACCAGTAATAACAAACAATAAGTTTTCTGTTTTAGGTTTCGAAGATGCTGATGAACCGGAAATACGACTCGTTGGCGATTCCATTGTTCGAGGGCAGCTCGAGGAATTCTGTGGAGAAACCCTCGTCGTAGGCGCCGTTACTACTACCCTCGTGCAAGGGTGGAGGATATAACTAATAGTGTTGACCATTTTACAGACGGTACCTCTGAGAACACAACGTATGTTATTCATGTCGGTACTAATAACGTTTTAAATTCTAGATCGGAAGAACTGCTGGCTAGGTACAGGGACTTACTAGAGCGACTAAAGGAAAAAACTAATAAGATTGTTTTAACAGGTATACTTCCTCGAATTATCCAACGTAGCGATTTCTACAGCAAGGCGACCTATATAACAATAACCTAAAGTCTCTTTGCCAAAAGGAAAGAGTGCATTTTGCGAATTTTTTGAACAGTTTCTACGGCAGGAGGGACTTGTTCCTCGGAGATGGACTTCATCTTAATGACGTTGGAGCTGCGCGTTTAGGAAGACTATTTCATAATACTGTCTCTTCTTTTCAGGCTGCCGTAACTCGAACGGTCCCAGCGTAATTTCGACAAATTTCCCCCTGCTCTCGCGAAGGTGTCGCAATTACAAACAATTTGAAGTTTCTATCCTTAAATGCTAGTAGCCTACGAAATAAAATAAACGAATTTTTTTCTTTAATTGCTTGTAAAGACTATGATTTAATTGCGATAAATGAATCGTGGCTTAGCACTGAAACACCTGACTTTGTAAGGGCGTATCAAATTAGAGGTTATAGACTTTTTATTAAAAACAGATTAGGTAGGCGAGGAGGTGGATATGTTGTATGTCAAAGATAATATTACGAACGTTATAGAAGTAAAGCACACAATTCCAGAACCGATAGATTCGACTATAGCAGAACTTAAATTGAACGATTTCAAATTCTTGTTGCGGTTATATATAGGCCCCCTAATCAAACAGCTGATACGGACGAAGCGTTATATCTTGAACTAAAGAGAATAATAGGTAGTGAGCAGGCTTTAGTTATGGGTGACTTTAATCGCGCCAGCCAACGTGAATTACGATACAATGCAGGGAGACGCGGAAGGTAATCGTTTAGTTAATTTTGTCGAGGATAGCGTTCTTATTCAAAAGGTTGGGGAACCTACGAGGTTGGACAGTATTTTAGATTTAGTAATAACTACGGATGATAAGCTAATCACTGATCTTCAAGTAATAGAACCGTTAAGCAATAGCGATCACAATATAGTTGAGTTTGTTCTCTCAGTAAGTCACTCGAAACCAGCTAACTCGACTAAAATTCCTAACTTCCAGCACGCAGACTTTTGTAAATTTCGAAATAAATTGTCACACGTCAATTGGGAAAACGTAATGGGGATCTCCAACGCAAAACTAATGTGGGAATCGTTTGAAACAGTATTTAGGACTATAAATGAGGAATGTGTACCGTAAAAAATTAAGCGTGCGAAAGTAAACAACAAGCCCTTGTGGTTTACTGCTAGAGTAGGAGACATTATAAAGAGTTGAGATAGGGCTTATAGGCTACATAAGTGCGATAAAGACAATTTGTGGTTACGAACCAACTACATATCTCTAAGGCGTGAAGCGGAAAGTGTAATAAAAAAGTCCAAGCGCGAATTTGAAATCTCCATAGCTCGTGACGGTAAAGAAACCCCGAAGCGATTCTTTCAATACGTCAACAATAGAAATCCAGTAAAAAGTACCTTGGGGCCGTTGAAAAATATTAACGGAGATCTAGTTTCTAAAAACAAGGAAATGGCTACCTTCCTGAACGAATTTTATACGTCAGTTTTTACTATAGAAGATGTAACGAATATCACTACTGTCATAGACATAATACCTTTTGATAATGATAATATTTTGGATAATATTGTGGTTAGTGAAGGGGAGGTAATGCACTCTATTGATAAAATGAAAATGCGTAAATCAATGGGGCCGGATTCCATATATCCCATACAACTAAAAGAATTAAAAGATAGCATTGTTATGCCGCTAACAACGATTTTTAATGCGTCTATTTCTGAGGGGTGCGTACCAGATAATTTCAAGTTAGCAAATGTAACACCTATCTTTAAGAAAGGCGATAAAGGTGCGGCGGGAAATTATAGGCCAATCAGTTTAACGTCTGTTGTAGGTAAGCTATTGGAATCAATAATTAGGGATCGTATAGTCGAACACTCAGAATTGCATAACTTACAAATACGCAGCACCATTTTAGGCGAAACAAATCTTGCTTAACTAATCTTTTAGAATTTTTTCAAAGCGTGGTTGACGTTTACGATAGTCATCGGGCGGTTGATGTAGTGTATTTAGATTTTCAAAAAGCGTTTGACACCGTACCGCTCAAAAGACTCATTGAAAAAACGAAGGCTCATGTAATCACGGGTGTAATAATAAATTGGATAGAAGAGTGGTTGCGAGGTAGGAAACAGAGGGTGGTCGTTGATGGAGCGGAGTCGTGTTGGGCTAATGTAGCAAGTGGCGTTCCTCAGAGTTCTGTATTGGGCCCCTTGCTTTTTCTTATATATATTAACGATTTAGATGTCGGCCTTGTCAGTACAGTTTCAAAGTTTGCGGATGACACGAAGCTGGGTTGTAGGGCGATTAATGAGGAAGATAGAGGTAAAATCCACGGAGATCTTAATAAAATCGTAGATTGGTCAGTCACATGGCAAATGAGATTTAACGACGATAAGTGCAAAATTTTACATATAGGGTCGCGTAACGGTAATTTTGCTTATCGTATGTCAGGGAAGGAGTTAACAAGCGTAGAGCAGGAAAAATATTTAGCAGTTATAGTTATTGGTGATTTAAAAGTAGCGAAACAAAGTACAGCAGCGGTCAATAAAGTGAACAAAGTGTTAGGTTTTATAGCTCGGAATTTGGAGTACAAATCGCCCGATAATATAGTTCTCTTTATAAATCATTAGTTAGACCCCATTTGGAGTACGCGATCCAATTTTGGAATCCGCATATGCGAAAAGATATAGACAAACTCGAAAGAGTTCAAAGACGAGCAACTAAGATGATTCCGTCGCTTAGGTCAAAATCGTACGAGGATAGACTTAAGGAGTTAAAATTGACTACACATGAGACTAGGAGGCTAAGGGGTGATCTAATCCAGGTCTCCAAAATTATGAATGGGTTCGATAACGTAGATAGAGATAGCTTTTTCGAAATATCTCAATATAATAGGGACTAGAAATAAAGGGTGTAAGTTGACAAGTAGAAGATTCGAGACAGCAGTTGACAAAACTTTTTTACGCATAGAATAGTAAATAGCTGGAATAGTTTACCGGTAGAAGTAATTAGTAGCACGTCTATAAACATGTTTAAAAATCGATTAGACGCATATGTTAATAGATTAGGTATAGTTTAAAGTAGTAAAATTAAGGCTTTGTGGTTCGGAACCCACGTAAAATTGTAGGTCCCCTCCGCCACCACGGAGGACATGCACAATACACAATTACGAAAACAGTTAGGTAGACCAGCCATGAGTGGATCCTAGGGTCTTTGTTGGT